>JBAIAC010000391.1:0-25000 GCA_037349315.1 Chelydra serpentina
GATGGGGAAGGGCCTGCTACTTCCTGTCTGGGGAGGATGTGATGTCATGATGTGAGCGAGTGTAGGCCTGCTACTTCCTGTCGGGAAGATGTGATGTCATGATGTGAGCAAGTGTAAGGCCTGCTACTTCCTGTCTGGTGGGGGGGGGGTGATGTCATGATGTGAGCGAGTGTAGGGCCTGCTACTTCCTGTCTGGAGGATGTGATGTCATGATGTGAGCAAGTGTAAGGCCTGCTACTTTCGGTTAGGAGCGGACGTGATGTCATCATGGTGGGTTTAGGGCCTACTTCCTGTTAGGAGTGGATGTGATGTCATGATGGGGGTGGGTGTAGGGCCTGCTACTTCCTGACGGGGGGAGGATGTCAGTCCTCTTGCCCTCCTAGGGGGTGTGTGATGTCACGATGGGGGTGGTATCATTGGGGGCCCCGCGGGAGGTGGCTCAGTGGCTTTTGACATCACTTCCTCCCCAGCGGCATCATGGGAGCTCTCCCCCTCGTTCCTCCCCTCCCAGGTTCAGATCGACTTCCTGAACCCCCAGTGGACGTCGTCCCTGTGCCTGGGCGTCATCGGCACCTCGCCCGAGCGCCTCAACTTCCCCGCCACGGCCTGCTCCCTCAAGCGCTCCGCCTGGCTGCTGCAGCGCGACTCGGTCTTCCACAACTCGCTCAAGGTGGGGACGGTCCCCTTTAGGGGGCGCCGGCTCCCCCCCGGCCCCAGGGCGGGGACTGGCTGGCTCAGGGGGGCGGGGAATGGGGCAGGGGTCTGTCCCCTCTAGGGGGTGCCGGCTCCCCCCCCGGCCCCAGGGCGGGGACTGGCTGGCTCAGGGGGGCGGGGAAGGGGGCAGGGGTCTGTCCCCTCTAGGGCCGTGGGGCAGGGTCTCCGGAGCTCACGACGGTCCCTCCCCCCCAGATCTGTGAGAACTATGGGCCCAATCTGGACACGTGCCCCGAGGGGACAGTGCTGGGGCTGCTGGTGGACTCGGGCGGCTGCCTGCACCTCTACGTCAACGGGATGGACCAGGGGGCGGCCGCCCAGGACATCCCCACGCCCTGCTACGTGCTCGTCGACCTCTACGGGCAGTGTGAGCAGGTGAGCCCCGCCCCCCAGAGCCGGGGAGAGAACCCAGGAGTCCGGGCTCCCAGCCCCGCCTCCTCTAACCCACCAGCCCCCACTCCCCTCCCAGAGCCGGGGAGAGAACCCAGGAGTCCTGGCTCCCAGCCCCCCCGCTCTAACCCACCAGCCCCCACCCCCCCTCCCAGAGCCGGGGAGAGAACCCAGGAGTCCGGGCTCCCAGCCCCGCCTCCTCTAACCCACCAGCCCCCACTCCCCTCCCAGAGCCGGGGAGAGAACCCAGGAGTCCTGGCTCCCAGCCCCCCCGCTCTAACCCACCAGCCCCCACCCCCCTCCCAGAGCCGGGGAGAGAACCCAGGAGCCCTGGCTCCCAGCCCCCACTGCTCTGACCCACCAGCCTCCACTCCCCTCCCAGAGCCGGGGAGAGAACCCAGGAGCCCTGTCTCCCAGCCCCCCCTGCTCTAACCCACCAGCCCCCACTTCCGTCCCCTCCCAGAGCCGGGGAGAGAACCCAGGAGTCCGGGCTCCCAGCCCGCCTCCTCTAACCCACCAGCCCCCACTCCCCTCCCAGAGCCGGGGAGAGAACCCAGGAGTCCTGGCTCCCAGCCCCCCCTGCTCTAACCCACCAGCCCCCACTCCCCTCCCAGAGCCGGGGAGAGAACCCAGGAGTCCTGGCTCCCAGCCCCCCCTGCTCTAACCCACCAGCCCCACTTCCGTCCCCTCCCAGAGCCGGGGAGAGAACCCAGGAGTCCGGGCTCCCAGCCCCCCCTGCTCTAACCCACCATTCCCCACTTCCCTCCCAGAGCCGGGGAGAGAACCCAGGAGCCCTGTCTCCCAGCCCCCCCTGCTCTAACCCACCAGCCCCCACTTCCGTCCCCTCCCAGAGCCGGGGAGAGAACCCAGGAGTCCTGGCTCCCAGCCCCCCCTGCTCTAACCCACCAGCCCCCATTCCCCTTCCCGAGCCGGGGAGAGAACCCAGGAGTCCTGGCTCCCAGCCCCCCTGCTCTAACCCACCAGCCCCCATTCCCCTCCCAGAGCCGGGGAGAGAACCTAGGAGTCCTGGCTCCCAGCCCCCCCTCCCACCCCTCCACTCTCTAACCACTAGACCCCACTCCCTCCCAGCACCGGGGGGGAGAACCATGGCACCCAGTTCCCCCCCCCCTCCCCAACCAGTGCATTTGTCCCCCCAGGTGACCATAGTCACGAACGACACCCCGGCGCCGGGAGGGGAGAGCGCAGACCCCCACGCCCAGGGGGACATGGAGAAGGCAGACATGGTGGATGGTGAGTGAAGGAGCCGGGGGGGCGGGATCTGCCTGGGTGAGGGGGCGGGGGCTGGGGCTGTGCCCTCCCCTCTGAGTCTCTAGGGTGTGTGGGGCAGGGGCGGGCTGGCTTACCCCCCCCTCCTTATCTGTTGCAGGCGTTAAGGAGAGCGTGTGCTGGACGCCCCCCGTTGACATGAACACCATGAAGACCTGCGAGTACCACGCCCTCTGTGCCCGCTTCAAGGACCTCCTGCTGCTGCCAGGTGAGCCGGGACCCCCCCCCTCCGTGGGCACCGGGGCGGGGGGCGCCCAGCTCCTCATTAACCCGCCCTGGCTCCAGCGACCAAACTGGGCCGGCTGGTTTCGACCGCGCGCTAGGGGGAGCTGGATGGCAAGCGTCATCATTAGGGTTCAGAGTTAACGCCCCCCACACCTGACTCGCTCTCTTCTTCCCCCCCCCCCCCCCCAGATGACTACTTCGCGGAAGATCCTAAATTCAGCCTGTGCTATTGTGAGTCGTGCCACAAACTGCGGGGGGACGAGGCCTATTACAAGCGGGGGGAGCCCCCCCGGGACTACGCCTTGCCCTTCGGATGGTGCCGTTTCAACCTCAGGTACCCGCCTGGGCGGGGGGGGGGGCCCTGGGTCACAATGGGGGGGGATGGGAGGGGAATGGGCTGGAGGGCGGATGTGGGGCTCGGGGGCGGGTTCCCGGCTCTGACACCGTCCCCCCTCGGCAGGGTGAACCCCCAGCTGGAGGTTGCCAGCACCTGTAAGAAGTGGCACATGGCTTATCACGGGACAAGTGTGGGCGCCGTCCGGAGGATGCTGGACCAAGGGGAGCTGGGGGCAGGTAGGAGGGACCCAGCCCCGAGCCCCTCGTGCCCCTCCCAGAGCTGGGGAGAGAACCCAGGAGTCCTGGCTCCCAGCCCCCCCTGCTCTGACCCACCAGCCCCCACTCCCCTCCCAGAGCCGGGGAGAGAACCCAGGAGTCCTGGCTCTCAGCCCTCCCTGCTCTAACCCACCAGCCCCCACTCCCCTCCAAGAGCTGGGCAGAGAACCCAGGAGTCCTGGCTCCCAGCCCTCCCTGCTCTAACCCACCAGCCCCCACTCCCCTCCAAGAGCTGGGCAGAGAACCCAGGAGTCCTGGCTCCCAGCCCTCCCTGCTCTAACCCACCAGCCCCCACTCCCCTCCAAGAGCTGGGCAGAGAACCCAGGAGTCCTGGCTCCCAGACCCGCCTGCTCTGACCCAAGAGCTGGGCAGAGAACCCAGGAGTCCTGGCTCCCAGACCTGCCTGCTCTAACCCACCAGCCCCCGCTCTGCTCCCAGAGCCGGGGAGAGAACCCAGGCGTCCTGGCTCCCAGCCCCCCCTGCTCTAACCCACCAGCCCCCGCTCCCCTCCCAGAGCCGGGGAGAGAACCCAGGCGTCCTGTCTCCCAGCCCCCCCTGCTCTAACCCACCAGCCCCCACTCCCCTCCCAGAGCCAGGGAGAGAACCCAGGAGTCCTGGCTCCCAGCCCCCCCTGCTCTAACCCACCAGCCCCCACTCCCCTCCAGAGCTGGGGAGAGAACCCAGGCGTCCTGGCTCCCAGCCCCGCCTGCTCTGACCCACCAGCCCCCACTCCCCTCCCAGAACCGGGGAGAGAACCCAGGAGTCCTGGCTCCCAGCCCCCCCCACACCCTAACCCACCAGCCCTGGCCTGATGGATTCCAGGCCCCAGACTCCTGTTTATGGGTGGGGCCCGCAGGGGGCGGGGGCAGATCGGGGCTGACGGGCTGTCCCGTTCCCGCCCCCCCCCCCCCCCCAGGCAGCGCCTCCATCCTGAGCTGCCGGCCTGCCAAGGCGGACCCCCAGGGCGGGGGCTACGCGGAGCCGGAGAACAGCTCCCCCGGGCGGGGGGCCGAGCCCCAGCGGGTCCTGCTCTCGCCCACCCTGCGTTACGCCGGCCTGGAGGCCTTCGCCACCAAAGTGCAGTGAGTCCTGCCCGCCGGGGGGGGCGGCGGGGCGGGGGGGGGGGCGCAGCGGGAGAGTCCCTAACCCCCCCATCTCTTCTCCCGCCCCACAGATTTCGGGACCCCAAGTCTCAGCGGCAGCACGGGGCCCAGGTGGCCTTCCAGGTGTGCGTCCGCCCCGGCTCCTACAAGCCGGGCCCCCCTCGGCCGGCGCCCCCGAACCCCCGGACCCCCGCTTCGGCCCCGCCGAGCTCGAGTGGGTCACCAAGGAGAAGGGGGCCACCGTGCTCTACGGCCTGCTGGTGCGTGTGGAGTGACGCCCCCCCCCGGCGGCTGGGGGGGGGGGCCGACGGCTGCAGCATTGCCCCCCCCACGATGGACCATCGCAGCCCTCCCCGTGACCTGGGGGGGGGCGTGTCCTGCAGTGCATATCTCCACCCCCCTCCACTGCACACCTTGTTCCAGGAGGGGGCGCCAGAAGCTGGGGGGGGGGGGGAGAAGGCTTCCAGCTGTTTGATGGGCCGCCCCCCCCCCCCCTCGATTCCAGAGGAGGACTGGATTTCATGGGGAGGGGCTTTTTGCACCGTACATCCCCCCCTCCCATGCCCAGCAGGGGGCACAGGGTCCGAAGAGGCTGCATTTCTTGTGAGGGGGAGGGCTCACCCCCCCCCTCCTGCGGCCCAGCCTGGGGGGGGGAGAATTTGGACAAGCTACAAGAAGTCTGACACTGTTTTAAACCTGGGGGGGGGGGGCCCCCACGGTGAGGGGACCCCCCCTCATACCCACAGCTCTCTCTGGTGGCCAGAGCTGTATTTTGCACATAGAAAAAGCTAAGGATGGGGGGGGGGGGGCGGCAGGGAGTACAGCATGCTGGGAGATATTTGGGGGGGGGGGGCAAATTTATTCCACCGTAAAGGACTTAATTTTTTTTCGTGGGGGGGGGGGAATCTACCTCGGCGGGGGATTGACCTCCCCAATGACTTCAGGGGGGAGGGCTAGAGAAGACACGTCACGCCCCCCCCTGCCCCGGGCCCACTCTGATGGTTTGCTGGGGGGGGGGGGGGGTGTGGCTGAACTGTGACCCTCGCTGGGAGTTTCCATTCAACATTTCAAGGGGGGGGGGAGCGCTAGATTGAATTATTGGGGGGGGAGGTTGGAGTAGTCCAGGGGGAGTTGGGGGGGGGGGTGTCCTGTTACACCCCTCTTTGTTCCCTTGAATTGGGGGTGGGGGATTCTCCTGGTACGGGGTGGGGGGTGCCCCTACCCCTGGTTTGGGGGGGGGGTGAATTGTAGCACTTAGTAGGGTTACCAGTCTGCCCCCTGCTCAGGCTGGGGGGAGGTTGGAGGGGGGAACGTCAGCTAAATGACCCTGCCCACCCCCTTCCCTCCTCCCCCCGGCACCCACCATTCTTCCCCTGCCCCTCTGTTCCTGCCCCCAGGGTGCTAGTGCCCCCCTCAATTAGCCCTACTTTGTGTCTCCTTCTCCCCCCCCCCCCCTTATTTATTACCCGTCGGTGTTGTTGAAATGTGAATTTCCTGGGGGGGGAGATGGCGGGGGGGGGGGGGTAGGTTCAGCTCCCCCCTCCACCCCGACCCCCTAGCTGTTACTTTTTAAAAGTTTTTATTTAAGCTGCTTTTCCGGGGGGGAGGCAGAGCCACGGTGTGGGGTGGAGTTGAATGTGGGGTGTATGGGGGGGATGTTCTTGGACCCCCCCCCTGATTGATAAACCGCCATCCCACCTGCTTCAATGTGTCTGTGTGTTTTTTACCCCTAGCCCTAAGGGTGGGGTTGCCCAGGGCACAAATCCCCCCCCTTTGTGATTCCACCCCCTAGGCACAGACCCACCCCTCTCCCCCTCCCCCCCCAAGCTGTTACCCCACCCCACACACGGCCTGTGTGGCTCCCTGCGGCCCTAGAGGTGACCCCCCCTAAACACCACAAGTGGGGTTCCCCTGGCACCCTATGGGGTGGGTTCTCCCCCAGCTCTAGGATATCTGGTGGGGGAGGGAGGGGCACATGCCCTAGATATGTGGGGAGGGGGAATTGACACCCCCCGTCGTGCTGGATTCCCAGGTGGGGGGCAGGGTTCTCCTACCACCCCACTTATCTCTCCCCCCCCACACACACACACTTGGGGGTAGGCCTTGTCCCTGGGTGGGGGAGGGAGCAGCAGTGGCGTGCTGCCCCCTCCCATGGGGGGGCCTCTGCTGTCCCCCCACCCCTGGGGCTGGGGGCGGAGTTTGAGCTTTGTGGGGATCCCACTTCTGCCACCAGTGGGCAAGGGGCGGGGCCGAGCCTCGCTGTCACGCGGAGGGGGCGGGGCTGACGCGGGCGGGAGGGGAGCCGCTCTCTGCGCTGCGCGCGCGGGGGCGGCCCTTTGAGGCGCAGGGGGCGGGGCCGAGCCTCGCTGTGACTCGCGGGGGCGGGCCTGGCTGTGACCAGGCAGGAAGGGGGCGGGGCTCGGCCCGCGCTGCTCAGCGCGTGCCCCGGAAGCGGAAGCGCGAGGGCGGGGCCCGGCGCGAGGAGCGAAGATGCCGGCGCTGCTGAGCGGCCCAAGCTCTCCTCGGCCATGGCGCGCGCCCTGCACCGCCACGTCATGGTGGAGCGCGAGCGCAAGCGGCAGGGTGAGCTCCTCCTCCTCCCCCCTCCCTCCCGTCTCGCGCCCTCGCGCGCCCCCCCGCGGCGTCACCCGGCAACAGCCCGCCCCGCCCCTACCCCGGGCGCGACACCTGGCCCCGCCCCCGTCCGGCGCCTCCAGCTCCGCCCCGCCCCCCCCACCTGCTGGCTCCTCCTCCTCGCGCGCCCCCCCCCCCCCCCGCGGCCTCACCCGGCAACAGCGGCCCCGCCTCCACCCCGGCCGCGGCTCCTGGCCCCGCCCCTGTCCGGCGCCTCCAGCTCCGCCCCCCCACCTGCTGGCCCCGCCCCCACGGCAGCCCTGGGGGCGGGGCCAGAATCAGCCACACCCCCGCGGCCCCCTCCCCCCACCGTACTGCCGCAGGGACTCCTCCCCCACCTCCCCCCCCAAGTGCCCCAGGGAGCCCCCCAAACCCCCCCCACCAGGGACCCCCCAAACCCCCCACCCCACAGTGCCCCAGGGACCCCCCAAACTCCTTCCCCCAACCCCCCAGCCCGTAGTGCCCCAGGGACCCCCCCAACCCCCCCACCAGGGACCCCCCAACCCCCCAGCCCACAGTGCCCCCAGGGACCCCCCAACCCCCCGCACCAGGGACCCCCCCAACCCCCCAGCCCATAGTGCCCCAGGGACCCCCCAAACCCCCCCCACCAGGGACCCCCCCAACCCCCCACCCCACAGTGCCCCAGGGACCCCCCCAACCCCCCTCACCAGGGACCCCCCAACCCCCCACCCCATAGTGCCCCAGAGACCCCCCAAACCTCCCCCCACCAGGGACCCCCCCAACCCCCCACCCCATAGTGCCCCAAGGACCCCCCAAACCCCCCCACAAGGGACCCCCCCAACCCCCCACCCATAGTGCCCCAGGGACCCCCCAACCCCCCACCCCATAGTGCCCCAAGGACCCCCCCCCCAAAGCCCCCCCACAAGGGACCCCCCAACCCCCCACCCCACAGTGCCCCAGGGAGCCCCCACAAAAACCCTGACCCCATAGTGCCCTAGGGAGCCCCCCAAACCCCCCCACCGTACAACCCCAGGGACCTCCCCAAATCCTCCCCCTCCTGCCCGTACAGCCCCAGGGACCCCCCACAACCCCGCCACCCTCCCCCCCATACGGCCCACAGGGACCCCCCAGCCCCTCCTATGCACCCCCCCACCCCTTCCCCCCACCACAGTCCCATATGGACCCCCCCCAGAGCCCACCATTCTATGCCCCCCACGGTGCCCCCAAACCCCTCTCTCCACCAGGGACTTCCCTCCCCCCCATACTGCCCCCGGGACCCCCCAGCTCCTCCTACGCACCCCCACACCCCCCCATCCCTCCCCACCATAGTCCCCCATGCTTCCCCCCAGACCCTCCCATTCTACTGCCCCTCGGGGTACCCCCCAAACCCCTCCCCCCATTACTGCGCCAGGGACCCCTCCGACCCCCACCCCATCCTACTGCCCCATGGGACACCCCCACAACGCCCCCCCCCCCCAGGGACCCCCCCTCCCGATTCCTTCCCCACCCCACGTTCTCCGTTGGAGCCCAATCGACAGGGAACCAGCCCAGCCGGGAGTCGGCCCCCTGCCCCCAACCAGGACACGCCGGGGCGGGTGGCCGACACCCAGCCCCCCCCCCCCCGGCCCCCCCCCAGCCCGCCGCGGGACGGGTGTAAATCCCGTTCCTAGCCCCCCACTTTTCCTTTCGCCCGGCCTAACCCGGTGATTTGTAACCAACGGGAGCGCTAACGAGGCCGCGGGGCGGAGCTTTTAATTAAACGCAGAACCGGGGGGGGGGGGGGGGCGGGTTATAAAGCCTGACAACCCCCCCCCCCCCCCCCCCGCACACAGGGAGACGTTCGCCCCGGGACGGGGGCTCGGCCGCAAACTTGTAACGAACTTTGCGGATTCGCCGTCGTTATTTTGGGAGGGGCCCGTTGGCGACCTACGGCCCCTGGGGCCACTTCCTAGGTCTCCCCTTTCCACAGGGGCCCCCGCCTGCCTTGGAGAATTATTTAGGGGTGCGCGGACGACAAAACGGGGGGCAGACCCCACTCTCGGGGGGGACTGGAAGAAGTTGAGGCGCCGTGGTTTGGGTCCTGGGAGCAAAACGCTGCTCGTTAGTTTCTCCATTTGGTTCTCCAAACGAAGGGCACTCCCCTCCTGCCCCCCCCACAACCCCTATGGGGCCAACACCCCCCACCACCACCCCCACACACACACACACGCCCCGACACGTCCAAAACTTTCCACTGCTTCCCACCCTGAATTGGTCCCGGCCCATTCCCCCACCCCGTGTTTGAGGGCGAACCCCCCCCGTTTCGCGGCCCTCTCACTGTGTGGGGGAGGACGCGGTGCCGATCCCCCCCCGCCCCCTCCCCCCCGGTTTTGTTTTTTTCCCGGGGGCGGGACGGGCTGTGACGAGTTGGCCGTCCTCAGCTGGGACCGTTTCCACGCGAGGGCCCCCGCATCAGCCGGGATCTCACCCCCCCCGGGGGGGCGGGCGGCCGGCCTGACCCGGCTGTGTCCCCGCAGAGGAGGAAGAGATAAGATGATGGAGCAGAAGATGAAGGAGGAACAGGAGCGGCGCCGGAAGAAGGAGATGGAGGAGCGCATGTCCCTGGAGGAGACCAGAGAGCAGGTGAGGGGGGGTGCCGCGGGTCGTGTGTCCCCCCCCCCCCGGCCCTCCTGGGGTGGGGGGTTGGGATCCGGGCAGGGTAGGGGGATCCGGGCTCCCCCTGTTCGCGGTCGGACATCAGTGATCTCTCCGTGTCGGGGGGGTCCCCTGGCCGGGCAGGGTAGGGGGATCCGGGCTCCCCCTGTTCGCGGTCTGACATCAGTGATCTCCCCGTGTCGGGGGGTCCCCTGGCCGGGCAGGGTAGGGGGATCCGGGCTCCCCCTGTTTGCGGTCTGACATCAGTGATCTCCCCGTGTCGGGGGGTCCCCTGGCCGGGCAGGATCCGGGCTCCCCCTGTTCGCGGTCTGACATGAGTGATCTTCCCGTGTCGGGGGTCCCCTGGCCGTGCTGAGTCTCCAGGCCTCGCCCTTGGGGAGGGGCTGCCCCATATTCCAACCCCCCCCAGCAACGGGCCTCCCCCAATCGTACTGGTCATGAGCTGGGCAGGGTAGGAGGGCCCGGGCTCCCCCTCTTTGCGGGCTGACATCAGTGATCTCCCCATGTCGGGGGTCCCCTGCCGTGTTGACTCTCCAGGTCGTGCTCTTTTTGGGAGGGGCTCCCCCATATCCCAGCCCCGCCTGCAACGGGCCTCCGGGCCCTGGCCTTGGGGAGGGCTCCCCCGGATCCCAGCCCCGTCAGTAACGGGTTTTCTGGGCCCTGTCCTCAGGGAGGGGCTGCCCCATATGCCAGCCCCCCCATCTCACGCTGCCCCACTTCTCCCCCTGCCCCCCCCCCCCCCCCAGATCAGTAAGCTGGGGGAACGGCTGCAGGCCCTGCAGGAGGAGAAGCATCAGTTGTTCCTCCAGCTGAAGAAAGTGCTTCACGAGGAGGAGAAGCGTCGGCGCAAGGAGCAGAGGTGAGGGGGGAATGCGGGGGGGGAAGACGGGGCTGGGGGTGGGGGGGTGTGATGGGGAGGGTCTTGTCCTGGCTCAGGGGGCCACCGGAGATCACTGGGATGAAGCGAGACCTGTGCGGGGAGGGGGAGAGGTGTGTGTGTAAGCTGGGGAACTCCCTGCAGCAGTGACTTTGCCTTGGGGGCGGGGCTGACTGGGGGGAGATGCGGCGGGGGGGGTCACAGGGCCGGGCGGGGGGAGAGCCGTGCCAGCCTCTTCTCACTCTTGCCCCCACAGCGACTTGACAACGCTGACGGCAGCGGGCCTATCAGCAGGGCATGGTGGCCCACGCCGGGACCCACATCCTCAACATGCAGGGTACGGGGGCAGGGGGAGGATCAGGGGGAAGGGGCTGGGGGGGTAACAGGGAGGCCGGGGGGTGGGGAAGGGGCTGGGGGGGTAAGAGGAAGGCTGGAGAGGATCAGGAAGGCCGGGGGGTGGGGAGGAGGCTGTGGGGGGTAACAGGAAGGCCGGGGAGGATCAGGGGAGGCCGGGTGGGGTGGGGAGGGGGCTGGGGGGGTAACAGGAAGGCCGGGGAGGATCAGGGAGGCCGGGGGTGGGGGATGGGGAGGGGGCTGGGGGGGTAACAGGAAGGCCGGGGAGGATCAGGAAGGCCGGGGGGGTGGGGAGGGGGCTGCGGGGGGGGTAACAGGAAGGCTGGGGAGGATCGAGGGGGCTTGGGGGGTAACAGGAAGGCCGAGGGGGTGGGGAAGGGGCTGGGGGGTAACAGGAAGGCCGGGGAGGATCAGGAAGGCCGGGGGGGGTGTGGGGAGGGGGCTGGGGGGGGAACAGGAAGGCCGGGAAGGATCAGGGAGGCCGGGGGGTGTGGGGAGGGGGCTGGGGGGTAACAGGAAGGCTGGGAGGATCGAGGGGGCTGGGGGGTGGTAACAGGAAGGCCGAGGGGGTGGGGAAGGGGCTGGGGGGGTAACAGGAAGGCCGGGGAGGATCAGGAAGGCCGGGGGGGGTGTGGGGAGGGGGCTGGGGGGTAACAGGAAGGCCGGGAAGGATCAGGGAGGCCGGGGGGTGTGGGGAGGGGGCTGGGGGGGTAACAGGAAGGCCGAGGGGGTGGGGAAGGGGCTGGGGGGGTAACAGGAAGGCCGGGGAGGATCAGGGAGGCCGGGGGTGGGGGGATGGGGGGGGGGCTGGGGGGGTAACAGGAAGGCCGGGGGAGTATCAGGAAGGCCGGGGGGGATGGGGAGGGGGCTGGGGGGGTAACAGGAAGGCCGGGAAGGATCAGGGAGGCCGGGGGGTGTGGGGAGGGGGCTGGGGGGGTAACAGGAAGGCTGGGGAGGATCGAGGGGGCTGGGGGGGTAACAGGAAGGCCGAGAGGGAGGGGAAGGGGCTGGGGGGGTAACAGGAAGGCCGAGGAGTATCAGGAAGGCCGGGGGGGATGGGGAGGGGGCTGGGGGGGGTAACAGGAGGCCGGGGAGAATCAGGAAGGCCGGGGGGGGTGTGGGGAGGGGGCTGGGGGGTAACAGGAAGGCCGGGAAGGATCAGGGAGGCTGTCGGGGTGATGGGGAGGCGGGGAAGGTTTGGGGGCTGGAGGGGGGGCACTGGAGGAGCCGGGAGGAAGCCCGAGGGTGGCAGCCGAGCCTGGGTGGGGCCACGGGCGGGACACACCCCCCCCCACCCCCCAGTTCACGGCGCTCTCTCCACAGGGAGCCCCGGCGGGCACAGCCGGGCCGGGACGCTGATCTCGGCCGACCGGAGCAAGCAGATCTTCGCCCCCCCGGTGATCACAGTGAGTGTCGCGGGGGGGGGCCCTGTGTGCGGGGGGGGGCGCTGTGGGGCCGCTGACACCCCCCCCCTTCTGTCTCGCAGACCCGGCACTTCGCGGCCCAGCCGGGCTTCCGCGCCCGGCCACCCCGGAGCACGGGCAGTACGCGAGCGGCCAGGCGGGGCACAGCCCCTACGCCGTGGGGCAGGGCCCCCACTTCGCCCCGGGCCAGGCCGTGCCCCGTCAGCTACGCCAGCAGCCAGCCCATCCGCGGTGAGCCGGGGGCCGCCGGGGGGGGGGGACGGGGGACGGGGGGGACCGGGACGGGGCACAGTGCTGACCCCTGCTCTCTGCCCCACAGGCCCCTCGGCCTTCCCCGCCATGCAGTACCTGTCTCAGCAGCCGCCGGGGTACGGTCTGCACGGGCACTTCGCCCCCGCCCAGCCAGGTGAGACCCCCCCCCCCTCCACCCCATCCCCCCACACTACCCCTCCCCCGCCCAGCCAGGTGAGACCCCCCCCCCCACCCCATCCCCCCACACTACCCCTCCCCCGCCCAGCCAGGTGAAGACCCCCCCCGCAACCCCCTCCCAGCCAGGTGAGACCCCCCCGGCCGCGTGAGACCCCCCCTCCACCCCATCCCCCCACACTACCCCTCCCCCGCCCAGCCGGGTGAGACCCCCCCCCCCGACACCCCCCTCCCCCACCCAGCCAGGTGAGACCCCCCCCCCCGACACCCCTCCCCCACCCATCGAGGTGAGACCCCCCCCCGACACCCCCTCCCCTGCCCAGCTGGGAGAGACCCCCCCGACACCCCCTCCCCTGCCCAGCAAGGTGAGACCCCCCCCCGACACCCCCTCCCCTGCCCAGCCAGGTGAGACCCCCCCCGACACCCCCTCCCCCACCCATCGAGGTGAGACCCCCCCGACACCCCCCCCTTGCCCAGCTGGGTGAGACACCCCCCCGACACCCCCTCCCCACCCATCGAGGTGAGACCCCCCCCGACACCCCCTCCCCTGCCCAGCGAGGTGAGACCCCCCCCAACACCCCCTCCCCTGCCCGGTGAGACCCCCCACTCGACACCCCCTCCCCCGCCCAGCCGGGGGAGACCCTCCCCCGACACCCCCTCCCCCGCCCAGCCGGGTGAGTCACACACTCCCCATGTGGGACCCACCGACACCCCCTCCCCCGCCCAGCCAGGTGAGACCCCCCCAAACCTGTTCCCCCGCCCAGCCAGGTGTGAGGACACCCCCCCCCCATGTGGGACCCCCCGACACCCCCTCCCCCACCCAGCCAGGTGAGACCCCCCCCAAACCTGTCCCCCGCCCAGCCAGGTGAGACACCCCCCCCCCATGTGGGACCCCCCAACACCCTCTCCCCCACCCAGCCAGGTGAGACCCCCCCCCAAGCCCCCTCCCCCGCCCCAGCCTGCCGTGAGATCCCCTCCCCCGACACCCCCTCCACCCACCCGGGCCGGATGAGACCCCCTGCCTCCTTGCCCGCTGAGCCTGGCATGAGAGGGAGCCCTGCCCCCTCCTCTCCTGCCTCCCGCCCCCCGTTACCCATCTGGTACCCGGCCCCCCAGCACTGAGCCCTGACACCCCCCCCTCCTTTCTGTGTCTCAGGCTTCATCCCCCCCAGCACAACCATCCCCCTGCAGAAACAACTGGAACATGCCAACCAGCAATCCGGCTTCACCGACTCGGTGAGTCCCCCGGGGCCTGGCCCCTCTGGGGGGCGCCGGCTCCCACCCGGCCCCAGGGCGGGGACTGGCTGGCTCAGGGGGGCGGGGAATGGGGCAGGGGCCTGGCCCCTCTGGGGGGCGCCGGCTCCCACCCGGCCCCAGGGCAGGGACTGGCTGGCTCAGGGGGGCAGGGAATGGGGCAGGGGCCTGTCCCCTCTAGGGGGCGCCGGCTCCAGGGCGGGGACTGGCTGGCTCAGGGGGGCGGGGAATGGGGCAGGGGCCTGGCCCCCTCTGGGGGGCGCCGGCTCCCACCCGGCCCCAGGGCAGGGACTGGCTGGCTCATGGGGGCAGGGGCCTGTCCCCTCTAGGGGCGCCGGCTCCCACCTGGCCCCAGGGCGGGGACTGGCTGGCTCAGGGGGCAGGGAATGGGGCAGGGGCCTGTCCCCTGTAGGGGGCGCCGGCTCCCACACGGCCCCAGGGCGGGGACTGGCTGGCTCAGGGGGGCAGGGGAATGGGGCAGGGGCCTGGCCCCTCTGGGGGGCGCCGGCTCCCACCCGGCCCCAGGGCGGGGACTGGCTGGCTCAGGGGGGCGGGGGAATGGGGGCAGGGGCCTGGCCCCTCTGGGGGGCGCCGGCTCCCACCCGGCCCCAGGGCAGGGACTGGCTGGCTCATGGGGGCAGGGGCCTGTCCCCTCTAGGGGGCGCCGGCTCCCACCCGGCCCCAGGGTGGGACTGGCTGGCTCAGGGGGGCAGGGGAATGGGGCAGGGGCCTGTCCCCTGTAGGGGGTGCTGGCTCCCACACGGCCCCAGGGTGGGACTGGCTGGCTCAGGGGGGCGGGGAATGGGGCAGGGGCCTCTGCCCTGGGGGGTCTCCCCCCTCACACTCCGCTCGTCTCTCCGCAGTCGACCCTGCGCCCGATGCACCCCCAGGCCCTGCACCCCAAACCAGACTCTGCTGCCCAGCCCCCAGCTCCCCCGTCCAGATGCAGCCGGCCAGCAAGGTGAGCGAGACCCCCGCCCCCCCACACACCCCCTCCGTTCTCTGGGGGCTGGAAACCCCCCCCCCATGTCTAACTCACCCCTCTTTGCTCCCCACAGTCTGGCCTGGCCTCCCCAGGCAGCTTCCCCCACGGCTCCACCCCGCAGCAGCCCCACACGGTGAGTTGTGGGGTGACTGGCACGGCCCCTTGGGGGGCACAGTCTGGGGGGGGGGGGGCGGGGTTAGCGATGCCACTGCCCAGCCCCCCCTCGTTAACCCTTCTCTGTCTGTCTCTTGCAGTCGGGCTTCCCCGCCAGCAGCCAGCCGGCCTCGCGTCACCCCTTCATCCAGCACCCCCAGGGCAGCGCTTCTACCACAAGTGAGCCCCCGCCCGGCTCCGCGGGGGGGGGCCCTCCCCCCCAATAAACAGGGAGTCTCCACTTGCAGCGTGTGGTCTCTGAGCATTCGGGGGGCAAGGGATAGGGGGCTACGGCTGTGAGACCCCGGGATGGGCAGATCCCCCCCCACTTCTCTGCTGCCCCGTCTCCAGGTCCCACCCTGCCCCGGGCCCTACCCCCTCTGTCACATCCTGCCCTGGGAACGTAAACTCCGCCCCCTGTGTGTGCCTGGCCCCGCCCCCATCTGTCACATCCTGCCCTGGCATGTAACTCCACCCCCTGGGTGTGCCTGGCCCCGCCCTCCTCTGTCACATCCTGCCCTGGCACGTAACTCCGCCCCCTGTGTGTGCCTGGCCCCGCCCTCCTCTGTCACATCCTGCCCTGGGACGTAACTCCGCCCCCTGGGTGTGCCTGGCCCCGCCCCATCTGTCACATCCTGCCCTGGCATGTAACTCCACCCCTGGGTGTGCCTGGCCCCGCCCCCCTCTGTCACATCCTGCCCTGGGATGTAACTCCGCCCCCTGGGTGTGCCTGGCCCCGCCCCCCTCTGTCACATCCTGCTCTGGCACATAACTCCACCCCTGGGGGTGCCTGGCCCCACCCCCATCTGTCACATCCTGCCCTGGGACGTAACTCCGCCCCCTGGGTGTGCCTGGCCCCACCCCCCTCTGTCACATCCTGCCCTGGCACATAACTCCGCCCCCTGGGTGTGCCTGGCCCCACCCCCCTCTGTCACATCCTGCCCTGGCACGTAACTCCACCCCCTGGGTGTGCCTGGCCCCGCCCCCCTCTGTCACATCCTGCCCTGGCACATAACTCCACCCCCTGGGTGTGCCTGGCCCCGCCCCCATCTGTCACATCCTGCCCTGGCACGTAACTCCACCCCCTGGGTGTGCCTGGCCCCGCCCCCATCTGTCACATCCTGCCCTGGCACATAACTCCGCCCCCTGGGGGTGCCTGGCCCCACCCCCCTCTGTCACATCCTGCCCTGGCACGTATCTCCGCCCCCTGGGTGTGCCTGGCCCCGCCCTCCTCTGTCACATCCTGTCCTGGGACGTAACTCCACCCCCTGGGGGTGCCTGGCCCCACCCCCTCTGTCACATCCTGCCCTGGCACATAACTCCACCCCCTGGGGGTGCCTGGCCCCACCCCCTCTGTCACATCCTGCCCTGGCACATAACTCCACCCCCTGGGGGTGCCTGGCCCCGCCCCCCCTCTGTCACATCCTGCCCTGGCACCACTAACTCCGCCCCCTGGGAGTGCCTGGCCCCGCCCCCATCTGTCACATCCTGCCCTGGCACATAACTCCAACCCCCTGGGTGTGCCCAGCCCCACCCCCTGTGTCACATCCTGCCCTGGCACATATCTCCGCCCCCTGTGTGTGCCTGGCCCCGCCCCCCTCTCACATCCTGCCCTGGCATGTAACTCCGCCCCCTGGGTGTGCCTGGCTCCACCCCCATCTGTCACATCCTGCCCTGGCACATGGCTCACCCCCTGGGTGTGTCTGGCCCCGCCCCCATCCATCACATCCTGCCCTGGCACATGGCTCCACCCCCTGGATGTGTCTGGCCCCGCCCCCATCCATCACATCCTGTCCTGGCATGTAACGCCACCCCCCGTCTGTCACATAACTCCAGCCCCTGGGTGTATTTGGCCCCGCCCCTGTCTGTCACATCCTGCCCTGGCACATAACTCCACCCCCTGGGTGCAGCTGTTCCCACCCTCCCCCAGCACTGACCTCAGCCCCCACCCCCTCCTTGCTGCTGCCACCGGCCTCTGGGGGGCACTGCCTCTGCTGGAGCCCCCCACCTCCCTGAGAGGCCAGGGGCTCCACCTCTGGGCAATGGGGGGGTCCTCCCCACCCCATCAGCCCTAGCCCGTGGGGGGGAGGGGGGGTGCTGTGGCTGTGAGCTCCGCCTCTAGCTAAACTCGGGGTGCCATAGGCCAGACCCCACCCCCCACCCCCACTGAAATCAAAGCCCCCTGCCATGAGCTGTGCTCCAGCATTGCCCCCCCCCCTTGAGATCGGGGCCATGAACAGCCCCCCCCCCCCCCAATGCAGGATGTGGAGGGGTACAGAGGGGGAGCTGGCTGGGGAGGGGGAGCAGGCCCGGTTTAGGACAGGAAGTGAACACCCCGGGTGGAGGAGGAGATGAGACACAGGGGTTCCCTCCCCAGAGCAGGACGCAGCAGGAGACACGACCCAGAGCTTCGTATTAAACTTCTTTTATTGAGGCTGATTAACAAATGTGGGGGGGGCGGGCGCTGACCCCTTGACAGCAGGGCAGGGGGGGGGGGGATGAACCTGGAGAAGGGGCAGAGAATGGGGGGCTAGTGAGTGACCCAGGACACCCCCCCACCATTTGCCCCCACCCCAAGAGCTCCAGCAGGGAGGCGACCAGGGGGGCGCTGGGGGCCAGCGCAGCAGGGGGAAGGGGAGCAGCTACGCCCCCCCGGCCAGGTGGGCCCCAACCTCCAAACAGCGCGGCGGGCGGGCGCCCTTTTAGAGTGGGGGCATCGCCCCGGCAACAGCTGCCCCACAGCTGGGGGGGGGGGGGCACTCAACAGGAAGCAGACAGCTCAGGGTCACCTCGACCAATGAGACAGCAGCGGGATGCTGCACCCCCCCCATACCCACTAGCCTTTTTGACCTAGGAGAGGCTAAAAGGGGGGCAGGGGGGTTGGCCTGCAGGGGGAGGGGGCAGGGACCCGAGAGCTGCCAGGTTTGGGGCACCCCCCCGTTTTCAAAAGGGATCTTAGATTTGGGGGGACCTGAGATCTGCAGGGACTTTGGGGGGGCTCTCAGTTGGAGACCCACAATGGCCAGGTTTTGGGGACCCCACCCTCTGCAGGGTTTGGGGGGGCATTCCAAAAACCAAAAAAATGCTGAGGGAGGCTTCCCACCCCGCTTCTGTCAATCCCCCCCCTTTAAATACCCCCCCATTCTTCGTGCCGATGTAGTGTTCTGAGCACCCCGGGGGAGCGGGGGGGGGGGGGAAGGGGGGAGCCAAAAACAAACCCCGCGGGGGTGCAGGACAATCAGCTTCCAGAACCAACAAAACCACCAAATTAAAAGGATTCTTGTTCCTTGGTTTTAAGTCCCCGGGGGGGGGGGGGGGGGCGGCTGGGGGGTTTAAAGGGGGGGCGCTGAGATCTGGGGGGGCTGAGCCACATGGAGCCGGTTTTGGGGGTGGGGGTTGCGATTCTCTCTGGTTCGTAGTAAAAGTTGCTGCCGCCGCCCTGGAAAAGGAAGGAGCAATTATGGGGGTGGGGGCACTGCCTAACCCTCACCCCCGCGCCCCCCCTCACCCCCCAGCAGCCAGGCCTGCTCCAGGCATGGCTAGCGAGGCCCACAAGTGGCCAGTGCCTTTGGGTCTGGAGGTCCAGGTTC
Source organism: Chelydra serpentina (assembly GCA_037349315.1). Taxonomy (NCBI): domain Eukaryota; kingdom Metazoa; phylum Chordata; order Testudines; family Chelydridae; genus Chelydra; species Chelydra serpentina. The sequence continues at coordinate 18,645 of JBAIAC010000391.1, forward strand.
CAACCCCCCCCCCCGATGCCCCCACCCCCCGGCACCCACCTGTGGTTCCTTTATTTAGCCATGGCTTTGATGGCGACAGCAGCTTCTTCGGTCATTGCGGACAGCACGGTGATCTGGGGGGGGAGAGGTGGGGTCAGGGGGGGGCCATGCTCGGTAAAATCCCCCCCCAGCTCCCTTCCTTTGGGGTGGGGGGGGGGGCAGTGTCTAGATGCTACTGGAGCAAACAAAGTCCTAGGTTCTAGTCCCAGCTGGTGGGGTGACCCTGGGAGAAGTCCCCGCCCGCCCCTTTGTGCCTCAGTTTCCCCATCAGAGCGCCGCCGTGAGGGGCTTTGAGATCTGCCGCCGGAAGACGCGGGGATTATTGTAACGGGGGCCACAGCTCAGCAGAGGGGGGGGGGGGGACGACGACGACGACACCCCCCCCCGAGCGTGAGTGACGCTGCCTGAGTTTGCCGAGAGCCTGAAGCCGTTGCTGAGTGGGGTCCGGTGCGCCTCGAAGGGGTGTGAATGCCGCACCCCTTTGATCTGGGGGGGCCACCGGCGTGGCTCCCCCCGCCCCTTACCAGGATCTCTTCCCCGCAGTCGTATTTCTGCTCGATCTCTTTGCCCAGGTCCCCCTCGGGCAGGCGCAGGTCCTCCCGCACGTCCCCGCTGTCCTGGAGGAGGGACAGGTAGCCGTCCTGAATCCCGATCAGCTGCAAGGCAAGAGGGGGGGCCCCTTAGCGCGGCACAGGGCTCAGGCCCCCGCTGGGAAGGGGTTCAGCTCCCCCCCGGTGACACCGACGGGAGCGCCCCGGATCCTCGCGAGTCCCCGGACCGGCTCGGTTTGGAAGCACCCAGGACGGGAACGGAGGGTCTCGTTTGGATACGGCGCCAGTTCCCGAGTGTTTCTCCCGCCCCACGCTCCCCCCGGCCGGCACCCCAGGGAGGGGGGCGGCTCCGCGGGCACCCCAGGGAGGGGGGCGGCTCCGCGGGCACCCCCCCCCCACCGTACCTGGAAGTCGTTTCTCTTGATGTTGGGTACATCCATGTTGTGGGTGGAAGGGCAGATATCTTCGTATTTCTTCCCGGTGAAGATGTCGATGCCAACCAGGTGCACCTACGGGGGGAGAACCAGGTGCACCTACGGGGGGAGCCGGGACAGAGTCACCCGGGAGCCGGGTGAGACCGCGGGCACCGCGCCGTGCCGGGGGCGCCCCCCCCCCCCACCCCACCGGCCCGTACCTTGGCATGGCCGTGCTTGCCGGTCTTGGAGGTGGACATCTCGACGATCTTGCAGGGGCGCCCCTTGAGCACCACGAAGCCGTTTTGCGGAGGGCCGAGCACTGCATGGGGAAGGTGGCCGAGGCCCCGGCGTCGCCGGTCTCGAAGTCCAGGTCATCGGCCATGGTGATCGGGCGTTGGAGGAACTGCCGGGGGGGGGTAGCACCCAGAGACCCCAGCTGAGATCTGGGCCCACCCATCAAACAAGGGCTGACAGACCCCTGCCCCCCAAAATCTGGGGCCCACCCCATCCACAGCAGGGCTTACACAGTCCCCTCCCCACCCTGAGATCTGGGTCCCAGCCCCCCCATCACAGCAGGGCTTACAGACCCCTGCTCCCCCAAAATCTGGGGCCTACCCCATCACATCAGGGATTACACAGACGCCTCCCCCCCCGGCCGAGATCTGCCCCCCACCAGCAGGGCTTACATAGACTCCTCCCCCCTCCCCATCATAGCAGGGCTTACACAGACCCCTCTTCCCTGAACTCCGGGCCCCCCACCACACCAGGGGCTCCACAGACCCCTCCCCACCACGGGCTACACAAACCCGTCCCACCAAGATCTGCCCCCCCAATCACACCGGGGTTACGCAGACCCTCTGCCCTGAGATCTGGACCCCCACACACACACACACACACTCTGCTAAGTGCTATCCAGCCCCACAACAAGACAGTCCCTGTCCAGGAGGGTTTAACTGGGGGGGGGGGGGGGGGGGACGACGACACACGACAACAGCCCCAGCGGACCAGTCCAACGCTTGCTCCATCGGGCCCCCACTGCCTCCCCCACACAAGAAGCCCTGCCCCCCGGATCCAAACCCCCCCCCCCCCCCCAATCCCTCAGCCTGGGCCTAGCTGGTTTCAGACCCTCCTGTCCCGCCACCACAGGAGAACACAAAGGGGGCAGCCCAGCCCTAGAGATATGGGGAGGGTGGCCTGGCATCACGACCCCGCCTCGAGCCCCCCCAGTGTAGGGCAACCCGGGCAGATTCCCCAGGAGGGGCCGGGGCAGCAGGCTGCAGCCAGCTCTGGGGAGAGGCGGCCGCGCCCGAGGACAGGAGACATCAGGAGGACGGCCCAAGGCTGGGCTGGCAGGGGGCTCACAGGGAAGGGGGGGAGAAAGCCCAAGGCTGGGCTAGCAGGGGGCTAACAGGGGGGGAGGGGGGAGCCCAGGGCTGGGCTAGCAGGGGGGAAGCACAGGGCTGGGCTAGCAGGGGGCTAACAGGGACGGGGGAGGAGGAAGCCCAGGGCTGGGCTAGCAGGGGGCTAACAGGGAGGGGGGGGAGGAAGCCCCCTGCTAGCCCAGCCCTGGGGCTAACAGGGACGGGGGAGGAAGCCCAGGGCTGGGCTAGCAGGGGGCTACCGGGGGGGGCGGGGGGAGCACAGGGCTGGGCTAGCAGGGGGCTAACACTCTGGAGCCCAAAGCAGCTCTGGTTCAGAGAGGGACTTGGCTCCCAACTCCCCACAGTGCGCATGGCGGCCAGCCGGGCCGGGTGCCCGGTAGCCCGTCCCTCCCCAGGCCCAAGGGCCCCATATCTGCATTAGGAAGCTGAAGTGGGGGGGGGGGGGAGCACACGTGGCAGCTGGGAATCTCTCCAGCAGAGTCACCTCCCCCCCGGGGGATTTCCCCTCCCCCAGGGAGCCACATGGCCCAGGAGCCAGCCTGGGGAGGGGTACTAGCCCCGGCTTAGGCCGCAGAGCGGGGGGAAGAACCCAGGAGTCCGGCTTCGCCGCCCGCCAAGCCTCTGCCACCTCGAGTCCGGCCCAGAGACCCGACTAGCCATGGGGCCGGAGCCCATCCCCAGCGCTGCGAGTACAGGAGCCAGGACTCCTGGGTTCCATCCCCAGCTCTGGGAGGGGAGTGGGGGCTGGTGGGTTAGAGCAGGGCGGGCTGGGAGCCAGGACTCCTGGGTTCTCTCCCCGGCTCTGGGAGGGGAGTGGGGGCTGGTGGGTTAGAGCAGGGCAGGCTGGGAACCAGGACTCCTGGGTTCTCTCCCCGGCTCTGGGAGGGGAGTGGGGGCTGGTGGGTTAGAGCAGGGGGGGGCTGGGAACCAGGACTCCTGGGTTCTCTCCCCGGCTCTGGGAGGGGAGTGGGGGCTGGTGGTTAGAGCAGGGGGGCTGGGGAGCCAGGACTCCTGGGTTCTCTCCCCGGCTCTGGGAGGGGAATGGGGGCTGGTGGGTTAGAGTGGGGGGCGCTGGGAACCAGGACTCCTGGGTTCCATCCCCGGCTCTGGGAGGGGAGTGGGGGCTGGTGGGTTAGAGAGGGCGGGCTGGGAGCCAGGACTCCTGGGTTCTCTCCCCGGCTCTGGGAGGGGAGTGGGGGCTGGTGGGTTAGAGCAGGGCGGGCTGGGAGCCAGGACTCCTGGGTTCTCTCCCCGGCTCTGGGAGGGGAGTGGGGGCTGGTGGTTAGAGCAGGGGGCGCTGGGAGCCAGGACTCCTGGGTTTCCATCCCCGGCTCTGGGAGGGGAGTGGGGGCTGGTGGTTAGAGCGGGGGGCGCTGGGAGCCAGGACTCCTGGGTTCCATCCCCGGCTCTGCCATTGGGTTATGTGCAAGCTGGGAGACTCACTTCCCAGTTGCCCCACCATGGGGCAAGTGCCCCCCCCCCCCCCCCATCTGCCTGTCTGGCACTGAGCGATGAACCCCCCCATATTAAGGGCCGATGAAGAGGACCCAGGCATCCTGGCTCCTCCTTTCGAGGCGAGTCCCAGCACCTGTTCTCCAGCTCCACCCCAAACTCCCCGTAGAGATTCCCCCCCCGCGCCCCCCTCAGCAAGTCAGGCCTGGATTCCCCCCCCAGCTGACTCATCGCTGACCTAGGTTCAGCCATAGCGGCGCAAGGAGGCCGGTTCTGCTTGCCAAGCGCCGTGACAGGCCAGAAACGGCTCCAGGCAAGCGCCCCGCAGGGCCCGCTAGCCACGGGGGGGGGGCAGGGGGGGGCTCTTCCTCCCACCCCGGGGTGGGGCCCGAGGCAGGCTGGCGCCGGGAGCGGGGCCAAGACCCCGGGGTCGGCGGTTAACGGTTCCCGGAGGGCGCAGAGCGGGGACCGGCTTCTATGTTTGGGTTGAATTACCGGCAAACACGCCGCCGCCTCCCTTCGCCCTCCTCCCCGCCCCCCACTCCCCGCCCCATAACTGATCAGCACAACTGCTCCCCATAGCTCACGTAGGGGGACAGCCGCGCCGCTCCGCACACGTGCTTCCGTCTGCCGCTGCCGGGGGGAGGCAGAAAAAAACTCCGGCGGCTGCCAAGTTCCTGCCCCGAGCGCTGGGCCGGCTCGGGGGGGCAGCTCCCTCCCACACGGGGAGCCGGGGCCCTCCCTGCCCCCCCCCCGGCTCTGCCCCATGCGTCATGCGGGCAGGTCCCCGCAGTCACTCCCACCCCCTCGGGGCAGCTACCCAGTGCCACTCGTCCATCACGTCCCTGCCCCCCAAATCCACATTGATCTCCCTCTAAACCCCCCCCAGGCCACAGCAGAGCCCCCCCTTGTGCCCCCAACCCCCCGACAGTCTATAGCCCCAAAACCCTGCTGCGGAGTCTGGACTGCCTCAGTTTCCCTGCCCCCCCCCCACGCTAGAGGCCTTTCTGCACCCCTTCCATGACACATCATAACCCTTACAACAGGCCTCCAGCCCCTAGAGCCCCCCACCCCAACACTGAAGGGAGCGGGGACTCCCCTCGAGAAGGGGGTCTAAGACACGATGCAGGTCCAGGCACTAGTCACCCCCATTCTCTCTACGGGGGGGAGGGGGGGGGGGAGGAGAATCTCTTAAGCAATGCAGAACTCCAGCCTCCCCCCGCCCCAATTTCACTGAAAGGAAGGATCTCCAGACCCATTTTTTGGGGGGGGGGGGGGGGATCTTCCTTAGAAGAGGGAGGCGAGTGTCTCCCCCATCTATCCCCTCAACAGCCCCCCATCCCTCCTCACCTCATGCTCCTGACCCCACTCCCTGAACCACAGTTCTTCCCCACCCCAGATCTCCCAGGCAGTCCGCTCTGGGGGAACCCCTCCCACACCTCCACGGGGAGGAGCTGCGACCCCAACAGGGATTTCCCCCACACTCAATCCCCACAGCCAGCCCCCCTCCCCCAAATCTCCTTCCTCCCATCCCCCCCGCCCCCCAAACCCCGCTAGCCTATAAGGGAAAACCACAAGAATCACCTCTAATCCAAGGGGCCCCTCCCCCAAATCCTTCACTCTAGGGCAACCCCCAGTCCCCCTCACCCCCTTTAATTCCCTCCAGGGCAAGGCATAAGCCATTGAGAGCCCCTCCCCCTCTGCACCCCACTCTGAGACCCAAGGGCCCCCCCCTTCCTCATCCCCTCCCCACTCTGCCCCTACAAGGGGCCCCCTTAGCTACCCCTCTGTCAGGGGATCCAAGGGCCTCCTCCATCTCCTCTACCTCGTTCCCAAGGGGGGACCCCCATCTCCCTCTTCCCCCACAGGGGACCCAAGTCCTCCCCTCACCCCTTCAGAGGGGCCCAAGCCCTTACCCGCCCCCTGCCAGGAACCAAGGGCCACCAACCAAATCGCTGCTTCTCCTCCCCTCTAAATGGGGCCCACCTTCCCATCCCCCACAGCAAGACACCCCACTACTTCTCAGGGGAACCCAAACTCCCCCTCCATGCTTCCTTCCCCCCAGGAGGTAGGCAAGCCCCCCACTCAGATCCCAGCCCTTAGGGGATCCCAACCACCCCCTCTAACCCTTAAGGTACCCCAACCTTCCCCTCTAGCCCTTAAGGGACCCCCAGCCGCCTACTCTAGCCCACCCCAACCCCCCCTCTAGCTTTTAGGGGACCCCCAGGCCACCCGTAACCCCCCCACACCACTTAGGGAAACCCCAGGCCACCCCTCTAGCCCTTAGGGGATCCCCAGCCCCCCTCAGCTCACCCCCAACCCCCTCTAGCCCTTAGGGGACCCCCAGGCCACCCGTAACCCCCCCACACCACTTAGGGAAACCCCAGCCCACCCCCCTAGCCCTTAGGGGATCCCCAGCCCCCCTCAGCTCACCCCCAACCCCCCTCTAGCCTGAGGGGACCCGCCAGCCCCCCTCAGCTCCCCCCCCCCTCGAGCCCTTAGGGGAGCCCCAGCCC
>JBAIAC010000391.1:47500-93255 GCA_037349315.1 Chelydra serpentina
TGTGGGGTGGAGACGGCGATTTATTCAGGGGTCTGTTGCCCGCCGCTGAGATGCAGCCAGTTCTGGGGTGGAGACGGCGATTTATTCAGGGGTCTATTGCCGGCCGCTGAGATGCAGCCAGTTCTGGGGTGGAGACGGCTATTTATTCAGGGGTCCATTGCCCGCTGCTGAGATGCAGCCAGTTCTGGGGTGGAGACGGCGATTTATTCAGGGGTCTGTTGCCCGCCGCTGAGATGCAGCCAGTTCTGGGGTGGAGACGGCGATTTATTCAGGGGTCCGTTGCCCGCCGCTGAGATGCGGCCAGTTCTGGGGTGGAGACGGCGATTTATTCAGGGGTCCGTTGCCCGCCGCTGAGATGCAGCCGGTTCTGGGGTGGAGACGGCGATTTATTCAGGGGTCCGTTGCCCGCCGCTGAGATGCAGCCAGTTCTGGGGTGGAGACGGCGATTTATTCAGGGGTCCGTTGCCCGCCGCTGAGATGCAGCCAGTTCTGGGGTGGAGACGGCGATTTATTCAGGGGTCCGTTGCCCGTCGCTGAGATGCAGCCAGTTGTGGGGTGGAGACGGCGACTTATTCAGGGGTCCGTTGCCCGCCGCTGAGATGCAGCCAGTTCTGGGGTGGAGACGGCGATTTATTCAGGGGTCCGTTGCCCGCCGCTGAGATGCAGCCAGTTCTGGGGTGGAGACGGCGATTTATTCAGGGGTCCGTTGCCCGCCGTTGAGATGCAGCCAGTTCTGGGGTGGAGACGGCGATTTAGTCAGGGGTCTAATGCCCGCCGCTGAGATGCAGCCGGTTCTGGGGTGGAGACGGCGATTTATTCAGGGGTCCGTTGCCGGCCGCTGAGATGCAGCCAGTTCTGGGGTGGAGACGGCGATTTATTCAGGGGTCCGTTGCCCGCCGCTGAGATGCAGCCGGTTCTGGGGTGGAGACGGCGATTTATTCAGGGGTCCGTTGCCCGCCGCTGAGATGCAGCCAGTTCTGGGGTGGAGACGGCGATTTATTCAGGGGTCTGTTGCCCGCCGCTGAGATGCAGCCAGTTCTGGGGTGGAGACGGCGATTTATTCAGGGGTCTGTTGCCCGCCGCTGAGATGCAGCCAGTTCTGGGGTGGAGACGGCGATTTATTGAGGGGTCCGTTGCCCGCCGCTGAGATGCAGCCAGTTCTGGGGTGGAGATGGTGATTTATTCAGGGGTCCGTTGCCCGCCGCTGAGATGCAGCCAGTTCTGGGGAGGAGACGACGATTTATTCAGGGGTCCGTTGCCGGCCGCTGAGATGCAGCCAGCTCTGGGGTGGAGACGGCGATTTATTCAGGGGTCTGTTGCCGGCCGCTGAGATGCAGCCAGCTCTGGGGTGGAGACGGCGATTTATTCAGGGGTCTGTTGCCGGCCGCTGAGATGCAGCCAGTTCTGGGGTGGAGACGGCGATTTATTCAGGGGTCCATTTCCCGCCGCTGAGATGCAGCCAGTTCTGGGGAGGAGACGACGATTTATTCAGGGGTCCGTTGCCGGCCGCTGAGATGCAGCCAGCTCTGGGGTGGAGACGGCGATTTATTCAGGGGTCTGTTGCCGGCCGCTGAGATGCGGCCAGTTCTGGGGTGGAGACGGCGATTTATTCAGGGGTCCGTTGCCCGCCGCTGAGATGCAGCCAGTTCTGGGGTGGAGACGGCGATTTATTCAGGGGTCCGTTGCCCGCCGCTGAGATGCAGCCAGTTCTGGGGTGGAGACGGCGGTTTATTCAGGGGTCCGTTGCCCGCCGCTGAGATGCAGCCAGTTCTGGGGTGGAGACGGCGATTTATTCAGGGGTCCGTTGCCCGCCGCTGAGATGCAGCCAGTTCTGGGGTGGAGACGGCGATTTATTCAGGGGTCTATTGCCCGCCGCTGAGATGCAGCCGGTTCTGGGGTGGAGACGGCGATTTATTCAGGGGTCCATTGCCCGCCGCTGAGATGCAGCCGGTTCTGGGGTGGAGACGGCGATTTATTCAGGGGTCCATTGCCCGCCACTGAGATGCAGCCAGCTCTGGGGTGGAGACGGCGATTTATTCAGGGGTCTGTTGCCCGCCGCTGAGATGCAGCCAGTTCTGGGGTGGAGACGGCGATTTATTCAGGGGTCTCTTGCCGGCCGCTGAGATGCAGCCAGTTCTGGGGTGGAGACGGCGATTTATTCAGGGGTCTATTGCCCGCCGCTGAGATGCAGCCAGGTCTGGGGTGGAGACGGCGATTTATTCAGGGGTCTATTGCCCGCCGCTGAGATGCAGCCAGTTCTGGGGTGGAGACGGCGATTTATTCCGGGGTCTATTGCCGGCCGCTGAGATGCAGCCAGTTCTGGGGTGGAGACGGCGATTTATTCAGGGGTCCGTTGCCGGCCGCTGAGATGCAGCCAGTTCTGGGGTGGAGACGACGATTTATTCAGGGGTCTATTGCCGGCCGCTGAGATGCAGCCAGTTCTGGGGTGGAGACGGCGATTTATTCAGGGGTCCGTTGCCCGCCGCTGAGATGCAGCCAGTTCTGGGGTGGAGACGGCGATTTATTCAGGGGTCTCTTGCCGGCCACTGAGATGCAGCCAGTTCTGGGGTGGAGACGACGATTTATTCAGGGGTCCGTTGCCGGCCGCTGAGATGCAGCCAGTTCTGGGGTGGAGACGGCGATTTATTCAGGGGTCCGTTGCCGGCCGCTGAGATGCGGCCAGTTCTGGGGTGGAGACGGCGATTTATTCAGGGGTCCGTTGCCCGCCACTGAGATGCAGCCAGTTCTGGGGTGGAGACGGCGATTTATTCAGGGGTCTATTGCCCGCCGCTGAGATGCAGCCAGTTCTGGGGTGGAGACGGCGATTTATTCAGGGGTCCGTTGCCCGCCGCTGAGATGCAGCCAGTTCTGGGGTGGAGACGGCGATTTATTCAGGGGTCCGTTGCCCGCCGCTGAGATGCAGCCAGTTCTGGGGTGGAGACGGCGATTTATTCAGGGGTCCGTTGCCCGCCGCTGAGATGCAGCCAGTTCTGGGGAGGAGACGACGATTTATTCAGGGGTCCGTTGCCGGCCGCTGAGATGCAGCCAGCTCTGGGGTGGAGACGGCGATTTATTCAGGGGTCTGTTGCCGGCCGCTGAGATGCAGCCAGTTCTGGGGTGGAGACGGCGATTTATTCAGGGGTCCATTGCCCGCCGCTGAGATGCAGCCAGTTCTGGGGAGGAGACGATGATTTATTCAGGGGTCTGTTGCCGGCCGCTGAGATGCAGCCAGTTCTGGGGTGGAGACGGCGATTTATTCAGGGGTCCCTTGCCCGCCGCTGAGATGCAGCCAGTTCTGGGGAGGAGACGACGATTTATTCAGCGGTCCGTTGCCGGCCGCTGAGATGCAGCCAGTTCTGGGGTGGAGACGGCGATTTATTCAGGGGTCTCTTGCCCGCCGCTGAGATGCAGCCAGTTCTGGGGTGGAGACGGCGATTTATTCAGGGGTCCATTGCCCGCCGCTGAGATGCAGCCAGTTCTGGGGTGGAGACGGCGATTTATTCAGGGGTCCGTTGCCCGCCGCTGAGATGCGGCCAGTTCTGGGGTGGAGACGGCGATTTATTCAGGGGTCCGTTGCCCGCCGCTGAGATGCAGCCAGTTCTGGGGTGGAGACGGCGATTTATTCAGGGGTCTATTGCCCGCCGCTGAGATGCAGCCAGTTCTGGGGAGGAGACGGCGATTTATTCAGGGGTCCGTTGTCCGCCGTTGAGATGCAGCCAGTTCTGGGGTGGAGACGGCGACTTATTCAGGGGTCCGTTGCCCGCCGCTGAGATGCAGCCAGTTCTGGGGTGGAGACGGCGATTTATTCAGGGGTCCGTTGCCCGCCGCTGAGATGCAGCCAGTTCTGGGGTGGAGACGGCGATTTATTCAGGGGTTTAATACCCGCCGCTGAGATGCAGCCAGTTCTGGGGTGGAGACGGCGATTTATTCAGGGGTTTAATGCCCGCCGCTGAGATGCAGCCAGTTCTGGGGTGGAGACGGCGATTTATTCAGGGGTCTATTGCCCGCCGCTGAGATGCAGCCAGTTCTGGGGTGGAGACGGCGATTTATTCAGGGGTCCATTGCCCGCCGCTGAGATGCAGCCAGTTCTGGGGTGGAGACGGCGATTTATTCAGGGGTCCGTTGCCGGCCGCTGAGATGCAGCCAGTTCTGGGGTGGAGACGGCGATTTATTCAGGGGTCTATTGCCCGCCGCTGAGATGCAGCCAGTTCTGGGGTGGAGACGGCGATTTATTCAGGGGTCCATTGCCCGCCGCTGAGATGCAGCCAGTTCTGGGGTGGAGACGGCGATTTATTCAGGGGTCCGTTGCCGGCCGCTGAGATGCAGCCAGTTCTGGGGTGGAGACGGCGACTTATTCAGGGGTCCGTTGCCCGCCGCTGAGATGCAGCCAGTTCTGGGGTGGAGACGGCGATTTATTCAGGGGTCCGTTGCCCGCCGCTGAGATGCAGCCAGTTCTTGGGTGGAGACGGCGATTTATTCAGGGGTCTATTGCCCGCCGCTGAGATGCAGCCAGTTCTGGGGTGGAGACGGCGATTTATTCAGGGGTCCGTTGCCGGCTGCTGAGATGCAGCCAGTTCTGGGGTGGAGACGGCGATTTATTCAGGGGTCCGTTGCCCGCCGCTGAGATGCGGCCAGTTCTGGGGTGGAGACGGCGATTTATTCAGGGGTCCGTTGCCCGCCGCTGAGATGCAGCCAGTTCTGGGGTGGAGACGGCCATTTATTCAGGGATCTACTGTGCGCCAATGACTGGAAGCTGCAGTAGACAAATTGAGACGGGAAATAATTATGCAAATGAAGCGATTCATTTGCATATCGTAATTTAACAATTTCCCGGGATTTGAGATGGATTTTCCGGCCCTGGCCGTTTGCAAATCAAGACAGGCCGTTAACAGCTCCTCCTACGGCCCGTCGTCTCGACAGGTCAAACCAGATGACTTTAATTCATAGCAGGACGCATTTTATAGGACTGATCCTATGTGGTAATGACAGCAAATTATAATGTATGCAAATAAGGTCCACTTTGTCTTAACGATGCGCCCGTAGACTGTCTGTGTGAATGATTTCACCATACACAGTTAGAAAGCAGCATGAATCATGCCTACACATGCGAGGCATTTTCCAATATTGTGGGGGATCACTATCATAATGTATGCAAATGACACCGCATAATTAGTGGTGATGCAAATGGTAGTGCACGGTTAAAACAAAGTTAGGATTGTGCAAATGCCCGTTAGTAGCTATTAAAACTGGATCGTTTTCAGTCTGGTATAGTCATATAGATGCAGAGAGGTTAACAAAAGCACTCACAGGGGTAAAGGTGGCAATTAGATCACATGCAAATACACGCAAATAGATGCAAATACATGCAAAAATATGCAGATGGTACAGACCATACACAACTAGATTCAAAATCTGCACATTTATGTGTGTGGAGGCATAAACCCATTGATTAAAATATATGCAAATAGATGCTACTTATGCTGATGGGGGGGGGGGATAGCTCAGTGGTTTGAGCATCGGCCTGCTAAACCCAGGGTTGTGAGTTCAATCCTTGAGGGGGCCACTTAGGGATCTGGGGGAAAAAATTGGGGATTGGTCCTGCTTTGAGCAGGGGGTTGGACTAGACGACCTCCTAAGGTCCCTTCCAATCCTGATATTCTATGATGCTAATATATGGCTAGGGAGGGGGCAAGCCAAACATGGAACGTATGCAATTCTTTGTAAATAGTTCCAGAAATATGCTAATACGTGAGCCGACAGTGAAAGGACTTGCAAATAAATGCGTACACGGAATTAAGCCAACGGTGACTTATATGCAAATACATGCAAATACGCGCCCACAGACCTGGAGCAAGCAGAAGCATGCGACTAGAGGTACTAAAGGAATGGAATCACCTGCGTAAATACATGCAAATACATGCAACATATGTAGATGCATGCAAATATGTGTAAATAGATGCAAATCGAGGTCCCCTAGCAAATAGAGTCCGCCATGCAAATAGATGAATAAGGAGTCAGTGCAAAAATATACAACTAGGGGAACATAGCCCACTATGCAAATATATGCAAATACCATGTGCAGATAGAGGACCAGACCCCAGACCAAAAATATATGCAAATAATGACACCCCCCCAGAAGAATACCATGCACAATGTAAATATATGTAAACTATGCAACCATATGCAAATATATGCAAAACACGCAAATAGACTATGCAAATATATGCAAAACACGCAAATAGACGATGCAAACATATGCAAATATATGCGTAATATGCAAATCAGTTATGCAAATACAGGCACGCGGCAACTGCAAACCGAGGCAGCTGTGGGAACAGGGCCCTCGAGGCAATTCGGCGCAAAACACCCAGCCAGAGCGCTCGCGAGCCTACACTATGCAAATAGGCTCATCAGTATGCAAATATATGCCGACCCGCGCACCTGGGCGCCTCCCCCCTCCCCTCGCCACGCCCGGGGCGTCGCGCCACCTGGCGCCACGTGCGGCGACAGCCGGGGACGGCCCCTCCGGGCCAATGGGAGCGCACAGGGGGCGGGGCCAATCGGGGCGGGGGCGCGAGGGAGCGGCGCGAGCGCGTGCGCACGCGCGGGAAGGGGGCGGAGGCGGGGGGGGATAAAAGCCCGGCCGCCGATTGGGCGGCGCGCGCGCGCGGGGCGGTTGCCGATTGGGCGGCGCGTGGAGGCGGCAGGGCGGGGCCGGCGGCGCGAGGCGGCGGCTGAGGAGCGGCGGAGGCGGAGGCGGGGATGCTGAGCGAGGCGGAGAGCGGGGCCGGCGCCGGGGAGAGCCCCGCGGGGGAGCCGGCCAAGCCCGGCCCGGGCCCGGCCCCGGCCCCGGCCCCCGCCCCGGCCCGCGGCCAGGCGGCCAAGCGCGTCCTGGGTGAGGAGAAGGGGCGGGGCCTCGAGGGAGGGGGCGGGGCCGCGCGCCCGCCGGCTGTTGAGGGGGGCGGGGCTTCGAAGGCGGGGGCGGGGCTTCGAAGGCGGTGGGAGGTGAGGAGAAGGGGCGGGGCCTGGGCCCGAGCGCGTGCTGCGGCAGGGGCGGGGCCGAGCGCGTCCTCGGGGTTAGTGGGTGGGGCCACGAGAGGTGGGGGCCTGGGAGAGTGGGCGGGGCCACCCGCGTCCTCGGGGAGGGGCGGGGCCGAGCGCGTCCTCGGGGGGTAGTGGGCGGGGCCCACGGGTGTGCTTGGGGAGGGGCGGGGCCACGCCTGGAGAGGTGGGGGGCTGGGAGAGTGGGCGGGGTCAAAGGTGTCCTAGGGGCGGGGCCTGGGGAGGGGCGGGGCGGGGAGAGTGGGCGGGGTCAAGGGTGTCCTAGGGGCGGGGCCTGGGGAGGGGCGGGGCCGAGCGCATCCTCAGGGAAAGGTGGGGGAGGGTAATGGGGGGGGTCGAGTGTGTCCTAGGGGTGGGGTTTGGGCAGGGGAGGGGCAAAGTGCTGCCCGAGGGAGAGGAAGGGGTCAGTGGATGGTTCCAGTGTGTTCTATGGGGTGGGGTCTGGGGGAGCAGGGGGCCAAGTGCATATAAGGGGGAGGGTGGGGTTTAGTGGGTGGGGCCAAACCTGTCCTACGGGCCGGGGAGTAGGTGGTGTGCATCCATGGTTCTTAAGGGAGGGATTAAACTCCGCTGGAGTAGCGGGGGGGTGGAGCCAACTACATTGGGGGGTGGGGTCAAGCAGACTCCAAATCAGGTGGGGGGAGCTAAGCCGTTCTTACCTGCCCTGGGCAGGGGGCGGAGATGGGAGGGGGGGCCTGGGTGAGAACTGAGGGGACTCCGAAGAGTGGGCTGGAACCCCTATGGTGGATGGGGCCAAACTGATGAGGGGTGGGGTGAAGGGGTGGGGGGGCAGGGGGAAAGGACAAAGTTGGGGGGAAAGGGACACCTGGGGGGCATGTAAAGGCAAGCTGGGACCTGAAGGTGTTGGAGACGGGTGTCTGAGTGGGGAGGGAGGGAATTCTGGGGGGGCTGGGTGAAAATGGAGGGAGCCTGCAGGGAGGGACGGTTCTGTGTGTGAGGGTGTGGCTGCAGCCGCGAGCGGGATGGGGGGGGCATTGTTTCTCCTCCACACCAGTTAGCGTTGCGGGGGGGGGGGGGAGCTGGAAGGGGGATGGTTTGTGGGAGGAAGCGTCTAGCATTAGGAAAGGGGTGGTGGGATCGGGGGGATGGGATGTGTGGGTGAAGAGGGGAATGATCATGGGCTGTTCAGGGGTCCTGCGGGGGCCTTGTAACCGGCGCCTATGAACTCAGTGAGCCATGGGGTGGGAAGAGCTGTGAAGGGGAGGAGGGCGTGGGGTGTGTATTGGGAAGGCTGACCCTGGTTGGGAGCGACTAGTGGGGGGTCTCCGCCTTGGGGCTGGGGCTCCCTAGGTTTTTAGGGCTTGTCCCACGGTGCTTCCCTGCCTACCCCCTCGCCTGCTGAGGAAGGCTGGTGACTGATCTGTAACCTCTCCGCTTTCTTCCCTGGGAAACAACCTGCAGCAACCCAGGTGCTGGGCACCGTTAAGTGGTTCAATGTGCGCAACGGCTATGGATTTATTAACAGGTGAGCGCTCCACCCCCCCGCTTAGACTGCTAGGACCCGCAGAGGCTGTGGGGGGGCCCTCACGTGCTGGAAGCTGACTCGGTGGGTTGGGGAGCAGAGCTGAGCCGGTGATAAGGAGCAAACCCCAGAGCTTAGCACCTCCCGAGGTGTCCCCTGAGAGGTAAACCTCTCAACTGAGTCCTACTTTGGGGGTCCTCTGACATGCTCCCGTGACACGTTCCTACCGCTACACGTGCCTGGAAGCTGGGCAGAGCCGGTGCGCAGTAAACACCACGTCAGCAGTGACTCCCGTCCCCTCTGCCGTGTGAATACCAACCGCCTGAGGAACAACACTGAATGGGACCTGGGGCTCAGCTGTTTTAAATGAACCCGTGTACTGAATAATGAAATAGACCTGGTTTCAACCAACCTGTGGCCAGACAGCCTCTTGCATGTCTGTTGGGGGGGCGAAAAACTAGCCCCTTATGTGTGTCACGTAGACTGGACTTTAGGGTGATTAACTCACTGCTTTGATTGCCTGGCTCCCAGTCCTTATGTCCTAGCTGCTAGCCCACCCCTTTGCAAATCCTGCTTGCCCAGGGGCCGCTCTTTTGACTGGCAGGCAAAATACAGTTGCCCTAGAGGGTGGATAGACGTAACTGCTGGGTTACCAAATGTAATGTCTAGTGCTGCCTTTTAAAATGGTCAGCACTTGGACTTGATTTGAACTGGATCTGTATGAAGCCCCAAAAGGCTTTTAAAAACACCTTGCACTAGAAATCCAGGGTTTTGTGGGGGGGTTTTTTCCCCCTAAGTGACTAAAGAATTAATCAAACTGAAGTCGCTTCCTTGGTGTCTATGGGAACTTAAGCAATAGGGTTAACGCTCTGTGCTTGAACACGTTATCTTGGGAGGGAAACTCAAAGGCGATGGGCACAGAGCGGAGACCCTAATGCGGTCCTCCACAGAGGTATGGTCCCCAATGCTTTTAAGGGTTAGGCTAAACCAACTGTCCTACTTTCCTCAAGATGAGACCCACTCTTCAAGCCGTTCAAGCCTTTCTACACAAGGCGTGAACCATTTCTTCCTTTGCTGGCTATCAGCGGTTCCAAACGGTTGCTGGAAAATAGCTTAGAAGCTGTGTGGAGCGAGAATGGGGTGCCGGGGATGGTTCTTTAACAAATCCCAAATAGCAAGGTGTCTCAAACCCTGCAATGCAATAGTTCTCTCCCAAGCTGAATGACAACCGGTGTTAGGGTGACTAGACAGCAAGTGTGAAAAATCGGGACGGGGTGGGAAGTAATAGGAGCCTATATAAGAAAAAGACCCCAAAATCGGGACTGTCCCTATAAAATGGGGACATCTGGTCACCCTAACCGGTGTTAGTACCTCATGGACATGCCTGGGGAGGGACAGTTTCACCTCTTGGGCTGATATTCTTCTGCTTGGGTGTTTCTTTAATTGCTTAAGTCCTTGATTTGATCCCTGACCTAAAAAGATCCTGTTATCTCAACTGGGCTAGACCCCTCTCCGACTAGGGTGCCCAGACAGCAAGTGTGGAAAATCGGGACAGGGGGTGGGGGGTAATAGAAGCCAATATAAGAAAAAGACCAAAAAATCGGGACTGTCCCTATAAAATCAGGACATCTGGTCACCCTATCTCCGACCATGGCAAATTGCCTTTGTGGACAGATCCTCACTGGCATCAGTATGATCCCCCCCCCCCCCCCAAGCTGAAGATTTGGGCTTCAGCTTCTTCTGGGGTGTATAAGAAGTGGGGTGTGAGGTTTAAGCACTCTGCCAAGTTGTAACCGAGTGCTCCTGTCCAGCTCTCCTTGTCTGAGACGCGACGCCCTCTGCTGGATGTTCGGGCGCTCTGAACTCCTGATGCTGCCAGGATCGGCGGCGCTCAGCCTGAGCAGTGGCCTCAAACTTGCAAGAGCGCCCCCCCCCCCCCCCCGAAATGACATTTTTCGCAGCCCTGAGAGACGTAGCTACGTTTCAAGTGCAGAGATTGAGACCTTTTATGCCTCCATTGGGGTGCTGTCTCGGCCTTACTGCTAAAGACGCACGACTCCTGGGAACACTGGGAGCTGTCGAGCACTGTAAACTCGCACCCGATCCGTCCCCCGCTCTAAAGTGCTCAAGCAAGGCACCGGGCGGGTATGGGGATTACAAGGGCAGAGGGGGGAAGCCTAGCAGCCGAAATCTGAAAGCACAGGGATGGTGGGCACTAAACGAGGCAGAGGCAGGATGATTATGCAGGGCCTTGTCTGGTGGTTTGCGCGTGGGCCACGTGCCCGGCCCGGAGCCGTGATCACTCAGAACTCTCTCCATCCCTGCAGGAACGACACCAAGGAGGATGTTTTTGTGCACCAGGTAAGACCCCGGTCAGTTTCAGGAAGTGGTTCTCGTCCGTTTCGGGAACCGGTTGGCGTCTGGCAGGCCGGCCACCCCCCGGCCCTGCCCCGGGCCCTCGGCTGAGCCCAGCTGTCTCCCAGGCTCTCGTTCCGTTCCTGGGCATGTTCTGTGAGAAGCGGGCGCGCGTGGGGATAATGGGGGCGCCACCTCTCTGTGATCAGAGGTGAGGCGTGAATTCTAGTGAGCCTGGGGGTCTCCGAGGAGCTGCAATTCTGCCCTGCCAGGATTGAGGGAGTTTGGGGTGCGGGGGGGGGAGGGGGGGAACTGGGGTAGTGCCCTTGGTTTCCAGGTGGGCGGTGACCTTTTTGCGCCCCTCAGTTTTGGCAGGACTTGACCTTTTTCTAGCACCCTGGGGCGAGCAACAGCTTGGCCCTGACTGAGAGCATGGAGGGGCCCCCTTGTTCCTGGATTGGGTTGCCCGCCACATGAAGAGCTGGAGTGGGAGGAGCAATTGCTTCCCGTCCGGGACCATGGGATGTAGCTTCAAATTCGCCCATCTCCTGGGGCGAGCTGACACCGCCCCCCACACACCCCCCCCCACACCCCATCTCTTCTCTCTGCTGCCGCCTCCAGACAGCCATCAAGAGGAACAACCCTCGGAAGTTCCTGCGCAGCGTCGGCGACGGGGAGACGGTGGAGTTCGACGTTGTGGAAGGAGAGAAGGTGAGGCGGAGCATGGGGAGGCCGGGCCGATGCATGCAGGGGAGCTGGCGGAGGTGGAGGGGGGTCCGGTTCCCCCCACTCAGGGCTTTCTCTGCTGCAGGGCGCCGAGGCGGCCAACGTCACCGGCCCGGGTGGCGTGCCGGTGAAAGGCAGCCGCTACGCCCCCAACCGCCGGCGCTTCCGCAGATTCATCCCCAGGCCCCGGCAGGCCCAGCTGCCGCCCCAGGACGCCACCAGAGTGGAAGGGGCGGCCGAGCCGGTCAGCGAGGGGGAGAGAGCCGACGACGCCATGCAGCAGCCGCCCCGCCGGAGGCGCCCTCCGCCGTTCTTCTTCCGCCGGAGATTCGTGCGCGGGCCCCGGCCTCCGCTCCAGCAGCAAGCCCAGCCGGCGCAGGTGAGCCCTGGGCATGGTAAGGGGGAAGCTAGCTGATGCCAGGCCCTGCGGGAGAGAGTTCATATGGAGGTTCCCAGACACTGGCACAACTCACCTACCTTCTTAGAACGCTAGCGTCACCAGCTCACGTGATCAAAGCTGTGTTTCCCATAGGGCACGGAGGGCGCAGAACCTAAAGATGCCACCCAGCCCGAGGGAGACCAGCAACCGCCAGTCCAGGCTGGGGAGAGAGCTCCGGCCCCTCGCTTCCGGCCCAGGTACCGCAGGTAAGCGTGCGGAGGCCAGCTTCCTCTGGCCAGCGGGACGCCCCGCCGCAGAGCAGGAGAGATTGCCTTGGTCACTTGCTGTGCGGTCGATCCCTTCCCCACCGCGGCGGCGCTGGCAGCTGTCAGTGACCCTATTTTGCTTTGAGGTCTCAACAGGGCCGGTGTCCCACCTGGCTCTAAAGCAGGCCCGTGCAGTCCGTCGGCCTCCTAAATTAAGGGTGGGGATTGTCAAAGGTGGGACTCGAACACCCCGTTTCCACTGGTGGTTAAGGCTCAAAATCTCACCCTGAATCTCTGCTCCAGTGGGGAAACTGAAGCCTTTTTTTGTGGGGCCACCATAAACCAACAAAGGAGTAGAATTATTGCTGGCCCGAGGTACAGCAGCGAAAAAGCCCGGCTCAATTAAGGGATCAGTGGAATATTTCTGGTTTGTGTGTTCAGGTCAGAAATTGTGTACCTCGAAGGGAGCCGTTCTGGGCTGCCTCCCAGCATTCCTTTCGAACTCCGGCAAACCGAGCTCCCACCCGGTTGCTGTCCTAGCCGGCGATCTTACTAGAAGAGCTCCTCAAAGCGGGATCCCTGAAAGGCGGCTTAGAATAATGATGGATGGGGTGGAAGATGGGAACAGGAAATGGTCTAGCCTGCCAGGGTTAGAGCGGGATTAGCAGATGGGTATCTGCAGGCTTCCCAAGCAGTGATCTGGGACCGGCTATCTGAAAGCTCGCTCTCCCATGGTGCATGGAGCTGCTGGTTGAACACTGGGAACTGAGATTCGCCCCGCTGCGCCAAGAGAACTATGGGTTAAATTTGGCTCTCTTCATAATGGAAGGTGGGCCAAATATCTCCCCCTTTTCAGGGAGTAATAGCCAAAGGTGCACTGGAAAAGAGACCTCTTGTCTATCGGAAGTAATTCCCATGAGCGCCTTCCCCCCACTAATTGTGAGGCCGGTCAATGCCAGTGTAACTGGTGTGGGATCTGAATGCCGGAGCAGAACGTACCCTACTGGTGGTATCTGGGTGCCTTCTGGGGAATAGGGGTTTGCCTACAGCGCTAGGCCTGTCTCTTCGCTCCTAGAGGAGACCGGGCACTGGCAATCCTTACGTTGATGTAGCTTCTGGGGAGTTGTCTTGCTTAGCACCACATGCTACCTGTGTAGGGCTTCTACTAGGATACAACTTTTGACTGGGGGTGTGACTTTGCTCTAAAGGTGCCCATACTTGTCTAGCTTACTCCCCTTTACAGTGGGGAGGGAAGTTCCTTTATACCAATATAACTGCCTCCAGACTAGGAGGGTTGTACTACTTTGTCGTAGCTAGTGGCACAACTTGTGTCGATGCGGCCTGAGACTAGGCACCCTGCTAGACACAGACACACACACTCTCTCTCTCTCTCTCTCTCTCTCTCTCTCTGTCTCTCTCCCCGGATAGTGTGGGTGGCTAAAACCTTAGGTCTGGACGAGCAGTGTGTGAAATGACTGAATTCCAGGTGACTGAGAGACTTGCCCGAATCAGGACGAGAACTGGTTAGAAAATGACTCCGCTGAACATTTTGTATCTTCAGTGTGGGGGGGGGGACCAAAATTCTGAAATGCTGCCATGGTGCATCATGGGAACTGTAGTTTTGGTGCCTCATGCACCTGTTCCCCTGGTCAGACTACAACTCCCATGATGCACCCTGGTCACGTCTCTGAGGCAAGGCAATGCCTCATGGGCGATGAACTTCAGCCAGAGAGCCCAGACCATAGGGAATTGGGAGCATGAGGCATCCAAACTACAACTCCCATGGTGCACCATGGTCTTATTTCTTGGTAAGGCAAGACAATGCATCATGGAAGATTGAGTTCAGTCAAGAGGCCTGGACCATCTCTTCTCCCATGATGCATTGCCTCCCCAAGAAGCAAGACCACGGTACATCATGGGAGTTGTAGTCTGAACAGGAGCATGAGGCTCCCAAACTATGGTTCCCACGATGCCCCATGGTCTTCCTTTTTGTTAAGGCAGTGCATTATGGGAGATGTAGTTCAGCCAAGGAGTCAGCCCATAGAGGGGAATGGACACATGAGGCAGCCAAACTACAATTCCCACAAGGCGCAGCAGTGACCTTTCAGAATTGTAATCTTGTGGAACTGGAAAAACTCTGGCTTCTGAGCAGTCAGTTTGAAAACCCAATTTGCCATGTTTCCATGAAGTTTTCAGCCAGGACACCTGGGTTCCGTTCCCAGCTCCAGGCAAGCGGCTGCTCCGTGGATACAATGGAAGTCTGGCTAATTCAGAAGGCTCAGGCAGCCAGTCACACCTTCTCCGTGCCGGGAAGGTGTCGCGGTGCGAGGTTCGGTTCTCTGGGAGTCCGGCCAAAGCCGGTTAGACTTCCTGGCCCTGAGGCCTGCTCGTAACCCTCTTCCATCTCCCCCTTCCCCCTGATCCAGACCCTTCCGCCCCCGCCCGCCACAACAACCCACCACCGAAGGAGGCGACGGTGAGACCAAAGTGGTGCAAGCCCCGGCGGACGGCATCCGTCCCGAACCCCAGCGCCAGCGTAACCGGCCCTACTTCCAGCGCAGACGGCAGCAAACCGCTGGCGCCCGGCCGGCGGCGGCAGAGGTGAGAGCTGGGGTGGGCAGTTCCCCGGTGGCAAGTGCTCGGTACCTAGAACCATGGGCACGCCCCTCCTTTCTCAGACGGGGGGCTCAGGGCTACTGATGGAGGTGTTTGTGAATGCCGTATGGGGAGGTAGTGGGTTGAGTGGCCCTGCAGTGCATTCTGGGATAGGCATCCGAGGAGGCAGTAAATGGGGGCGGGGGGGGGGGGGGCAGAATCTATCCCACAGATTGCAGAGGTGAGAGAGGATCTCTGAGCATAATGGAAGTTCTCCATGTACCCAGGGTAGGGGGCCTATAGCCCTAAACTTAATGGGAATAAGCTGCTTGGGATTTCCCAGTGGTTAGGACGCCATCCTGAGACTTGGAAGACCTAAGTTCAAGTCCCGCTGTGCTCAACTTTGCGTGACCTTGAGCATATCACTTAACTTCTGTGTGCCTCAGTTTCCCTTATCTAATGTGGAGATCACAGCACTGGCCTGACCTCACGGGGGGGTGGCGTTTTCCCTCACACCTTAAAATAGTGAAGCACTTAAACGCTACGGAGCGGTGGGGGCAGAGAAGTATGAAGGGAACAGGCCACCAGAGACTTTCCAGTAGTCTACCGCCCCCACCTTATCAGATCAAGGAAGTTAACATAAGGTTGGGCCCGCGCGCCGGTGTTGGTGCTGCGCGGCAGGGCGCGGTGTGGGTGACTCACCAGGTGGGGCTCTCCCCCCCGAGTCCGCACTGAACCAACGCCCTCAAAAGCAGCTGCTTTCACCCGACTTGGGATTTTTACGGCCGGAAGGGATCACCTGTCTGACTCGGGGGTATCGACCGCAAGTCGTTAAACCGAGCCTAGCAACTTGGCCTGGACTAAAGCGTCTCCCAGGAAGGATCCGCCGTCATTCCATCGCTCGTGCGGGGCTCTCCGCTTGGCTCTCCGTTTTCCCCCGGCAATGTGTTCTCCGTCGGCCTTAACGCGCCGCCGCCCGGGGAGGTGGAGTTAAGTCGGCGGGAGAAATACTGACGCGTAGACGCTTCCGTAGCCTAGTCTGTCTATCTTAAGTCTCTCCCTGTAAGCCGAGCGCGCTGACTGATCGGTACCCCCCACAGAACAGCAGGGGGCGCTAGTCCCATAGTCCACGTTCCGCCTCCCTGAGCTCCCCAGTCGGGTTTCGGAGTGAGGCCTACGTTGTGCATGAAATGCCCTCTGATCTCTCCCCCCTAGCCGCCCGTTACCGCCGCCAAAGACCAGCCTGCTCTGAGCTCTGCCGCTGGTGGGGACACCCCTGCTGCCAGCACCCCGGCCACCGCGCAGGACCCGGCGGTGGAAGCCAGCAAACCTGCTCCGGAGGGTCCCTCCCTGCCACTGCCTGAGATCCAGCGGCAGCTTGTGGATGTAAGCGCCCAGCTCTGGGCAGGGGACTGGGGTGGGGGGCGTATAACCTGGCGCTGCCAGGCGGCAGCGGTACAAAAACAAGTTCATTCTCGTGGGGCCTTCTGATGGCTCCCCACTCTCTCTGGGAGCAGCTCCCGGCAGTTGGCGCTCCCTGGCTCCACCTGACATGGGCGTACAGCGGGCACCGTGCCCCCTGGCTGTAGGGCGTGGTCGGAGGTAGAAGAATGAGAGGAGCGCGCTAGTCGGGACTTGCCGATCCGGTTTCACCTGGTGCCAACCATCCTGGCACGGTGCCCCTAGGGAACGGCAAGCCCCAGGAGTGATTAGCCACGGTGTGGGTGGCATGGCCACGCTGACCTACAAGAGATCGTGGCTGGGTGGTGGCATCCCTCCTGCTGGCCCACAGCCCCTCTAGAGTGCCTTAGGTAGCCACCAGCAGATGGGCAGCTTATCCTTGAGCCTCCTGCCATAGGCTCACCTTGCCACAAGTGGGCTCTGGACCATTAAGCGTGGCACCACGGTGGGCAATCGGGCCTCCAGTGTGCTCCGAAATCAGCCCCTTGCCCGCAGCGCTGGGGCTTTCTCTCCCCCACAACGTCGGCGGCCGCTCGGCGGCCCGGAAGCGGGAAGGCCGGTCGGGGCAGTCGCCAACCTGGGCTTCCTCTCTGCAGACTTCGACGCCCGAGCCCGGGGGGGACCCCGCTCCAGCCCTGCTGGCGTAATGACCCTGCACACAGTGAGGGGGATGCAGAGAGCTGCCAGCTGGTAAGGACTCGGCGAGGTAGGGGGAAGGCATGACGGGGCGAGCGGATCTCTTCTGCTCGCCGCTAATCCAGCTGGCCACCAAATGCCGAGGGCTAGTAGCCCAGCCAGCCTGTATCTGATCCGATACAGTTACTGCTTTCTGGCCACTGGCAGATCCGATCTGGCCTCACCCTGTCACGCAGTGAAACACGCCTGGATTACGTTGGGTTCATTCTCCTGAGTGGTGGGGTCCCCCCCAGAGTCTCACCACCTTTGCTCTCTCCTGTAGGTGTCCATCTCGCCCATCTCCCCAAGTTACCTCGTACTGCACAGAGACCCCAAACGCCACCCGGTCCCCCCCCTTCTCCTCGCTGCTGATCGAAGCCAAGAATGTGAACCCCGAGGGGGGACTGAACACAATCTTTAAGTTTAAAAAAAAAAAAGACTTTTTGAGGGGCTAGTCTCCCCCCTCCCACAGCTTCCTCAGTTCAAAGGGAAACTGGCTGTTGAAACTTGAGTTAATTCCCTCCCTTCCCCCCCCCTGATTTTTTTTTGAAGAGCACTTTTTGCGAACGTTGTGTGCAGTTTGGGTGTCAGTAAAGGAATTTGCACAGACTCCTGATGTCGCCGGGTCTTTCCTGCCGTGCCGAGGGGGCGAATGAGCTGCCTTTGGCAAAGCCCCGGGTCCCCCGCTTGCTTCCCCCGCCGCCATAGTCTGTGGATTGAGGTGGGACGCCTGGGTTCGATCCCTGGCTGTGGGAGGAGTCTCTCTGGGCTGTCTCTCTCTCGCTCACACACGCTGAGCGCCCAGAGTGCCTGTTGACCAGTTACGGTTGCTCATCATCGTTCACACGTCTTCAGTTAGGCATCCACAATCACAGGCCATTCTCCAAATACTGGCCTCCACGTCTCTGCCTCAGTTTCCCCCACCTGTAAAACACCGTCCTGCCTCCTGGGCCTGTGTTGAGAGCTAACTCTCTCCCTCTGTAAGGTGCTCTGATACCCCCACAAACCCGTGGAGAGCAGCATGTGTTTGTGCATCCAAAGGAACCCTGTATCCTCCTCCTGTGGATGGTAAGAGGTCCCCCACTGCCTGGCCAGCATGCTGGGTACCCATAATGGTGGGAGGGGGGGGTACCACTTTTGCCTGTGCTCCCATGGGTCTAACTTAATCTTAACCACAGTAGACAACCCTGATACCAACTCTTCTCACAGAGGTCACCAGGACTCCTAATAGCTCCCGGGCTGGGTTTGAACTGGCAATCTAAACATGAGGGGGGTCTCTGCCTCAAGACCCCCACTTGCCCCCACTGAAACGAGCTGATCTCTTTGGTGGTCTGGGGGGGTTGCAGACAGCGTGGTTTTTAATAGCACGGAGCACTTTTCAGGGCTAGACAAAGTCTTGCTTGAAAAGACAGCTCAGTCCTTGTTTGGGTGAGCGAGATTCAGCAGAAGATCTTTTGGGCGGGCGTCCAGCCGGGCTTCTGCCAATGCGATGCACAAGCCAAGAGCGATTCTCGTGCTCCCAACACAGGACCTAGAGTTAGATTCAACTCGGGTGTAGCCCGGTAGCTGTTAAAGTCGACTGAAAAAACACATGAGACTTAATTAAAGCTGATGGGGAAAACTTTCCCATCCCTCTAAGTTCAAAAACTTTTACTGTCCTAAATCAGATGGGGGTGGGGGGAGAATCTAAAATTTTCAGTCTTGGGTCAATAAACCTTTTTACTTTTCCCTTCCAATGGGATTAGCTTAAATTTCAAACTACAGTAGAGCCCCTGATTTTACAACTACCGGGTGAGCATCGTTCAGACAATTGAATTTCTCCAATGCCAGCAGAGGTACAGTGCATAAATTGCAATACCCGTCCCTCAAATCACTGCCGAGCTGTTTCCAATCCCAGCGGAGAGATCTACTTGTTCTTTGTTGACTCAACTTTTATTAGGGACTGTTTCGGGTGGGGGGGTAACGGCTTCTCCATAACAATGGTGGTGAAAAGATGCTGGTTTCAAGTGACTTGGATCCCTTCAAAAATGTCTCTACAAAACAGTTTGACAAGGGGCAGCCGTGTCTTTTATTTTCGAGTCGAGGAAATGCGGCCGAACCCAGCCCTGGTTCATGACCAGTCTTGTCAAATATGTGGTGTGATGCCTCCCCACCTTTGTCTTAATACACGGAGGCAGCAGACCCAGGGAGCCGTGTGCGAATTTCAGCCAGACTCCATTCCGCAAGGCAGTTGTGATCTTATCGCCCGCAAGTTTTACCAGCCCCGTTAAACTGGTTTTGTGAGGCCAGTGCAAACCCCCTACAGTGGATGCATTCCTTCCGAGGGGCGGGGGAGAAGTCGGTGGCCCCGTAATAAGAACAAAAGCCGAGCCAGATGGGTAGCCTGGTCTAAATTAAGTTTTACTAGTAAAACTGACGGTCAGCCCATCTTTATGCATATCCACCCTCTGTTGTCCTGGCACTAGCTGACAACTGCTTCCCCGGAGTGACGCAGGTCCTATTACTGGTGGAAAAATGCCAAAGCGCATGTGAGTATACTGTGTTAGCTGGCCTGCTAAAAATAGGTCTTCAGGCATGGTCCTTCAATGTCCTGCTCCTCATGACTTCAGCGCTTGTGCCCAGGGGTCACGCTGACTGGAAACCTGGCCTCTGTTAAAATCAGCCGTGGGTGTGTAACGCGTTTTAATTAAGTTGGTAGCGTGCCACCGTCAACGGAAGGCAGCGATCGAGTGTTCTCCTTGGCCCCTGAGGGCAGGACAAGGAGAAAGCGGCGGAGTTAGCAAGTGGAAAAACTTTCCAACTCTAAGCACAGCTGAGCTGTGGAGTAGGTTAGCCCGAGAGAGTGGCGTTGGGACAGATGGCCAATATCGCCAATGAACTACGTAAAACCGGATTGGATTTAGGGTTAATACCTCTGGGTCACGTGGTAGGAGAAACGCTAATGTTTCCGTGCTACGGTGAACCGCTTTAGCAGGAAAACCAGCTCGGTCTCAAGTGGCTTTCTGAGGAAGTATGTGCAAATTCTCCCCGCCACACCCGACCTTTCGAAGCTAGGTCTTGGGGAGGAACGGCCCAGGCGCGAGTCCACGAATTATGTGCTGAAGGAAACTCCGGATCAGAGACCCCCTGATCGGTGTAAAAAGGTGGACTAAACAAGGCAGGAGCTGAAGCCATGATTAAGTTGTAATCCTTAGGTGAGAGAGTTCTTACTCCGAGCCCCTGTTTGAGTCGGCATTTTTAATACATTTTCTCAGCACGGCTTCAGAATGAAGTGGGCGTGGTTAGAAAGAGCATGGGCGCACCTTTGGATTTGTAGCCTGCACTCGGTTAGTCTCTGAAAAGAAAGCAAAGGCCTCGCTTAAGGAAGACCGTCTTTGCTGCGACGTACGCGGTGAAGGCAGAAAAGCATCCGGCCTGGACGTACCCGGCTCGGAAGGGGGCGAGCCGCAAATTTCCGGCCGGGAGCGGCAACGGTTGCATTCGACTTTCACCAGGGGCTTAACGTGCTGAACGTTAAGTCAAGTTAGAGCTTGTTTCTACCAGCACTCCACCACTGTAGTATATGTGCAATTTGGCCGCTATAAACGTACTTGGGGTATTGGTTTGTCTGATCCAGCAAGCACGACAAGCAATTCCTCTGAAAATTACACCCGCCTTATAAGTGCATCTACCCTAGGACTTTTACTAATTTATGTCAGCGGGGTGTGACTTTGCCTTTGTGGACAGCTTAATGACCTGCCCTGCTTTGCATTTCACTATGGGGCTCTGGTTACCTTCCTCAGCCTAGTTTGAATGCTCCTGTCTTCCGGCAGTTGATGTCGATCCAATAAATGATATCCCCTTACCCACTGCGGCTCTCAGAGGCTAGGCCTTAGTTAAGTTGGCTGCGTGTCCTTTTATGATTTCCTAGGTATTGGATGCTGTCTGCTACAGGTAGTGCAGGGTTGTTATACGCGTCTAATTTTAAAAGATCTTTACTTTCAGGGAGGGCCACCGGGGTTAGAAACACTTATGCACCGGGCCCTACCAAATTCACGGTCCATTTTGATGCATTTCACCGTCCTAGGATTTTAAATATCTGAAATGTCACGGTTTCAGACACATCTGAAATGTCATGGTCGTGTAACGGTGGGGGTCCTGACCCAAAAAGGGGTGGTGGGCAGGTGGCAAGGCCCTGGGAGCGGGGGGAGGGTCGTGGTATTGCCACCCTTCTGCATGACATCACTGCCTTCAGAAGACAGGACAGAAGTAAGGGTAACAATCCCTACACTAACCAGATTTCACAGGGAAGACCAGATTTCACCGTCCGTGCCACGTTTTCCATGGCCATGAATTTGGTAGGGCCCTGCTCAGGTACTAACCCAACACTAATCTAATTTTTAACAGTGGGGCGGGGCGGGGTTAGTGACTGGAACTAACTCCTGAGGGAAGTGGTGAATTCTCCATTGCTTGATGTCTTCCCAGCCAAGACTGGATGTCCTCCTGGG
The DNA here is from genome assembly GCA_037349315.1 of Chelydra serpentina. Taxonomy (NCBI): domain Eukaryota; kingdom Metazoa; phylum Chordata; order Testudines; family Chelydridae; genus Chelydra; species Chelydra serpentina. The sequence continues at coordinate 68,990 of JBAIAC010000391.1, forward strand.
AGATGCATTAGTCCAGCACTAGTTACTATGGGGGGAAATTTGAAATTTAATGGCCTTGTAGATCTAGACGGTCTACCGGTCCCTTCTGGCCTCTCTGAATTGCAATGTGTTTGTTGCAGCGGAATATTAAAATTAAGGGGACGCTCGAAATCCACCTTCACGAAAAAACCAAACCAACGACACAGCAGCTCAACGGGGCTTTAAAGCTATTTAACGAGCTAAAATTAGCATCGTCCAAAAGGGGGAAGCAATCTTTCCAGACGTGGTCGGAGACCACTTCTGCCTATCTTGGTGTTTCGAAATTCTGAGAATCTGCAAACTCCAGCGGGAACTTATTTCAGACTAGAAATTTTTGTCAGTGCGGGAAATGATCCGTCGGAACAATTTACTTAGCAGTGGTGGTGGATTCTCCATCACTGACAATTTTTGAAATCAAGAGGAGAGGTTTTTCTACAAGATTTAGGAATTGGTCTGTAGCCAAGGGCTGTCAAACGAGGGCACCCTAAAAATCTGGACCTGACTGACTATAAATTATCGCTGCCTTGTCAATATGAAACGATCTACCTATGGTGCTGTCAAAGGCTGAGTGTAATTCATCCAGAAACCTGGGGATGAATTTCAGAATGGGCACCTTTGCTTTGCTACAATGAATCTGGCTGTTCATAGCCTTGTTAAAAAACCCTTAGATCTATTTTTCCCCTTAAATCCTTTTCTTTTTCATAACATCTACCTCTGCCGTAGGAGCAGTTAGATTTAGGAGTGTCTACAATGAAGCGAACGCAACCACACTGGTCTCTGTTTGACTCTGTCCTTTATATACAAAGAATTACTTACATTCGTCCCGCTGAAATACAAAAGGTCACATAATGCGCTAATGCCTCTCCATGTGTCCCTGACATTAAGACAAGCGCCTCCGTTAATTACAAAACAGAAACTCTCTCGGATCCTACTAACCGTTCAGAAGCTTCCTCCATAAACGGTCTTCAAGCGCAGCTATTGATCTCTTGTGCCTGTCATCTGCTTAAACGGGTTCTTCTTTTGTCCCACCCAAAACAGCTGGCGTGATGGAGCGTCGGGTCTAATCACTACAATTTTAGCGACTCATAGGTCAACTCAACTGGCTGTCTTCCGACTTCCATCGGTCATCTAGCAGCCGAAATGGACAGCAGTAATTATAACAACTCTGTTCTGGCTGCTTCTGTATTTACGTCCTTCTTAAAAATAACAAACCAACCAACCAATGATCCCACCATATTTAACTAGCAAATTGTCCTGGACCGCTGAGCACAGAGTCTTCCTAGCATCTTGGCTTCTGCTGGCCACCAACACATATCCAATGGGCTTTGAGGGCCCTTTTGCCAGTTGTAGCGAGGAGGTCGTAAGTGTGCAAGGCTGAGGACACCATCCTGTTAAAACACAATAGCGGGCTAGGTGGACCGTGGATCTGAACCAATCGGGCCATTCCCTGTCCCTATAGACATGAGCTGTGGAGCAGATGTCCCGTGTTCTGTGTTGACTTGTAACTGGTGCAGATTGCAAGTCACAAAACCTGACGCGCCCTTTCTCAAAAGCTTCCCCGCCTCCCTTGTCAGCCCCTCGCAACCCGTTCTCCTCCAAAGATGAGTTGACCATCTTCTCTTGACGATCCCTCTTCAGGAAGAGTGGTGAGGTCCCCTCAGACCTCCTTACAAACCTCCGAAGATGGATGGGAAGGGATGTCCCAGGTCAGAGCATCCAGGAAATCCCGCTCATCAACGTAACAAACAATATCCCTGGGAGCTGATTGGCTTTAGGCTAAAAATTGTCATGATGCCCCCAAACTGGTGGGGACCGTAAGAGATCCCATCTCCAGACCTCAGTTCCGCTGGCTTGGAGGGAGAAGGAGGGAAGTTCTCATGATATTTGCCACTAGGAGTCAATCGCCAGCCATGGTGAGTTAAGAGGTGACTGCCCTTGAAGGAAACCTTTCAGCGATACAGCGATCTACTGCTGGCTACTCTCAGAGACGGGCCACTGGACTCCACGCGTAGGGCAGAGAGCCACAGCTCCTGCCCATAGGAGCCTTGCCGTTCAGCGACGGAGGCACGGCGTTTGACGGCATCCATGGCGCCCGGCCTTCTTGCTCCAACCTTTCTAGCTCTCGGCGTTGGAGCGCGTGAGGAGGTGATGCTCATTCGGGCCCTTTGGCTCAACGCCGTCGAAGGCGGTGGGGGACACCGTTCGGGAGGATCGAAAGAACTCCACCAGAGGTTTGCATTCTCCTCCTACCTTCTCAGCGGTAGAAAAGTCTCCTGTCCCTGAATCGACGCAGCATCTACTCCAACCGTTGGGGTCAACGGTTCTGTCCCAGCTGATGGATATGGTCTCGGGGAGGTCTTTCCCCGCCTCCGATTCCAAGAGGTGGATTCTCCTCCAGGTTCCCCTTCCTTTGTCACGTAACCAAGCTCCTTCCGCAGCTCCCAACATGTCTTTATCTCCATGCCCCTGACACACACACATACACACATACAACACAATCACTCCTCTCTCCCTTTATATATAATCTTAAAAATAAAACCCACAAAGCTAAAAACAAAACAACTAACCTACCAAAAAATATCTCTAAACCTTGCTGTGTCGTTAAAGTGCTGGGTGACGGTTACATTCCTCTTGTGTCTCTCTCTGCCCGATCGCGCCCGCCCCCGGGTCAGGCGTTGTCGCCGGGCTCCAGCGTCTCCAGCTCCGTGGAGGGTTTGATTTCGTGGTCCAGCAGAGACGGGGTGCGGCGGAAGGCGGCGGCGATCTGATCGAAGGTCCGGCCCCGCGTCTCCGGGACTTTGAAGTAGGTGAAGAGGAAGAAACCAAGGAGGAGGGCCGCGAAGATGAGGAAGACGTACGGCCCGCAGACGTCCTGCGGGAGAGGAGAGGAGGGGTGAGGGCTCGTGTTGCCCGCGAGCGCGTGAGAGGCGCCATTCGTGCCCGGGGCCCAGCTCAATCCAACACACACACACAAGGGGCCAACGAGGAGATGGGCCATTTTTGTTCCCATCCCTGCAGTGGGTCTACACCCGCGGGCATATTCCCAGTCGTAATGGCCGGCATTCACGATGCCGCCTGCGTGCTCACGCGTGTCTACTCAACACTTGGGTGGCCTTGTGGGTACACGCGCACTCACCGCCATGGACTGGAAGGCCATGCCGACGATGAAGTTGCAGGTCCAGTTGCAGCTGCCGGCCACCGCCATGGCCGCCGGGCGGGGCCCCTGGCTGAAGAGCTCGGCCACGATGAACCACGGGATGGGCCCCGGCCCGATCTCGAAGAAAGCCACGAAGCCGAAGATGGCCACCATGCTGATGTAACTCATGGCCGGCACCCGCTCCTGGTCGGGGGCAGAGAGACGGGGTTGAGAACCTGGGGGGCAGAGTGGCCATGCCCCCCTCCCCCAGGCTCCCAGTCCCCCATTTCCCGGCTACTCACCAGATACACCAACGCCACCGTCATCACCACGGCGCAGACCATCATGCCCCCCAGCCCCACCAGGTGCAGGGTCCGGCGGCCTGCCCGCTCCACCAGGAACAGCTTGTGGGGGAGGGAGAGACAAGGGGGACAGAAATAAGATTTGAGATGGACCCCCCCCCCATCCTAAGGGGCAGCTGCCTGGGGGCGGGCGGGGGGGGGTCTCTTACCGAGACGACGGTGAAGGCGGCGTTGATGGCCCCCGCGCCGATCGTGGCGAACACCGGCTGCTCCAGCCCGGCCGACTCAAAGATGCTGGTGGAGTAATAGAATATCTGGGGTGGAAGGGAGGGGGGTCAGAGCCGGCCCTACTGGGACCCCCCCCAGATCCCATGGGGTCTTCCTTTGATCCCTCCTCTTCTTCAGGCTCCACCCCCATCCGCCAGGCCCCTCCCCCAACCAAGCTCCCCATCAGACTCCGCCCCAATCCCCCCAGGCAAGCTCCACCCCATCCAGGCTCCGCCCTGATTCTCCCAGGCCCCACCCCTAGCAAGCTCCGCCCTATATCTTCCAACCAGGCTCTGCCCCAATTCTCCCAGGCCCCACCCCCCAGGCAAACTCCATCCCCATCTCTCCCATCCAGGCTCCACCCCCATCCTCCCAGGCTCCGCCCCAGTTCCCTCCAGGCTCCGCCCCCAGACAGCCTCCACCCCAAAGCTCTCAGGTCCCAGCCAAGCTCCACCTCAGGTTCCTCCCACCATCTCCCCAAAGCTCCACCCCCCAACCAAGCTCCACCCCCATCTCCTCCAGGCCCCCCACCCCGCCTTCCCCAGGCTCCTCCGCCAGCCAAGCCCCCGACCCCCGCCCTCTCACCGCGTTGATGCCGGAGAGCTGCTGGGAGAGCTGCAGGACCACGGCGATCAGCAGCGGCTGGCGATAGATCCGGCAGCGGAAGAGCTGGGGGATGGAGACCTTGCGCTCCATGTCCATGCGCCGCTTCTCCTCCTTCATCTCGGCCAGCGCCTCGCTCACGTCGCCGCGCCCCGTCAGCCGCTTCAGACCTGCCGGCGAGGGATGGAGCCGTGAGGGGCAGAGGGCTGGGGCACGGATAGCCGGGTGGGACGACTCACGGGGAGGGAGGGATTGGGGCAATGGACAGATGGGTTAATAGATAGATGGGGATGGATGGATGTGTTGGAGGATGGACAGATGGACGGGTAGAGAGATGGGGATGGATGGATGGGTTGTGGGGATGGACAGATGGACAGGTAGATAGATGGGGATGGAGGGATGGGTTGGGGGGATGGACAGATGGACGGATAGATAGATGGGGATGGATGGATGGGTTGGGGGGATGGACAGATGGACAGGTAGATAGATGGGGATGGAGGGATGGGTTGGGGGGATGGACAGATGGACGGGTAGATAGATGGGGATGGATGGATGGGTTGGGGGGATGGACAGATAGATGGGTAGATAGATGGGGATGGATGGATGGGTTAGGGGGATGGACAAATGGACGGGTAGATAGATGGGGATGGATGGATGGGTTGGGGGGATGGACAGATGCACAGGTAGATAGATGGAGATGGAGGGATGGGTTGGGGGGATGGACAGATGGACAGGTAGATAGATGGGGATGGATGGATGGGTTGGGGGGATGGACAGATGAACGGGTAAATAGATGGGGATGGATGGATGGGTTGGGGGGATGGACAGATGGACAGGTAGATAGATGGGGATGGAGGGATGGGTTGGGGGGATGGACAGATGGACGGGTAAATAGATGGGGATGGATGGATGGGTTGTGGGGATGGACAGATGTACAGGTAGATAGATGGGGATGGATGGATGGGTTGGGGGGATGGACAGATGGACGGGTAGATAGATGGGGATGGATGGATGGGTTGGGGGGATGGACAGATGGACGGGTAAATAGATGGGGATGGATGGATGGGTTGTGGGGATGGACAGATGTACAGGTAGATAGATGGGGATGGATGGATGGGTTGGGGGGATGGACAGATGGACGGGTAGATAGATGGGGATGGATGGATGGGTTGGGGGGATGGACAGATGGACGGGTAGATAGATAGGGATGGATGGATGGGCGGGGTGGACAGATGGACGGGTAGATAGATGGGGATGGATGGGTTGGGGGGATGGACAGATGGACGGGTAGATAGATAGGGATGGATGGATGGGCGGGGTGGACAGATGGACGGGTAGATAGATGGGGATGGATGGGTTGTGGGGATGGACAGATGGGCGGGTAGATAGATGGGGATGGATGGATGGGTTGGGGGGATGGACAGATGGACGGGTAGATAGATGGGGATGGAGGGATGGGTTGTGGGGATGGACAGATGGACGGGTAGATAGATGGGGATGGATGGATTGGGAGAGGGATGGATGATGTTTGGATTGGGGAGATGGAGGGATGGACAGATGGACGGGTCGATAGATGGGGATGGATGGATAGAGGAATGGACAGATGGACGGGTCGATAGATGGGGATGGATACCTGAGTCATGGATGGGTAGGGAGTGGAAGTATGGAGGGATAAATGGGTAGGTGGAAGAGGGGCTGGATGGACAGACGGATGGAGGGATGGATAGATGGGTGGAAGAGGGGCTGGATGGACAGACGGATGGAGGGATAGATGGGTGGAAGAGGGGCTGGATGGACAGACGGATGGAGGGATGGATAGATGGGTGGAAGAGGGGCTGGATGGACAGACGGATGGAGGGATAGATGGGTGGAAGAGGGGCTGGATGGACAGACGGATGGATGGAGGGATAGATGGGTGGAAGAGGGGCTGGATGGACAGACGGATGGAGGGATAGATGGGTGGAAGAGGGGCTGGATGGACAGACGGATGGAGGGATAGATGGGTGGAAGAGGGGCTGGATGGACAGACGGACGGATGGATGGATAGATGGGTGGAAGAGGGGCTGGATGGACAGACGGATGGATGGAGGGATAGATGGGTGGAAGAGGGGCTGGATGGACAGACGGACGGATGGAGGGATAGATGGGTGGAAGAGGGGCTGGATGGACAGACGGATGGAGGGATAGATGGGTGGAAGAGGGGCTGGATGGACAGACGGATGGATGGAGGGATAGATGGGTGGAAGAGGGGCTGGATGGACAGACGGACGGATGGATGGATAGATGGGTGGAAGAGGGGCTGGATGGACAGACGGATGGATGGAGGGATAGATGGGTGGAAGAGGGGCTGGATGGACAGACGGATGGAGGGATAGATGGGTGGAAGAGGGGCTGGATGGACAGACGGATGGATGGAGGGATAGATGGGTGGAAGAGGGGCTGGATGGACAGACGGACGGATGGATGGATAGATGGGTGGAAGAGGGGCTGGATGGACAGACGGACGGATGGAGGGATAGATGGGTGGAAGAGGGGCTGGATGGACAGACGGATGGAGGGATGGATAGATGGGTGGAAGAGGGGCTGGATGGACAGACGGATGGAGGGATGGATAGATGGGTGGAAGAGGGGCTGGATGGACAGACGGATGGAGGGATGGATAGATGGGTGGAAGAGGGGCTGGATGGACAGACGGATGGAGGGATAGATGGGTGGAAGAGGGGCTGGATGGACAGACGGACGGATGGATGGATAGATGGGTGGAAGAGGGGCTGGATGGACAGACGGATGGATGGAGGGATAGATGGGTGGAAGAGGGGCTGGATGGACAGACGGATGGATGGATGGATAGATGGGTGGAAGAGGGGCTGGATGGACAGACGGATGGAGGGATAGATGGGTGGAAGAGGGGAGGGACACACAGGCGGAGGGACGGACGGGGGGACGGGCGGGAGACTCACTCTCCTTGGCCTTGGACTCCTTGTTGCGGATGATGTAGAGGTACCGGGGGCTCTCGGGGCAGAAGGGGAACATCACCAGCTGCAGGGCCGACGGGGCCACGGTCACACCCAGGAGCAGGGGCCAGAGCTCGGGGGTGCCGAGGAGCGAGTCCAGCCCGAACACCTGCCGGGGGGGGGGGAGAGAGAGAGTGGGAGATTGGGGGACGGGGCCCCCCGCCGAGCCTCCCCCCACTGCCCCCTGCCATCCCCATCTATCTTACCTGGGCAATGAGGATCCCGATGACGAGGGCCAGCTGGTGCAGGGTCCCCAGCGCCCCCCGCAGGTGGGTGGGGGAGATTTCACCCACGTACATGGGGACCAAGCCAGAAACCAGCCCTGGGGGGGAGGGGAGGGGAGCAGCAGATTAGTAGGATGGGGGGGGGAGGTGGGGAGATGAGGTGGAAGGTTGTGACCCCCCCTCACATACACGGCGCCCCCTTTAAGAGGTGGGGCTTGTATGCTAATGAGCGAGCCATGGCGGGACGGGGGGGGGGGGGGTACCTGTGACATGCAGAACCCAATGATGGCCCCCACCCAGGTCCTGGGGCACCCAACCTACAGCACCCCAAGGTTCCCACCCAGCCAACCGCAGCACCCACCCCCTCATCCACCCAGACCCCAGCATCCCCACCGCCCACCCTACATCCCCCACCCGACCCATGGGACCACCCATCCCACCGCCCACCCTACATCCCCCACCCGACCCATGGGACCACCCATCCCCCAGGGCACCCACCACCCACCCTACATCCCCCACCCAACCCATGGGACCACCCATCCCCCACGGCATCCACCACCCACCCTACATCCCCCGACATCCACCACCCCACCCATGGGACCACCCATCCCCCATGGCACCCACTGCCCACCCTACATCCCCCACCCGACCCATGGGACCACCCATCCCCCACGGCACCCATCGCGCACCCTACATCCCCCCACCCGACCCATGGGACCACCCATCCCCCACAGCACCCACTGCCCACCCTACATCCTCCCACCCGACCCATGGGACCACCCATCCCCCACAGCACCCACCGCCCACCCGACCCATGGGGCCACCCATCCCCCATGGCACCCACCGCCCACCCTACATCCCCCACCCGACCCATGGGACCACCCATCCCCCACGGCATCCACCGCCCACCCTACATCCCCCACCTGACCCATGGGGCCACCCATCCCCCATGGCACCCACCGCCCACCCTACATCCGCCACCCGACCCATGGGACCACCCATCCCCCACGGCACCCACCGCCCCACCCTACATTCCCCGGCATCCACCACCCCACCCATGGGACCACCCATCCCCCATGGCACCCACTGCCCACCCTACATCCCCCACCCGACCGATGGGACCACCCATCCCCCACGGCACCCACCGCCCCACCCTACATCCCCCACCCGACCCATGGGACCACCCATCCCCCACGGCACCCACCGCCCACCCTACATCCCCCCACCCGACCCATGGGACCACCCATCCCCCACGGCACCCACCGCCCACCCTACATCCCCCGGCATCCACCACCCCACCCATGGGACCACCCATCCCCCATGGCACCCACCCACCGGGCTGGGACCCCTCTGGCCTTCGCACCTCACCCCGCCATGCTCCTGGCCAGGAGTGGGCGGGGGCCCCCCGAGCTCCTCCCCCTCCCCCCAGCCCCCTCCCGATAGGCCCGCGGGCGCCGTCCGTTACCTGAGTAGGCCCCAATCAGGAACCGGCCGAGGATCATCATCTCGTAGGAGCAGCCCAGCTTGGCCAGCCCCATGAGGGCCCCGCCCAGGAAGGCCAGGGCGTTATTGAGGATCATGGCCCGCTTCCTGGGGGCGGGGGAGGGGAGCGAGGGTGAGGCAGGCGAGGACCCCGGCCCCGGGGGCCCTGCGCCCCCATGAGCCGACTGAGGACCCGGGGGGGGGGCCCCATGGGTGGGGCGGAGAGCGCCCCCTACTGGCTGCCCAGTGCCCCCTGTTGAGCCTCCCCGCCTTGCTCCCTGCCCCATAGCGCCCCCTGGCGCCGCCCTGGGGCCAGCCCTGCCTGCCAGGGGAGAGCCCCCGCTGCCCCGCTCCCTGCCCCATAGCGGCCCCTAGCACCGCCCTGGAGCCAGCCCCGCCTGCTAGGGGAGACCGCCGCCTGTTGAGCCCCCCCCGGCCCCACTCCCTGCCCCAAAGTGCCGCCCTGGGGCCAGCCCTGCCTGCCAGGGGAGAGCGCCCCCTGCTGAGCCCCCCGCCCTGCTCCCTGCCCCACCGTGCCCTATAGCACTGCCCTGGGGCCAGACCCACCTGCCAGGGGAGACCCCCCCCGATGAGCCCCCAGCCCCGCTCCCTGCCCCACAGCGCCCCCTAGCGCCCCATGGGGCCAGCCCCGCCTGCTAGGGGAGACCACCCCTGCTGAGCCCCCAGCCCCGCTCCCTGCCCCACAGCGCCCCCTAGCCCAGGGGAGAGCGCCCCCTGCTGAGCCCCCCACCCTGCTCCCTGCCCCCTAGCGCCCCATGGGGCCAGCCCCGCCTGCCAAGGGCGAACGCCCCCCCAGCGTTACCTGCCCAGCCACTCGGAGACGACCCCCACCAGGAAGGAGGAGATCATGCCCCCGATGGAGAAGATGGCGACCGACAGGGACCAGAGGTTGGTGAGCGTGGAGAGCTCGATGGCGGCGTTGTGCCGCGCCAGCCACGTGGCATTATAGTTCTGCTCGATGATCTGGGGGGGGGCAGAGAAAAGGGGTCACTGCCCGACGCCCCCTCACTCCCAGCCCTGGGCCCCCCTCCCCTCCTCAGGTGCTCCTCAAATACACGTGCCCCCATGCCCGCCCCCCTGAGCCCCCCATTCCCCGCCCCCCTGAGCCCCTCAGTCCCCGCCCTGGGGCCGGGTGGGAGCCGGCGCCCCCTAGAGGGGACAGGCCCCTGCCCCATTCCCCGCCCCCCTGAGCCAGCCAGTCCCCGCCCTGGGGCCGGGTGGGAGCCGGCGCCCCCTAGAGGGGACAGGCCCCTGCCCCATTCCCCGCCCCCCTGAGCCAGCCAGTCCCCGCCCTGGGGCCGGGTGGGAGCCGGCGCCCCCTAGAGGGGACAGGCCCCTGCCCCATTCCCCGCCCCCCTGAGCCAGCCAGTCCCTGCCCTGGGGCCGGGTGGGAGCCGGCGCCCCCTAGAGGGGACAGGCCCCTGCCCCATTCCCCGCCCCCCTGAGCCAGCCAGTCCCTGCCCTGGGGCTGGGTGGGAGCCGGGGGCCCCTAGAGGGGACAGGCCCCTGCCCCAGTCCCCGCCCCCTTGAGCCAGCCAGTCCCTGCCCTGGGGCTGGGTGGGAGCCGGCGCCCCCTAGAGGGGACAGGCCCCTGCCCCATTCCCCGCCCCCCTGAGCCAGCCAGTCCCCGCCCTGGGGCCGGGTGGGAGCCGGCGCCCCCTAGAGGGGACAGGACCCTGCCCCATTCCCTGCCCCCCTGAGCCCCCCATTCCCCACCCCCCTGAGCCCCACAGGTCCCACCCCTCTGAGCCCCCCATTCCCCGCCCCCCTGAGCCAGCCAGTCCCCGCCCTGGGGCCGGGCTGTAGCCGGCGCCCCCCAGGGGGGAGGGGGAATCTCTTACCTTCTGGGGTGCATTTATCACCCCGATGTTGTACCCGCACTGCAGGGACCCCAGCACGGCCGTGAAGACCGACAGCACCAGGGTCGAGGTGATCCCCGGCTTGGCTTGTGGCGTCCCCTCGTCCTCCTGTGGGGAGACAAGCGGCACCCCCTGCAGGTGAGCCGACCCGCACCCCCAGGGAGCCGTGGGGGGCGGGGGGACCCCCATCCCTGCCTCCACACCTGGCTCCGCTGCAGACCCCCCCCCACCCCCAGTGCAATGATGCCCAGGTTTACGGAAAGGAGGCCAAGACAGCACCGCCTCGCACGACGGAAGAGGGGTCGTACGCCCCCCCCCGCCGTCGTGCAAACACGAGGATTTCACAGCGTGCGAGCCAGCGGGCACGTCTCCCTCTCCCCTGACCGAACCTGACCCGTTCGCTTCCCCTGCCATCAGCTGCTTCCACTTCTGCTTCCCACATGATGCCCCCGGACCGAGATGGGGGGGCCCCGTCGCGCCGGGCGCTGGCCAGACCCGCCCCCCGGGCCGAGACGGGGGGCCCCGTCGCGCCGGGCGCTGCGCAGAGAGAGTGAGAAACAATTGCAAACCCCACCCCAGGGCCCGACCTATAGGGCAGGGCACATCGCCGGCTGGCAGGCGAGGGGTTGGGCACGGAAGCACCTTTGAGTGGGGGTTGGGAGCCAGGACTCCTGGGTTCTCTCCCTGGCTCTGGGAGGGGAGTGGGGGCTGGTGAGTCAGAGAAGGGGGGGGCTGGGAGCCAGGACTCCTGGGTTCTCTCCCCGGCTCTGGGAGGGGAGTGGGGGCTGGTGGATTAGAGCAGCGGGGGCTGGGAGCCAGGACTCCTGGGTTCTCTCCCCGGCTCGGGGAGGGGAGGGGAGTGGGGGCTGGTGGGTTGGAGCAGGGAGGGCTGGGAGCCAGGACTCCTGGGTTCTCTCCCCGGCTCTGGGAGGGGAGGGGAGGGGAGGGGAGGGGAGGGGAGTGGGGGCTGGTGGGTCGCAGAAGGGGGGACTGGGAGCCAGGACTCCTGGGTTCTCTCCCTGGCTCTGGGAGGGGTTCTCTCCCTGGCTTTGGGGGGCTGGTGGGTCAGAGCAGGGGGGACTGGGAGCCGGGACTCCTGGGTTCTTGTCTGCGTGTCAGAGACCCTTCCGCTTTAAATGCCTCAGTTTTCCCCCTCTGTAAAACGGGCGGGGCAGAGCGGGCACTGGTTTCATTCATTCACTGCCCCCCCCCCCCCGGAAAAAACCCCCACCTCCGATTTCATGCACGGCTCTCTCTGCATGGGCAGACCCCGAAAAGGCCGTATTCCCCATGGCAGGGGGGGCCCCTCTGCAAACACCCCCCCCATTTACCCCTCCCTCCCAGCCCCACGCTGACCCCCTGGGTCGTAGCGACAGAGGCCTGAGGCCATGGGGGTCGGTGGAGGGCTCCCCTGAAATATCGGGGATTAGCACCGCCCCCATCGGAGTGTGTGCGTGTTGGGGGTGATTATAAAACGGGGGGGGGGGACAGATCCCGTCCCATTCCCCCCCCCACCCCAACCCCACACACACTGATGGCCGTGAAGGCAGGAAAGACATGGGCTGACCTCAGCGGGGAAAAGCCCTTTTTAGGAAAAACCCCAAAGCCGGGACGGCCAGGAAATGTAAACAGGGGAGGGATGGGGTGAGTCTGCCCCCCCCTCCGCACGCTGCCCCCCCCCCCCGGGCCCAGGGCGGGGCCTGGCTGGCTCAGGGGGGCGGGGAATGGGGCAGGGGCCTGTCCCCTCTAGGGGGCGCCGGCTCCCACCCGGCCCCAGGGCGGGGCCTGGCTGGCTCAGGGGGGCGGGGAATGGGGCAGGGGCCTGTCCCCTCTAGGGGGCGCCGGCTCCTAGTCATGCACAAGTCACTCACACACACGTCACACAAATGAGTCACACACGCACAAGTCACACACACACACACAAACGAGTCACACATGCACAAGTCACGCACACACACACAAACGAGTCACATGCACAAGTCACAAGTCACACACGCACAAACGAGTCACACGTGCACAAGTCACGCACACACACACAAACGAGTTACACACGCACAAACGAGTCACACACACACAAGTCATGCACACACACACAAATAAGTCACACACGCACAAGTCACACACACACACAAACAAGTCACACATGCACAAGTCATGCGCACACACACACACAAACGAGTCACACGCACAAGTCACACACACAAACAAGTCACACATGCACACAGAAGTCACACAAATGAGTGACACACACACAACTCACTCTCACGCTCCCACACATCACACAGACAAATCACACGTGCACAAGTTACTCACACACACACCCCAGGCCAGGCCTGTATGCAAATCCCGGCTTATACAAACAGACCAGAGAGGCACATTGTGATGCAAACCTTCCCGGCCGCACCCCCGCCATGTGCACATTTCTCCTCACACCCACACACAAACACACACACCCCACAGACACTCCCGATTCCCTCCGGCAGGGGGCAACGCTCCACAGACACACACACACACACACACACATCCCACACACAGACACACACGTCCCACAAGCACACACACACACACACATCACAAGCACACACAATCACACAAACACACACTGACACAGACACACACACCCCTCGATTCCCTCGAGCAGGGGGCAGCGCTCTGAGCACACCCCCAACACATACACACACAAACACACACTGACACAGACACACACCCTGATTCCCTCCAGCAGGGGGCACCACACACACACACACAATCACACAAACACACACTGACACAGACACACACACCCCTCGATTCCCTCGAGCAGGGGGCAGCGCTCTGAGCACACCCCCAACACATACACACACACACAAACACACACTGACACAGACACACACCCTGATTCCCTCCAGCAGGGGGCACCACACACACACACACAATCACACAAACACACACTGACACAGACACACACACCCCTCGATTCCCTCGAGCAGGGGGCAGCGCTCTGAGCACACCCCCAACACATACACACACAAACACACACTGACACAGACACACACACCCCTCGATTCCTCGAGCAGGGGGCAGCGCTCTGAGCACACCCCCAACACATACACACACAAACACACACTGACACAGACACACACCCTGATTCCCTCCAGCAGGGGGCACCACACACACACACACAATCACACAAACACACACTGACACAGACACACACACCCCTCGATTCCCTCGAGCAGGGGGCAGCGCTCTGAGCACACCCCCAACACATACACACACAAACACACACTGACACAGACACACACACCCCTCGATTCCCTCGAGCAGGGGGCAGCGCTCTGCGCACACCCCCAACACATACACACACAAACACACACTGACACAGACACACACCCTGATTCCCTCCAGCAGGGGGCACCACACACACACACACAATCACACAAACACACACTGACACAGACACACACACCCCTCGATTCCCTCGAGCAGGGGGCAGCGCTCTGCGCACACCCCCAACACATACACACACACACACTGACACAGACACACACCCTGATTCCCTCCAGCAGGGGGCACCACACACACACACACAAACACACACACACACACACACACACAGAGTTTCTCTCCAGCTGGGGGCAGCATATTGCACGCACACAGACACACAAACACACCCTGATTCTCTCCAGCAGGGGACAGCACTACCCGCCCCCCAACGTGGGTAACACACCTGCCCCTGGCCCCCACCTCTCTGCCACCTTGGCACAGAGGCTGGGCCTATGCCCGGGCCAGAGCCAGGCATCCATCACCAGCCCCCCGTTCCCTGCTGTACGAACCCCCCCAAACCCCCCAGTGCCCCCCCCATGAAAAGTCCCCTCTGGCTACTGCCTCGGTGTCGCTGAGGGGGGGCAGGGAAAAAGGGGGGACAATCACACCGACTGAGGTGACCCCCCCCCCAGCTTCTCCAGAACAGAGATGTTTTTATCGCACACGTGTGCTAGGTAACACAGACCTGACACGACACCACACGCGTGTGCTACACAACACAGACCTGACATGACACCACACGTGTGTGCTACGTAACACAGACCTGACACGACACCACATGCGTGTGCTACACAACACAGATCTGACACGACACCACACACATGTGCTAGGTAACACAGACCTGACACGACACCACACGCGTGTGCTAGGAAACACAGACCTGACACGACACCACATGCATGTGCTAGGTAACACAGACCTGACACGACACCACATGCATGTGCTAGGTAATACAGACCTGACATGACACCACATGCGTGTGCTACACAACACAGACCTGACACGACACCACACGCGTGTGCTACATAACACAGACCTGACATGACACCACACGCGTGTGCTACACAACACAGACCTGACACGACACCACACGCGTGTGCTACACAACACAGACCTGACATGACACCACACGCGTGTGCTACATAACACAGACCTGACACGACACCACACGTGTGTGCTACACAACACAGACCTGACACGACACCACACGCGTGTGCTACGTAACACAGACCTGACACGACACCACACGCGTGTGCTACACAACACAGACCTGACACGACACCACACGTGTGTGCTACGTAACACAGACCTGACACGACACCACACGCGTGTGCTACACAACACAGACCTGACACGACACCACACGCGTGTGCGGTATCACAGCCGGTGTCCCGTATATGGGCCGTGCAGCACGGGCCATTTTAACCCCCGCACACGTATGACGAATACGACACGGCAGCCCAGACGTGTGCGGCGGTTCACGCCTCCCCCCCCCCCCATTACACAATAGCGGGCGTATAAATAGCCCCACGTTTTCCTCGTGAATGCCACGGCGGGGGGGGGGGGGCAGGGTTTTATTGCCAGGGAGGAGAGGGGCTGGGGGGGGGCGCCGTTAAATGTGGGGTGCCCCCCTCCGAAACTCAACAAGCCCAAGGAGTATCAGGGCGGCTGCAGCCCCCCCCTCCAGGCACCCCCAGTTTAGCTCCCCATCCCCCCTTCCCCCTGGCCTACACTGCCCCCCACTCGGCACCCCTTCACTGTCCCAGCTGTACTCCCTCCATGGCCTCCCACTGCCCCCCACGGCCCCCCCAGTCCCCATCGCTCCCCACTGCCCCCCCCGGTCCCCACGCTGCCCCCCACGGCCCCCATCGCTCCTCCAGCCTCCTATGGCTCCATGCTGCCCCCCCCAGCCCCATCACCCCCTACAGCCCCCCCCCCGGCCCCATATTCTCGCTCTGCCTCAACCCCCCCCCCCAAAGCCGGCCGGTTTTACCTCCTCTCTGCTGATCTGCTGAAACCCCGCCCGCATCTCGGCGGCTCGGAGCCCCGGGAGGGACAGAGACCCCCGGGGGGGGGGGGCGGCGGGGTGGGGGTGCTCCTTGGGTCTTGTGCGAAGAAATGAAAAAGTCAAACCCCCAGGTGGGGCTGTGAGACCTGAGCCGAGATCCTGGGGAGGGGAGAGAGAGGGGGGTGGGAGGGAAAGAAAGAAAGAAAAGTTGGTGGGTGAAAGAAAGAAAGAAAAAAAGAAAGAAAGACAGAAAAGTTGGGGGGTGAATGGGAAAGAAAGAAAGAAAAGTTGGTGGGTGAAAGAAAGAAAGAAAAAAAGAAAGAAAGACAGAAAAGTTGGGGGGTGAATGGGAAAGAAAGAAAGAAAGAAAGAAAGAAAGAAAGAAAGAAAGAAAGAAAGAAAGAAAGAAAGAAAGAGAAAAGTTGGGGGTGAATGGGAAAGAAAGAAACAAAGAAAGAAAAAGAAAAGTTGGGGGGTGAGTGGGAAAGAAAGAAAGAAAGAAAGAAAGAAAGAAAGAAAGAAAGAAAGAAAGAAAGAAAAGTTGGGGGTGAGTGAGAGAAAGAAAGAAAAGTTGGGGGGTGAATGGGAAAGAAAGAAAGAAAAAGAAAAGTTGGGGGGGTGAGTGAGAAAGAAAGAAAGAAAGAAAGAAAAACGTTGGGGGGTGAGTGAGAAAGAAAGAAAGAAAGAAAGAAAGACAGAAAAACAAACGTTGGGGGTGAATGGGAAAGAAAGAAAGACAGAAAAGTTGGGGGTGAGTGAGAAAAAGAAAGAAAGAAAGAAAGAAAGAAAGAAAGAAAGAGAAGAAACGTTGGGGGGTGAGTGGGAAAGAAAGAAAGAAAAAGAAACGTTGGGGGGTGAGTGGGAAAGAAAGAAAGACAGAAAAGTTGGGGGGTGAGTGAGAAAGAAAGAAAGAAAGAAAGAAAGAAAGAAAGAAAGAAAAACAAACGTTGGGGGTGAATGGGAAAGAAAGAAAGACAGAAAAGTTGGGGGTGAGTGAGAAAAAGAAAGAAAGAAAGAAAGAAAGAAAGAAAGAAAGAAAGAGAAGAAACGTTGGGGGGTGAGTGGGAAAGAAAAGGGGGTGAGTGGGAAAGAAAAGAGGGAAAGAACAGAGGGAATGGGGAAACTAGCGAGGGAAGAAAGACCCGAAGGGAGAGGGAAGGACAGAGGGGGACGGAGAAGGGCGACCATGGGGCCCGGGGGGAAAGGAGGAGTGAAGGCGGGGGGCCGGGAAGAGAACCGGGGGGCAGGGGCTGGAGGGAAAGGGGGGAAGGGGAAAGGAAAGGCAGAGAGGTGAAGAGAGCGTGGGAAATACCGGCCGCGGACGGACGGGGAGACGAAGCGGGGCGCTGCGGAAGGACGAGCCGGGCCGGGCTGCGGCGGGCACCGGGACCGGGACGCGTGTGCCAGGGACCGGGACGGGGAGCCCGTCAGCGAGCTGGGGATGGCCAGGGACAGCCCGCCCCATGGCGCCGATTGGCTCCAGACTTCCCTAGGGAGCCAAAACACGGGGGGGGGGGGGGGGGAGGGGGCGGCTGGGAGCCAGGACTCCTGGGTTCTCTCCCTGGCTTTGGGAGGGGAGTGGAGGCTGGTGGGTTAGAGCAGTGGGGGCTGGGAGCCAGGACTCCTGGGTTCTCTCCCCAGCTCTGGGAGGGGAGTGGGGGCTGGTGGGTTAGAGCAGGGGGGGCTGGGAGCCAGGACTCCTGGGTTCTCTCCCCGGCTCTGGGAGGGGAGTGGGGGCAGGTGGGTGAGAGCAGGGGGGGCTGGGAGCCAGGACTCCTGGGTTCTCTCCCCGGCTCTGGGAGGGGAGCGGGGGCTGGTGGGTTAGAGCAGGGGGGGCTGGGAGCCAGGACTCCTGGGTTCTCTCCCCGGCTCTGAGAGGGGAGTGGGGGCTGGTGGGTTAGAGCAGGGGGGCTGGGAGCCAGGACTCCTGGGTTCTCTCCCCGGCTCTGGGAGGGGAGTGGGGGCAGGTGGGTGAGAGCAGGGGGGGCTGGGAGCCAGGACTCCTGGGTTCTCTCCCCGGCTCTGGGAGGGGAGTGGGGGCAGGTGGGTGAGAGCAGGGGGGGCTGGGAGCCAGGACTCCTGGTTCTCTCCCCGGCTCTGGGAGGGGAGCGGGGGCTGGTGGGTTAGAGCAGGGGGGGCTGGGAGCCAGGACTCCTGGGTTCTCTCCCCGGCTCTGAGAGGGGAGTGGGGGCTGGTGGGTTAGAGCAGGGGGGGCTGGGAGCCAGGACTCCTGGGTTCTCTCCCCGGCTCTGGGAGGGGAGTGGGGGCTGGTGGTTAGAGCAGAGGGGGCTGGGAGCCAGGACTCCTGGGTTCTCTCCCCGGCTCTGGGAGGGGAGTGGGGGCAGGTGGGTGAGAGCAGGGCGGGCTGGGAGCCAGGACTCCTGGGTTCTCTGCCCGGCTCTGGGAGGGGAGCGGAGGCTGGTGGGTTAGAGCAGGGGGGCTGGGAGCCAGGACTCCTGGGTTCTCTCCCCGGCTCTGAGAGGGGAGTGGGGGCTGGTGGGTTAGAGCAGGGGGGGCTGGGAGCCAGGACTCCTGGGTTCTCTCCCCGGCTCTGGGAGGGGAGTGGGGGCAGGTGGGTGAGAGCAGGGCGGGCTGGGAGCCAGGACTCCTGGGTTCTCTCCCCGGCTCTGGGAGGGGAGTGGGGGCTGGTGGGTTAGAGCAGGGGGGGCTGGGAGCCAGGACTCCTGGGTTCTCTCCCCGGCTCTGGGAGGGGAGTGGGGGCTGGTGGGTTAGAGCAGGGGGGGCTGGGAGCCAGGACTCCTGGGTTCTGTTCCTTCTGGAGATTTCAGTGGGGGGATGGTGCCCCCTGCTGGGGCAGGGCGGGACGTTTGTTGTGTTTGGTGGAAGCTGCGGGGTGGGGGGTGTCAGGAAAGATTTTTTTCGGGGGGAGCCTGATGTGTGGGGGGGTTATTTGTGGAGGGCTCTGTGGGACCTGGGGATACAGGCGGCAGCCTGGGGGGGAAGCCTGGGGGAAGATTCGGGGGGGGGCACAATTGGGGGGCAGGGTGACCCCCCACTATCTGAGCCCTTCCCGAAACCCCCCCCCACCGGCTTGGGGAGAGGGGCAGAGGGGTGTGGGGGAGGTGTCAGAGCTAGGGAGGGGGCAGCGGGGTGGGCACAGGGAGGGGAGGGAGGTGAATTGGGGGGGGAGGGTAATGCTGAGGAGCAGGGAGGGGGCAGGGGCAAGAGGGAGTGGGGGAGGGGCAAGAGGGGGGAGGGGCAGGACGCACTCCCAGGCCTGTGTCCGCCGCTCACCCCAAGGGCGTTTTAGGGCAGGAATTAGCCCTGGTGCCCGGCAGCCACCCCCCCCCCCACGGGCCCCTCCCGTGACAGCCCGCCCCCCGCCGCCTCCCCCCCCCTCCTGCTATTTCACGAGGACGCTGTTGTCCCCTAAAATTAAACTGGGACATCATCACCCCGGCACGCTGGGGGGGCGGGGGCCTGGGCGCCAGGACTCCTGGGTTCTCTCCCCGGCCCTGGGAGGGGAGTGGGGGCTGGTGGGTTAGAGCAGGGGGGGCTGGGAGCCAGGACTCCTGGGTTCTCTCCCCGGCCCTGGGAGGGGAGTGGGGGCTGGTGGGTTAGAGCAGGGGGGCTGGGAGCCAGGACTCCTGGGTTCTCTCCCCGGCTCTGGGAGGGGAGTGGGGGCTGGTGGTTAGAGCGGGGGGGGCTGGGAGCCAGGACTCCTGGGTTCTCTCCCCGGCTCTGGGAGGGGAGTGGGGGCTGGTGGGTTAGAGCAGGGGGGGCTGGGAGCCAGGACTCCTGGGTTCTCTCCCCGGCTCTGTGAGGGGAGTAGGGGGAAGGGGTGCGGGGGCTGGAAGCCAGGACTCCTGGGTTCTCTCCCCAGCTCTGGGAGGGGAGTGGGGGAGGGGCTGCTGAGCAGGGAAAGGTCGGGGGTGGGGAGGGGAAGCGGGTGACCTGTGGGGGGCGGGGGTGGGAGCTGATGGGCTGCCTGGTATTTTTAGGCCATTCCCAGCTGTTAGGTATCAGGGTCTGTCACTGTGAGCCATGGGGGCTGGGAGCCAGGACTCCTGGGTTCTCTCCCCGGCTCTGGGAGGGGAGTGGGGGCTGGTGGGTCAGAGCAGTGGGGGCTGGGAGCCAGGACTCCTGGGTTCTCTTCCTGGCTCTGGGAGGGGAGTGGGGGCTGGTGGGTTAGAATAGGGGGGCTGGGAGCCAGGACTCCTGGGTTCTCTCCCCGGCTCTGGGAGGGGAGTGGGGGCTGGTGGGTTAGAGCAGGGGGGGCTGGGAGCCAGGACTCCTGGGTTCTCTCCCCAGCTCTGGGAGGGGAGTGGGGGCTGGTGGGTTAGAGCAGGGAGGGCTGGGAGCCAGGACTACTGGGTTCTCTCCCCGGCTCTGGGAGGGGAGTGGGGGCTGGTGGGTTAGAGCAGGGGGGGCTGGGAGCCAGGACTCCTGGGTTCTCTCCCCGGCTCTGGGAGGGGAGTGGGGGGCTGGTGGGTTAGAGCAGGGGGGGGGGCTGGGAGCCAGGACTCCTGGGTTCTCTCCCCGGCTCTGGGAGGGGAATGGGGGCTGATGGGTTAGAGCAGGGGGGGGCTGGGAGCCAGGACTCCTGGGTTCTCTCCCCGGCTCTGGGAGGGGAGTGGGGGCTGGTGGGTTAGAGCAGGGGGGGGCTGGGAGCCAGGACTCCTGGGTTCTCTCCCCAGCTCTGGGAGGGGAGTGGGGGCTGGTGGGTTAGAGCAGGGGGGCTGGGAGTCTCCTTGGGGGAGAGGGAGGGTTGTGAGTGTGTGTGTGTGTGCCTGAGGCACGTGTGTTGTGCTGTTGTGGTGTCTGGTTCCCTTTCGGGTCAGTGAGGGAGGGCGTGGGCGAGTAGGGGGGTGGGGGCTGGATACAGCTGTCCCGGCTCCTTCAGGCCTGCGGGGAGAGACCGGGACTAGGGACCCGACACACAACACACACGCAGAGTACACAACCTCCGCCACACAACACACACACACAGCCGGGATACACACCCACCCACCACCATCTGCACAGCACACACCCAACCCCCACCATCCAGATACACACAACCCCCAGCATATACACAGCAAACACAACACAACACACACACAACTGTCACCATGTACACAGCCCGCACAGAACCCCCACCATCTGGACACACAACCCCCACCATATACACAGCCCACACAACACAACCACCGCCCTCTGCCCACAGCACAACCCCCACCACAACCCAAACACATTCCCCACCCTAGAGATAGCACGAACACAACCCCGCAAATAACACACACACACAAGAGACCCCCCACCAAAGAAGCACACAACCCACACACAGCAAATGCTCAACACAGCCCCCCACCGAACTCACACATAACCCACACACATGTATGCACACAACACACACACACAACATATGCACAACACCACCCCCCACAAATCTGTGAACAACACCCTCACAATACAACCCCTTCCAGAGCACACATACACAATACCCCCCATACAAAGCACACAACGGGGGGGGCGGGGAGGAGAGACACACATAGCACACAAATGCTCCCCCCCCCCAACACAACTCTCCTTCCCCAACCCACATGCACACAGCAGGGACACACAACCCTAAGAGAACACACATCACCCATACAAACAAAACCACCCACAGACCCCTCCCATAAATACAGAGCCGGGACACACAATCTGTACACACCAATACAACGGAACAGACGCACAGGGTTGGCACACACACACACACACAACTTGCACCCCCAAAATGTGCAACTCACACGCACTCCCCCTCCCATATTCCCAACAAAGACCCCACTCATTCACCCGCAACGTCTCCCCCGTAGATCCACAATTACACACCTCATAGGTACACACAATTCCTACACAACGATATATACCTACGTACACAAGTCCACACATGGACACACACAAAAGACAGCACAGAGAGAGGCATTTCGGAGACGGGGAAGGGTGTATGTAGATAGGCGGTGGGCGGGGGGTGTGTGTGTGACGAAGCGGGACTGTTTGTAATGGTTTCTTAATGTGGGTGCCTCAGTTTCCCCTATGCATTTCTTAAGTCTCTAGGTGGTGGGATAAGGGGTGTGATTGTCGCAGACCCCAAGAGGGCCAGTGTGATGGGAGAATGGCCGACACGCTGTCTCCTGGCACCTGATGGCCTGGGCCCCTCCCCTGCAAGGTGCCGGCTGAAGGGGTTGGAGAACAAAGGGATCAGGTGACCCCCTGGCCTAGGAAGGAGACAAAGGCCGGAGGAGGGGCTGGAGAGTTTCAGTTTGGGGCTGGCTGGGGACATGGAGGGAGGCCCAGAGCCGGGGTCCGGCCTCCCTGCCCCCCAAGATGAACCTGACTGAGGCGTCCTGGTCTCTGTACCTACAAGCTCGTTTCCGTTGTCTAATAAACCTTCTGCGTTACCGGCTGGCTGAGAGTCACATCTGACTGCGGAGCCAGGGGGCACAGCGCCCTTGCTCCCCCAGGACCCCGCCCGGGCAGACTCACTGCGGGACACGCCCGGTGGGGCAGGGGAGGCTGGATGCTCTGGGGTCTGCCCCGGGAAGGGGGAAGCTGGGAAGCTTCTTGCCCTAGAGACAGTCAGCTCGGAGAGAGGAGGTGTGACGAACTAGGACTGTTGTTAATGGTTTCCCTGAGTACTGTGTGGGTGCCTCGGTTTCCCTATGTGGGGCTTGAGTATCTAGGTGGTGGGACAAGGGTGCATGAGTGTTACAGAGGGGCCTGGACACAGAGAATGGCCGACACTCTCTCTCCTGGCAACCGATGGCCCCGGCCCCTCCCCGGCAAAGGTGAGAGCTGAAGGTGTTGGAACAAAGGGATCAGGTGACCTCCTGGCCCGGGAAGGAGACAAAGGGGGAGGCGGGGCTGGACAGTCTCAGTTTCCAGCTGGCTGGGGAACATGGAGGGAAGCGCAGACAGGGTCTGGCCTCCCTGCCCCCCTTTGGGAGCTGTGGGGTGAAACGCAGGGAGCCCCAGGCTGGGGTCTAAGCTCCCTGCCCCCCGGAAGGGCCCGGCTGAGGGGTCCTGGATGTACTTACAAGCTCTGGTTGGACTGTGTTCCTGGCATCTCTAATAAACCTTCTGTTCTACTGACTGGCTGAGACTCCCAGTGAATCCGGGGAAGAGGGGTGCAGGGCCGGACTCCCCTATATTCCGTGACAGGAGGATCCCCCAGAGTCTGGCCTGGCTTCGTAGGGAGCAGTTCCAGAGCATCGCCCGGGGACCCCTGGTGTGTGGAGATAGGTAGACGGGGTGGGTGGGATAGATAGATAGATAGATAGATGAGGATGGGGATAGATAGATAGATAGATAGATAGATAGAGGGGGTGGATGGGGATAGATAGATAGATAGATAGAGGGGGTGGATGGGGATAGATAGATAGATAGATAGATAGATAGATGGGGTGGATGGGGATAGATAGATAGATAGATGGGGTGGATGGGGATAGATAGATAGATTAGATAGATAGATAGATAGATAGAGGGGGTGGATGGGGATAGATAGATAGATAGATAGAGGGGGTGGATGGGGATAGATAGATGGGGTGGATGGGGATAGATAGATAGATAGATAGATAGATAGATAGATAGATGGGGGGATGGGGATAGATAGATAGATAGATAAAGCGGGTGGATGGGGATAGATAGATAGATAGATAGATAGATAGATAGATAGATAGATAAAGGGGGTGGATGGGGATAGATAGATAGATAGATGGGGGGATGGGGATAGATAGATAGATAGATAAAGCGGGTGGATGGGGATAGATAGATAGATAGATAGATAGATAGATAGATAGATAGATAGATAGAGGGGGTGGATGGGGATAGATAGATAGATAGATAGAGGGGGTGGATGGGGATAGATAGATAGATAGATAGATAGATAGAGGGGGGGATGGGGATAGATAGATAGATAGATAGATAGATAGATAGATAGATAGATGGGGTGGATGGGGATAGATAGATAGATAGATAGATAGATAGATAGATAGATAGATAGATAGATGGGGGGATGGGGATAGATAGATAGATAGATAAAGCG
>JBAIAC010000392.1:0-253406 GCA_037349315.1 Chelydra serpentina
GGGCTGTTCTCTCACTGCTCCTCTCCTTGGGTTGCAGATCCCAACAGCCTCGAGTGGCCGACGGGATCCTACAGCTCGCAGGTAAGGCGGGCGGTGCCTGGGCTGCCTGCCCGTCTGGCTAGGGGCCGTGGGCCCTGGTGGGAGGGTGAACGGGCCTCAGGGCTCAGCACTGTATGTGCTCCACCCAAGGGCTCTGGGGGATGGGGGAATGGGACGGGGGACATGCTGTGTGTTGGGGGTGTCACAGGTGGGTATGGGGGAGTCAGGGTCCTGCACCCACACTTCCTGCGATTCACTGTGACTCTCAACCAGCCGGGAAAACAGGAGGTTTATTAGCCGACAGGAACAGGGTCTAAACCAGAGCTTGTAGGTACAGAGAACAGGACCCCTCAGTCGGGTCCATCTTGGGGGGCAGGGAGCCCAGAGCCCCGTCCGGGCCTCCCTCCATGTCCCCAGCCAGCCCCCAAACTGACCCTCTAGCCCCTCCTCTGCCTTTGTCTCCTTCCTGGGCCAGGAGTCACCTGATCCCCTTTGTTCTGCAACACCTTCAGTCCGCACCTTTGCAGGGGAGGGGCCTAGGCCATCAGGAGACAGGGCGACGGCCATTCTCTGTCATCACACTGGCCCTCTAGGGCTCTGAAATCACACAGCTTTATCCCACCACCTAGAGACTTAAGAAATGCACAGGGGAAACTGAGGCACCCACACAGTATTCAGAGGAAACATTAGGAACATTCCCGCTCCGTCACAGGGGGTGTCACTGGTGGCGATGGGGGAGCGGGACGGGGGACATGCCATGTGTTGTGGGGGTGTCGCGGGCAGGGCTGGGGGGACCCTTGGACCCTGTTGCTAACCCCTCACCCCTGTCTCTCTCCTCCAGTTCCCCTTGGATTATGATTTCTACAGCGACATGTTCACGGGCCCCCCCGGGCTCTATGGCAGCGGCAGCACAGAGGGCGCTAACGGTAATGAGATGACCCCCCCGCCCCCACGCTGGTCTGTCAGGCCCAGGGCTGCCACGCCAGGGACACACGTGGGGCGACCCAGAGCCCAGGGGCAGCGTGGGCTGAGCACCCGGACAGCCAGCCCTGTGCAGCTGCCTCAGGGTGGGCTGGTCTGGGGCAGACCGAGCCAGGTGGGCCCGGGGATTCTCCAGGGCTCCCTGGCCTTTGCAAAGCTCCTGCTGGGAGGTGGCCCAGAAATATCCAGCCCTGCAAAGTGAACACGGTGTGGGGGGCGGGGCTGGGCCGGGCCGTCCTGGGTAACGGTGCCTGTGTCCCCTCGGTTTGCAGGGGGCGCTCCTGGTGTCGGCGACCACTCCACCGTGCCCCTGTACACGTTCCTGGTCACCGGCGGGAGCCTGTTCCTGGGCACCGGGCTGCTGGCTGGCATTGTGCTGAGGTGAGACGCGGCCGGGCTGGTGCCGAGCGGATGCGGGCCCCTGGGCGGGGTGAGGGGACCCGCTGGGGAAACACGGAGTGAGGGACAGCCGCTCTCAGTGGGTGCCCCAGGCCGGGCAGTGCACGGATCCGTGACTCCGGTGTGACTCCCAGGCACAGGGCAGGATCGGACCTGCTGGACTCCGCCGAGTTCCCGCCCGACTTACCCTGCGTGGCCAAGAGAGGCATCTCCACAGAGCAGTCTGGGGTCCTCTGGTGAACAGGCAGGGCCCCTGCCCCCCCCTTTATGGGTGGCCACTGCTGGCCTGGGCAGCTCTCCGGGGCTGGGATCCTGGTCTCCCTCCAGCCGAGAGGCGCCCCTGAGGCCCCCGGCAGGGCTGGGAGAGCCCCCTCCAGCCCCGCTCTGTTTCCCTGCAGTCCGGCAGCAGGGACCCCTGCTTGGCTCTCCCCCGGGGTCCGTTCCTGAGGGCTGTGGGCTGCCTTATCTGATCCCTGTGTGCAGGGGAGCCGGGCTCGTTCCGTTACCCAGCCCTGGCACGGAGCCCAGAGGGGCCCGAGCCTGCCCCCAGCCCGACTCTCCCCCTTCCAGCTGCGAGTGACTCGCCCAAACGGTGCGGTGGGGGGCTCAGGCGAACTGCCCTGGGAGCAGCTGGGTGTCTCTCGTGCTTTGTGGCCCTCGGGGGCGGGTGGGGAAAACCGGACAGCCGTCACCACGGAGAGCTGCCCTGAATGCCCGTCTCACAGGCCGTTACCGATGGAGACTCAGTGGGGCTTTGCCCCCTGCCTGCCCCCGGGGAGAGCCACGGTCCTGGGGGCAGTGGGCACCCTGCCAATGCTGGCCTGAGTCCCAGCCCCGCTGCCAGCAGGGATCGGGGTGTCTGAGGGGCAGGAGCCCCCAATCTCTGCCCCCTCCTGACCCGCTCTGTGTTCAAGGTACAAGAAGAAATGGAGGAGGGGGCTCCCTGGGCCAGGGCAAGGCCAGCGTCGTGATCCAGCACCCCTTGGTGCCGCTGGCTCCTCCGCGCCCCACGTCCCCGCTGAGCGAGGCCCCGCTCCTCTCCCCTCCGGCGTCGCCGGGCAGCGTCAGCTCGACGGGCACCCCGGGCAGCGGGGACTTCGGCCCCTTCGACGTCACCAACATGGATTACCTCCTCGTCCCGCAGTAGCCGGGCACCGGCCTCGCCGGTGTGCAATGCACCGACTGCCCCAGCCGGCGCCAAGGCAGGGGCCTGGCCTTGTGGTTCAGCTAGAAATAGTCCGGCCCTTAACAATAGCGCTACCTCGGCGGCCTGGAGCCGTGCCCAGCAGCCGGCAGCTCCAGGGACTCTGTGCGGGAAGGGGCCAAACCTGCCCTGTCCTCCCCGGGAGACGGACCCGTGCCCGCCTGCACCCAGGCACCTCTCCCCCCAAGCAGCCGGAGCCAGCGTTTCCCAGCATGCCCCCTGGCGGGGTTCGGACTGTCCTGGGGGGTGGGTGGCGCCGGCGCGGCGTGGAGGGCGTCTGCTGGGCCCACTTCACGCGGAAGGTGGCAAGGGCTGGCCGGGCCCCAGTTCCAGGAGAGGGGCATTGCCCGGTAGAGCCGAGCAAGCCCCAGGCACCGGGCATGCAGGGCACGGCCCCTCGGCCCGGCGCTCGCCGGGGGAAGTCCGCTGCTGGGCTGGGCCGAGGGCCCCGGACTCCCCGGCCGACAGCAGAGGCTGAGCTGGGTGGGAGCAGCCGACACGGCCTGGGGGGCGCGGGCAGGTCGAGCTACTGCCACTCCAGCCCTTCTGCCCCCCCACTTGTTCGGGGCTGGAGCCGCAGACCGAGAGACCCTGCGGCGGCGGGGGCGGGGAACGTGCCCGAGCTCACCCAGCCGGGACTGACCCCAGGGCTCCCGCTGCCCAGCCCCTTGCCCTCCCCACCAGGCCTCACCGCCTCCCTGCAGCAGCTTGTGTGTGTCTGTAACAAATGCTCGTGAGTGGCCTCCCCCTGTCCCCCAGTGCAGCGCTGGGGGGTGGGGGTTTGGATTCTCTTCCCCCCCCTCGCCCAAACTGGTGTTCGTGTGACCAGGGTTTTGTACAGGAAGAACCGTGTGTTGCAAACGTGTGTCCAATAAATGTTTTTTTTACTTGGTGCATGAGGCTGCTGCTGCCCGGGTGGGGGGGGTGGGGAGTTGCTCTGCGGGGGGGGGTTCGCTCAGGGGGTATTCGCTGAACCCGCCGCTGCTCCCCCCAGCTGTGTTGGGTGAAGGAGCCGAGCAGCGGCAGCAGAAGCACTAACGTGGTCCTCCGGGGGCTGGCGCGCCCAGGCCGGAGCCACGCAGAGAACCCAGGAGTCCTGGCCCCCGGGCCTGCAATGTGTTTTGCAAGACGGAGAAAGAAACATGGCGCCCGCAGCTGGCGCACGTTCGCCGGGCAGCGCGAAGGCAGGAAACCGCAGGGCTGGGAGGCCAGTCGTGCCCGCTGCCCTGGGGAGACACAGTTCCCCTTTGGGCTGGCCCCGGGCCTGTAAGAAGCTGCACAGGATACAGATGTCTCTCCTGGGGCTGGGACGAGCAGGGGGCGGGGGGTGAAGGCAGCAGCTGGGGGAGGGCACTCGAGCCCTAGGCGCATGGGAGAAGGGGGAGCAGGGCCAAGGGCTGTGAATTCAAGGGGAGACGTTCGGGGCAGGGGCCAGGCTGGGTGCTGAACCCCAGGGCTCCCTTGGGTGCCAGCCCCACGGCTGCCTGCGTCTCGGCGTGAGCAGCGCTGGCTGGTGGGAGCGGCTGGGGCAGCCCCCGCCCCCGCCCCGGCGTGCAGAGGAAGGTTCGCTGCCTGCGATGTAAATTGCCTCCCCCGAAAGTACCTGCTGCCATCAGCGAGTCTGGGTTTGACTCAGCCCCCTCCCCGCAGAGCCCAGAATAGCTGGCGGGGGCGCCTGGCAGGTGAGCGAGCGGCGCTCTGCCCCCGGGGTGACCCGAGGGCAGGAAAGCGCGCCCAGGGCTGCTCTCGAAGCCCCCCTCCCTGTTCTCTGCCTGGGGGAAGGGGTTCGCCCTTGTGCTCACAGGGAGATGAGCCCCCCAGGCCCCACCTGGCCCCCCAGGAGCAGCAGCTCACACAGCATCCAGCCTTGGCCGGACAGCAGGCGGGCACCTGGGACCCCTGCTGCTCTTAGGCCTTGTCTACATGGGGGAAACGGCCCAGCAAAGCGAGCCCAGTCCGATTCCCCCTGGGGGGGGCACAGTGTGGCTGCTGTTCCAGGCCCGAGCCCCCACATGGCTTCGGCCCAGAATGGCTAATGCAGAGCCGGTTCTTCCATAGCCACTCCGCCGGCCCCAGCTGCACAAGGCCTGAGCCCAGAGGTAACCCCAGAGTTACCCCAGGCTGGAATCCAGCTCAGACCAGCTGTGCGTTGTCTCGCTCTCACTTCTGGTCACACATGTTGTAAGACACAAAGTTCCCCAAGCGAGGGGGGAGCAGGAAGATGACAAACCTCGTTTCTGCCGCAGAGACACTGAGAAGGGAGAAGGACACAGATTTCTGTCCTTGGCGCTGACGCAAATCACAGAATCCAAAGCCCAGGGACCCTAGCCACTGATTTCAAGGGGTTTGGAATCAGGCCCCACTGCAACGATGCAACCCCGTACTTATTGCAAACGCGGCCCTAGCAAGTGTCTCTTCTGCCCAGGGCTGGCCGAGGCTTTTCCTTGAAGTGACAGTTTATTTCCTCCTAGCACCCTGGGCCACTTCTCAGCCGACATTCAGAGACGACAGCAAACCTTCGTGGGCAACATCATAAATACTTTAAACAAAAATTAATACAGCCAAGCAGCTGGTTAAAGACAGTCTCAGAAAATCAAAGGTCTAGGACGGGCGATGGGCCGTACGTGGCATGGGGCCCAGCTGAGTTAGCAGCTGAACCAAACAACGCAGGCCGACCTGTCGGGGCGCTCTGCCAGGCACTTGCCCTGGCCTAAGACTAAAACGGACAGCCCCACCCCGGGTGTCGCCGAGAGCCCTGGGCCAGCCGGCTGCTGCCTGGGCGGCATGGGAGCTGCATGCACAGTCTAACTGGGATCCCGGGGACTGGCTCGCCTTGGGAAGGGGCGTCAGGTCCTTCGCAGGGGCAAAGACGCTCAGGCCTTGGCCTCGCTGCAGAGTTAAGGCCGGCTCCGGGCCGCGAGGGTGGTGGTGCGCGGCCCGGAGCTGGCTGGCCCAGGGTCACTGGAGCAGCGCTAACTCCCCGTCGAGGACAGAGTGACCGCCGCTGCCCAGCCTGCGTCTCCGGCCATGCGCCCGCTGGGAGCACCGGCCTGGGAACTCCTTGGACATGCAAGGAAGGGGACAGGGGTGGGGAACATTTTCTTTCCTTGCCGGGTCCCACCATGCAATGCCGCGTCCTCGCCACACGGGGGCAGTGCTGGTCCAACCATTGACTGGCCCCTGGCGCTCTCTGCCCCGCCAAGGTTGCAGAGCTGAGGGGGCAGGGGAGCCCCTGGCTCTGTGTAGGGGGCAGAGCAGGGGAGGGGGCGGCCGCCGTGGGGTTCGGGGCCCTGCTGGCCATTTGCGTCCCCTCCATTACAAACCCCCGCCAGGCACCAAGCCAGCAAAGCCGGTGCCGACCTGCGCCCCGCCCAGCGACGCCCCGGCCAGCTGCGGGGCTCAGCCCCACGCTCAGGGCGTTGCCGAAGGCCTGGCGCTGCCAGGCGGCAGCACCAACTCCCGGGTGTTTCCTCCTCTTCCTCAAGAGGGAGCAAGCCCGCGTGCAGGAGCTGCCCCCCCGGTCCCACGGGCGCAGTCAGGGATTGTGACTCTGGAGAGGCGACCGGCGCGGGTTACGGTGAGGCCGTAATGATGTAGACCCCCAGTCCCTTAGGCAAGGCCTCGTACGGGCACTGCCAGAAGTACGGGCAGGCCCCTGGGAACGGGCCCAAGGGGCACTTGGCAGAACCCCTCTGTCAAATGCTGTTCCAGGAGGAAAACCGGAGGGGACGTCCCCGCAGCGGGCAGGCAAAGAGCCGCAAGCCGGTGGGGAGTGTTACTTCGAAGCTGGGACTCAGCACATGTAATGAACCTACCGGGACTTGAACGCCTCCGTCGGCAGGAGAGAACACCCACGCCCCGCCGGCAGGTGAGACCGCTCTCACCCACCGGCAGGGGAAATGCCCACGCCCCACGGGCAGGTGAGAATGCTCACACCCGCTGGCAGGGGTAACGCCCCCGCCGGCAGGGGGTAATACCCACGCCCCACGGGCAGGTGAGACCGCTCTCACCCGCTGGCAGGGGTAACGGCCACGCCACGCCGGCAGGGGGTAATACCCACGCCCCATGGGCAGGTGAGAATGCTCTCACCTGCTGGCAGGGATAATGCCCACGCCCCGCCAACAGGTGGGAACGCCCACGCCCGCCGGAAGGGGAAATGCCCACGCCCCGCCGGCAGAGCGCAATGCACTCCATCGGGCACTACCCGAACACAGAGGCTGCCCTCCACTCCTACCGCCAGGCTCCCATCCAGCCAGCGCCCGGATCGCTGGCTCTCCCTGCCCGGGTCCCCGCCACTGGGGCCGTCACTCACACGTTTCAGGCCGGGCGAAAAGGAAGCCAAGGCGGGAGCTGGGAACAGCAGCGGATCCCTTTCCCGTTCCTCAAGCCTCTGCATGAGAAGACACATCCTGCCCCACGACGCGATGGTACAACCGGCCTTCCACGCCTGCGGCCCGCCTCAGCACGCTGGCCGCTGGGGGACGCTGAGCGCATGGTGCCAGCGCTGGGAATTCGCTGGGGAGATCACGGCACCCGCGGGTCAGCAGGCTGCAGACTCGGTAGTGGACAGAGCCAGCGGCAGGCCTTTGGCCCGGTCTCTGGGCTACACGGGGCGGGGCAGCCTGCAGGGCAGAGAGGGCGTGGGGGGCGCAGAATGACCCAGCAGTGGAGGGTCACAAGAATGCTCACAGCAGGGAGACACCTTGCGATGGAGTCAGACGGACGGAAAGCAGTGGGGCAAAGGGGCCTCCCGGGGCACGGAAGAGTCTAGGGCAGCAGAACGGCTGCCCAGGGTGCCACTGGGGCCGGGCTCCAGCTGCCCCCGACTGTCAGAGACCCCAGGAAGCCAAAGGGGACATCACCCTCCCAGACAGCGGCTCTGGCTGGGCCCGGGGGGCAGGAGTTCTGGCCTGTGCCAGGCAGGTCAGCCCGGAGCCGCCCCATGGCCCCTCTGGCCTAGCTGCACATCACCGCACCCATTGCTGCCCGGGGGTCACCCGAGGCGGGGGCACCTCCCCCCAGAGCAGGCCATTGGGAGACAGGCTAGCGGGCCGGCTGGCCTGCGGGGCGATCCCGACATCCCTTTGTACCGACCCCAAAGCCTGGCAGCTCCAGCTCTGTGCGGGGCCAGGGCGGCTCTCCGTGGGGCAGAGCGTTCCCAGGCTGCAGCCCCTGCTAGCCAAGGGGGGCGCCGTCCTGCAGGCTGAACGGCCGCTCCCACGGGGATGGGAGATCAGACGTGCTGGGGGCCTTCGACTCTGTCCGGGGCAAGCCCGCCCGGCCCCTCATCTGCCCCGATGTCCGTGGCAACGCCCCAGGGCGCGGCCGCGCTAATGCAGCTTGCTGTGCACTGGATGCAGCAGGGTCATGTGCTCCGCCCCTTTGAAGGGGAGCTTCTCGGTGGAGTAGTGATGCACCACCGCGGGGACGCTGCCGAAGACGCCGCTGGTCTGGCTCAGTGTGTACTTGTTGTCCTTGGTCTGGGCCACGATGATGTGGACGCATCCCTGACTGGTCCTGCAGCAAAGCCACGGGGTGGGGGGAGATCAGCCGGGCCCATGGGGAGTGGCCGCGGGGTGGGCTCCCTGGGCCCCACGTGCTACAGCCCTTGCTCCTCCCGTCCCAGGGCCTTCCAGCATTGTATGAACCCTCGCAAGGCCCGAGCAGCTTCGTGATCCCCACTGTGCAGAGGGGAAACTGAGGCACGGGGCCGCTGGACCTCAGCAAGTTAGTGGCCGACCCAGGAATAAAACCCAGGAGTCCTGGCTCCCAAGCACTGGAGCTCACTGCCCCTCCGGAGCCAGGAAGAAAACCCAGGAGGAGTCTCGGGGGAGACCACCAGACCCCACTCCCCTCCCAGAGCTGTAACTAGAACCCAGGAGTCCGGGCTCCCAGTGCCCTGCGCTCCCCCGCCCCCCGGGTACGGAAGGGTGACCCCAGAGCAGCAGTGACTGGCTCTCCACGGACAGCAGCTGGCTCAGACCCAGCGAGCTGCCCTGGGGGCTGTTTCCAGCCCTAGGCCCCACCACCTCCAGGCTCTGCCAGCTCGCCCTGCTGCCAGGGGCCTGGTTCTCTGCTGCCTGCACTGGGGGCTGCCGTTTGCACCCACCGCTTCCCATGCCGGAGTGACACCATCGCCCCCCCGGCCAGGCGCGACGGGGGCAGCCGCACGAGGCACTGGCGAGTCCCAGGGTACGTTCCCCGGTTCCCTGGGCTGGGCCCGGCTAGGGGCTGCCCGGGGCCATCCCGGCCCCGCGGTCGCCTCGTCACCCGCCCAGCCCCCTGTTTGTTCCCTTCCCTGCTCCAATTGTTTCGGCTCCAGGGGCTTCACTTCCTCAGGAAGGAAACGCCGCCAGCACTGCCGACAACGATCCTCCAGCGCCGCGCCAGAGAGCCGGGGGGGGGGGCACTGCCGCGACCCGGGCCGGCCCTCGGGGCCGTGCCTCCCAGGACACAGCCAGCAACAGGGGGGGCCGAGGGGGGTGCGGGGCCTTTCCCCCACGCCTGGCGAGGGGGGGTCCCCACGGTGCTCCACGCCCACAAGGCACAGAATCCAAGGGGTCAGGCTGCTCCCCAGAGACCTTCTGCCCAGGAAAGGGGTTTCTACAAGGCAGCCCCACAGAGCCTTCCCAGAACTCCTGAGTCCTATTTCCAGCTCAGGGAGCGGGGTGCGGTCCAGTGGGTTAGAGCAGGGGGGGCTGGGAGCCAGGACTCCTGGGTTCTCTCCCTGGGAAGGGACTGGGGTCCAGTGGGGTAGAGCAGGGGGGGCTGGGAGCCAGGACTCCTGGGTTCTATCCCTGGCTCTGGGAAGGGACTGGGGTCCAGTGGGGTAGAGCAGGGGGGGCTGGGAGCCAGGACTCCTGGGTTCTCTCCCTGGGACGGGAGTGGGGTCCAGTGGGGTAGAGCAGGGGGGGGCTGGGAGCCAGGACTCCTGGGTTCTATCTCTGGCCCAGGGAGGGGCCTGGGGTCTAGTAGATGCCAGTGCAAGGTGCCCATTATGCCCCCACACGACTGCCCCGGGGTGTCGCCCCCACATTTTATCCCATTCAGAAGTCTCCAGCAGCAGGGTCCCCCACAGGCCGTCACCTCGCTCCTGGGAAGCGCCCAGCTCCATCTGGCTCAGTCACAGTGGGGCCGGCCCCGGCATCTCCCACCAGCGATCGGCTCCTTCGATGGACCCCAGCCCACGGCACAGCCACTGCCCTGCCGGCTGAGCCTCCTGGCCAAGGGGAGCCGTACCCCCAGCCAGGCCCATCCACCACCCCTGAGGCTGGGCCCTGATTTCAGACGTCCCAGCTACTCACTTGAGCGCGATGGAGTATTTGCCGTTCCCCGTCTCGCTCGTCCGCACCAGGTAACCGGCCTCTTTGCAGGGCTGCAAACGGCTCTCGGCCTCGGCCCGGGTGATGGCTCCATGGTACCAGCTGCGAGGAGCAGACAAGGGGCTGGGTCCCTGAGCATGGCACGTCCTGCAGGGCCCCCGAGTCCTGGCTGTGTGTGGGGGGCTCCCTCCCCCAGCAACGGGGGGCTACAGGGGCGCTCAGGTTGGAGGGGGGGCGGTTAGCTCTGGGGGTGCATGGCACAGCGCAGGCTCCAAGGCACCTGCTTTGCCCGGCATGTCCCTGGAAGTCGGGCTGGGCCCTTGGGGCGGGGGCTGCATTGAAGGGCTGAGCGTCCAGGCCAGGGGAGGCCAATAATCTTGTTAGCCTTAGGAAGGGGCTGGAGATCCTGGGGTGGGAGGAGACCGGGCCAGGAGGGGAGCACAGCGACCCCAGAGCCCCCGCTCAGCTCCTCCGCTTCCTCAGTCAAAAGCCAAGAGTTGGGGGTGGAGGGAGGAGAGGAAAATCGATTTCCCAAAGCCAGGGGGAGAGCCTGGGGCAGAGGGGTCAAGAAGAGGGATGCCCCAAAGCCCTCGGAGGGACAGGCTGGTGGGAACGGGCAACGGCCAACCAACATCCCGAAGCCAAAAAAAGGCCAGTTTCTGATGCAGCCTCATTTTGTTTGGGAAGCTCCCTGGGGCACCGGGCTGGGCGGGGGGGACGGGATAGGGCAGGGGAGGGGGCGCTGGGCACAGGGCCAGGGGGCCGGGCGCGGGGCTTACGGTTGCTTCTCCAGCGCCAGGGCTGGGTCCACCCGCTCGCCCTCGCCGGGGTCTGGGAGCGTCGGCTTCAGGCTCTTGGGAGTCCAGCTCTTCTGGCGCTGGGGCTGACCCAGCGCCTCGTCCTTGGGGGCGCCCGCCCGCTCCGCTCCCTCAAACTGGACTGGAAGGAAGGGCTCCGTTTGCCGTCCAGCAATGGGCAGACGTGCCCGACTCTCCCCACGGCTGCGAGGGCAGCCAGGTCTCCCTCCTGCTCGGCCCTTCCCCAGCTCCTGGGCTTCCCTGACCCGGATTCTGTCCAGCAGCCCAGATCCCCTCCTCACCCCCAAGGACATGTTCCTGGGCCCCCAGCCAGAGGTTGGGTGCTGCCCACTGGACACGGGCACCGCACGGCACGGACGGACACCCTGGAGTATTGCTAGGAGAGCCAGTCCCTGGCCCCTGCTAGCAGGAGAGTGGGGCAGCTCCCCATGGCTGCCTGGGGCCATGCGGAAACCAGAGCGACCCCAAGGCTACTCCACTGCAGCCCTGAGTGCAGGCCCCAGGCATGTGCCCGTATGCCTCTGTCATCTGCGGGCCCGCGTCCCGCCTGCCCCCGTGTCCTGCCAGCCGGCGCCACCCCCCACCACCACCGCAGCCCACCGCGCCCCACTGGCCAGCACTACCTGACAGAGCCTTCACTATCTGCTCCTTCTTCCACTCCCAGGGCTGCTCGTACTCAGCGGCAGGGCGCTCGTCGTTCTCCGGGAGCCGGCTGTCCACGGCCCGCGCCCTCCTGTCCTGCGTGCTGCTGGCCGGCATCTCCCCGGGCTCATAGGGGGTGTCGTACAGCTGGGGCGGGGCCTTCGCCACCTGCTCCTTGGAGCCCTGCCGCTTGGGCGCCGCGTCCGGCCGGGCGCCGCCCTCCCCCGGCTCCCCGGGCCCCTCCAGCAGCAGGATGGCTTTGACCAGCGGGTCCTTGGAGCCCCGCCTGCGGATTTCTGAACAGCCAGGGGAGAACCAGGGTCAGGCAGCCCCCCAGAGCCCCGCAGGCAGAGTGGGGGGGAGGGGGCAGCAAGGGGGCCTGCCCCCCTTCCCCATAATAACACCCAGGTGACCCCCAGACCCAAAGGTGTGGGTGAAGACCCTGGAACCTGCAATGTCAGGGCTCAATCCAACACGCCCCGCCCTGGGAGACTCCCACGGACCCTGACCCGAGCTGGCCCTGGGGACAGCCCGGCCCTACAAACCCAAGCTCCGGGGGGCAGGGGATTACAAACCCAAGCTCCATGTGGGACATCGGCACATGGAGCTGGGAGGGCAAGGTGCCGTCCGCCCTGAATGCTATGGGGCCGGGGAGGCAAGTCCTAGCCATGGGGCTGGGCAGAGGTCTCCGCCCTGGGGCACAGATCAGGAGAGGAGTGCAGGGTGGGGCGGGGGTCTCTCGGCCCCTCCCCCAGGCACCGCGGTAACAGAAACAGTCCTGGAGCTGCAAAGGGATCCTTCCTGCTGGGTGAATGGCGCGGGACGTGCAGGACGGGCTCCCGGAGGAAACGCAGGCAGGAAGCTACGCCCTGGCTGTCCGAGAGGAGCCCCTCCGCCAGGGCAGGCCAGCGGGCGCCGTGAAGCAGGGCTGGGACCAGGCTAACCCTGCGCATGCAGCTGGCCAGGGGCCACCCTCGGCACCGGGACCCTTATCCCCCGAGCTGCTCCCCGAGGAGAAGGGGGCCCAGGGCCGAGCTCCCTCATCACGCTGGCTCCAGAGGGGCAGAACCCGCTGTGGGCAGCCTGGGGCAGGGACCCTGCCCAGCGCCTAGAAACAGGAGCCCACCCTGTGGCCGGGGCCCCCGCGGGCACAGCCGAGCCGTCAATGAAACCGCCCGCCCGCAACCCTTCTCCCTACCCCATGAACCCCGGCGCCCCAGGCCTGACAAACTGCCCTGCATGGAAAAAACCCATCAGCCCGCAGCAAATCTCTCATTTCCAGCTTCCGCCCCACTCGCTTCCTGTTATTCCGCCCAGCTGCCTGGCCGGGCGAGCCGGGCCCAGCCGCACTGATGGGAGCCGGGCAGCCAAACACGCCGGGTTGCTAGGCGCCCGCGCGGTGTGTTTTTCAAAGGGCAGCGGGAGAAAGTTGCCGCTCGGGGGCTTGGCTGTAAAACGAAGCTGTAAATCACCCCAGTTCCCTGGGCGCCAGGGACCCGCAGAGCTCCCAGATACTCCCAGTGCCCCCGCTCCTGACCCACAGCCCCCTGTGCCCGCCTGGCTTTGCCAGTGCCCCCGCTCCTGACCCACAGCCCCCTACCCCCACCCAGCTCCGCCAGTGCCCCCGCTCCTGACCCACAGCCCCCTGCCCCCACCTGGCTCCGCCAATGCCCCCCGCTCCTGACCCACAGCCCCCTGTGCCCGCCTGGCTCCGCCAGTGCCCCTCGCTCCTGACCCACAGCCCCCTGCCCCCACCCAGCTCCGCCAGTGCCCCCGCTCCTGACCCACAGCCCCCTACCCCCACCCAGCTCCGCCAGTGCCCCCCGCTCCTGACCCACAGCCCCCTGTGCCCGCCTGGCTCCGCCAGTGCCCCTCGCTCCTGACCCACAGCCCCCTGCCCCCACCTGGCTTCGCCAGTGCCCCCGCTCCTGACCCACAGCCCCCTGCCCCCACCCAGCTCCGCCAGTGCCCCCCCTCCTGACCCACAGCCCCCTGTGCCCGCCTGGCTCCGCCAGTGCCCCCCGCTCCTGACCCACAACCCCTCTGCCGTCCCAGCCCAGGACACACTGGCTCTGCTGATGCCCTGCAGTTTGAGCAGTGGAAGCTGCGGCTCTCCAGGCCTGAGCTCTCGAGCGCAGCGAAAACCCTGCCCGGCTGCTCACAGTGCGGGACACACCCTGGGTCTGGGACGGCGCTGAGCCCCGGCTGCCAGGGTCCCTACGCACGTGCTCCAGCCCCACCGGCTGGGACGGGGCTCAGGTGTGAGCCCGGCGGTTTTGCAGAATCGGGGTGACTCGAAAACGGCCCAGAGCCCTGTGACGAACTAGGACTGTTGTTAAGGTTTCCCTGAGTACTGTGTGGGTGCCTCGGTTTCCCCTATGCGGGGCTTGAGTATCTAGGTGGTGGGACAACGGTGCATGATTGTTACAAAGCCCTAGAAGGCAGAGGCCTGGACACAGAGAATGGCCGACACTCGGTCTCCTGGCAACAGATGGCCCCTGGCCCTCCCCGGCAAAGGTATGAGCTGAAGGTGTTCGAACAAAGGGATCAGGTGACCTCCTGGCCCGGGAAGGACAAAGGGGGAGGAGGGGCTGGAGAGTTTCAGTTTGGAGCTGGCCGGAGAAGAGGGGAGAGAGGCAGACAGGGTCTGGCCTCCCTGCCCCATTTGGAGCTGTGGGGTGAAACGCAGGGAGCCCCAGGCTGGGGTCTAAGCTCCCTGCCCCCTGGAAGGACCCGACTGACGGGTCCTGGATGTACTGACAAGCTCTGGTTGGACTGTGTTCCTGGCATCTCTAATAAACCTTCTGTTCTACTGGCTGGCTGAGACTCCCAGTGAATCCGGGGAAGAGGGGTGCAGGGCCGGACTCCCCCACACTCCGTGACAAGCCCTAACTCCGCTCACACGCCTCCCCCCCCCCTCCCCCTGAGGAGAGCCGAGCCAGAGGTCAGGAAGAAGGGGTTCACGGGCACCAGTTACCACCCGCACCCAGGGTACTGCAGCTGGGGGGGGCGGACACACCCCTTTGCTGTGCTAGTCAAATCGTAAACACACCCGTGTCCCCTGGGTACCCACGGCCAGGCACCAGTCGGGTCTTCCACAGGCTTCGGATCAGAGCCCAGCGGAGGCGTGAGCAGTAACCCCGGGAACCCACAGCTCCTCCGTGTGCTCTCCTGCCCTGCCAGCCTTTGCAGTCCCTGGGAGTCCCAAGCGCCAGGCTCCAGCCCTGAGAGCCGCCCCAGCCGCCCCCCGGGGTAGTGACCGAAGGCAGAGTCCGGCCCCACCCCCTGGGGGGCAGCAGGTTCTGTTCCCTCGAGCCCTGGGAACGAAGAGCTCCCGGCCCCGGCGGGTCGGCACAGGGCGAGGGCAGGATCCAGGGGAAGGAGCCCCATGCGCGCTGGTCCAATAACGCAGGCGACCCAGCGGGGAGGGACCCGAACCGGCCCAGGCACAGGTGGGCCCAGCTCTGAAGCCCGCCCCACCCGGGTTTGGCCGAGGACGATGGGAGTTCGGAACGCCAGGATCAGGCCCATCGCGAGGGATTCAGTACCCAGCCCCCTAGAGCGCTTCCCCCTTTCCTATTGGAGCCATTCGCTCCCCTCTCCCCCTCCCCGGGGGCTGCTCGCTTCCCTCCCCTTCCCGGAGGGATCTGAGCAGAGGTCAGAGTCCATCGACCCCGGGGTCAGGCCCTGGCTGGAGCCCGCTCTGCT
The DNA here is from genome assembly GCA_037349315.1 of Chelydra serpentina. NCBI lineage: Eukaryota > Metazoa > Chordata > Testudines > Chelydridae > Chelydra > Chelydra serpentina. Next base: position 15,114 of record JBAIAC010000392.1, read on the forward strand.
CCTTATCTCTCCCCGCGAGCAACAGGAAACAGGAGAGCCGGGCTGCTGCAGGGATGGGGCCAATCCCACATCGGACCAGCTCCAGGGGATGCAAAAATCGCCCCGCAGGGAACTTCACACCCCTGGAACGAGCCGCCCCAGAGCCAGACGGGCCCCGGTTTGGCAGGGGGCAGATTTAAATCTCCAATATTTAAATATTGGCCCAGGCCTCATCCCGCCCAGAGTCTCCCTTTCCCCCGGGGTCAAACCGGCGATCGCACCTGTGATCATCTGCTGCGCGTCATAGGGCTCCATGTACCCGTCGTTCTCCCCCAGCCGCTCCGCCTCCCGCTGGCCCTTGGTGCGCTTGGCGTCGTACGGGTCGGCGTAGTCCTCCAGAATGATGACCTGCGGGGGGCAAAGAGTTCCCAGCACGCCGGCCAGGACCGCCACAAGCCCCCTAAGGGCCACGGCACCAGCGCGCCCGGTTCTGGGGCAGGAGGGGCCTGCGTTTCCAGCAGCCCCCCACACCGTCAACCGGACTGGGGGGGGAGGGGGGGCTCAGCAGCACCACTGCCAGCTCTGGGCCCTGCTTCACTGCCACTGGTGCTACTGGCACAAGCGTGCAACAACTGCGTTCACACGCGTGGTCACGGGGATGCGTCACGGTCGGATGGATACAATCCCAGAGGGATCAGAAGCTGGTGGGGACAGAGAGACGAGGTCTGGCCTGGTGGGGAGAAGGTAGGAGACCTGGTGTCTATCCCCTGCTCTGCCGGGTGGCCTTGGGCAAGTTCCTTCCCCCCCATCTCTGCCTCAGTTTCTCCTCCCACATGTGGCCTGCTCAGGCCCGTGAGGCCGCCGGCGCAGGGGCTCTCTCTCCCGACACACGGGGAGCTCCCAGCGCAGAGCAGGCGGCCCGTAGCCGTCACAGATGCCGGCCGGTCGTGGTGAGGCTAGCGGGGAGCCTGGGTTCCCCATCAGCTGCTAACGCACGGCCTCCTGCTCACGGGGATCAGAGCAGCTGACGGCAGCGTCCCGGAGGAGACAAGGCCTCTGCATGGGTTCAGCGCCCAGCACAAGGGGGCCCCGATGTGCTCCCGCAGCCCCCTGAGTTCGAGAGGCGGGATCTGGGCGGCAGGGGGGGGTGCCCAGGCAGTGGGGGGGGGGTGCCCAGGCAGTGGGGGGGGTGCCCAGGCAGTGGGGGGGGGGTGCCCAGGCAGTGGGGGGGGGTGCCCAGGCGAAGGCTGCTGTGGCAGGGGGGGCAGAGGGTGGGGCACGAATGAGGCCATTGGCTGCAGAAGACAACGTGAAATGCACCCGCCGCTCAGCGGGGAGAGAAGCACGGGACAGCGGGGTGCGGCGGGTGCCGGGGACACGCTCAGCGCCAGTCCCCCTGCTCGTGCTACCCCACGAATAACCACCAGCCAGGGCCGGCCGCTGGGCTGGGCAAGGAGGGGCCCTGGGCAGGATGAGCAGTGGGAGCTGTGGGACAGAACCGAGGTGCATGAGAGCACCCTGGGGCTTCTGCCACTTGGGGGAGGGAAGCCGCAGATCAGGACTCAAGGGCGCCGACTTGGCCAACTGAAATACTGGGTGGGGGGAGGGGGGGTGTCAGGGCTGACCGGCCGCAGCACCTCTGTCTGGGCCAGCTGCAGATCCGGACCCAGGGCCCCCCCGGCGCTGCTAGGGACTCTCCGATTCCAGGACCTAGACGCTAACCCGCAGCCACTAACTCAGCGTCCCGGCAAACGGGACTGTTCCAACCTGCCCTTAAGAAGCAGCCGAGGCCGCAGGGACTGAGTGGGGGATCGGTTAGCTGGGGGAGGTGGATGAAAGCAAGATCAGGGCACAGGGGGTTACGAAGAGGCGGCGGCAGGGAACGGGCTCGCAGCGCGGGGAAGCGCAGGGTCAGCCGGGCCAATCAGCCAGGCCCACAGCACCGAGAGCCGCCGCGCTAGGAGTTTCCCTCGGCCCCTCACGTTGCAGGGTTGGGGGAGAGGGAGCGAGAACATGACCCCCGACACCCCCGCCGGGCCAAGGGGCCGCCGCTCGCCCCGGGAACGACGCTTTGCCGAAGCAGCCGGGCTCTGAGTCCACCCGGCAGGGCAGCCCCTTTCCCAGGCACGGGCCGGCTCGGAGTGTGCGGACGCTGCCCTGGCCGCGGGGGTTAACGCCCCGGGGGTGGCTTGGGGGTGAACCCGCACTGCTAACACCTGTTCCAAGGGGAGCGGCCGCGTCTTCCCACAGGGCTGACCCCGAGTTCAGAACAGCCCTTTGCTGACGTGTAGACGCCCCTGGGCCAAGCCCTGGCCCCAGGCACCCCCCCCTGCCAGGCCTGGCCCCAAGCGCCCCCCCAGGTCCCGGCCCCAGGCGCCCACCCCCCCAGGTCCCAGCCCCAGGCGCCCACCCCCCCAGGTCCCCGGCCCCAGCCGCCCATCCCCCTAGGCCCCGGCCTCAGGCACCCCGCCCTAGGCCCTGGCCCCAGGCGCCCCGCCCCCCCCGACCGCTGCCCCAGGCATCCCCCCAGGTCCCAGCCCCAGGCGCCCCCCCCCCCAGGTCCCCGGCCCCAGGCGCCCATCCCCCTAGGCCCCGGCCTCAAGCACCCCGCCCTAGGCCCTGGCCCCAGGCGCCCATCCCCCTAGGCCCCGGCCTCAGGCACCCCGCCCTAGGCCCTGGCCCCAGGCGCCCCGCCCCCCCCCCCGACCGCTGCCCCAGGCATCCCCCCAGGTCCCAGCCCCAGGCGCCCCCCCCAGGTCCCCGGCCCCAGGCGCCCATCCCCCTAGGCCCCGGCCTCAAGCACCCCGCCCTAGGCCCTGGCCCCAGGCGCCCCGCCCCCCCCCGACCGCTGCCCCAGGCATCCCCGCAGGCCCCAGCCCCAGGCGCGCCCCCCCCAGGCCCTGCCCCCTTACCGTCTCCTGCTTGGTGACCTTGCCCTTGTCTTCCTCCAGCGCGGGGCTGGAGGCCGGTGCGGGGCTGCCGCCGGGCTGGCTTCTCCCGTTCTTCTCGTGGGCATCCAGCTTGATGAGCCGGCTCATGTAGGTGCTGCAGCCGGGGCCCTTGGGGGCGCCCTCCTGGGGGCCGCCTTCTGCCCGCGAGTTCTTGCGCATCTTGCCCGTGGCGGCCTGGATCAGCCCCTGCAGGTTGTCCCGGGACAGCCGGCTGCCGCCATCCTTGCTGGGCCCCGGGGCCGGCCCGCAGCCCCCCAGCTCGGCCGCCGAGTTCTTGCGGGTTTTGCCCGGCTCGGCGGGGCCCAGGGGCTTCCGGGAGGCGCTGCCCAGCTTGCCCAAGCTCCCGCTGCCCGGCCGGGCTCGCTCGGATGCGCTCTTCAGGCTGGAGGGGAACTCCTTGAACCACTTGGCTGCCATGAGGCGGGGAAAGGCCGAAGCGGCGACGTCGGGGGGCTGGGACCTTCGGGGGGATGGGGTGACTGGGGGAGGGGCCGTGCCCCACCCACGGGGGAGCCCCGTGCCAGCTCAGAGCCAGCAGGGGATGCGGTTCGGGAAGGCGGGGGGTCCTGCTTCCCCCTCGCCCCCGGTTAATCACAGTCCCAGCGCGGGGCGGGGGAAGTCACGGCAGGGGGGTCCCCATCCCAGAGGTGGGGAGCTGGAGTCACTGGGGGGGAGGGGCTGGTCCTTAACCCATGGGGGTGCAGCAGTGAGCGGCGGGGGGGGACGACAATGTCACCTGCAGGAGAAGGGGGGTGGGGATCCTCCTTCACCCCGGGGGGGGCGCAGATGGGATCGCTCCAGGGGTCCCTGCTCCTTCGCGGGGGGGGCACAGATGGGGTCGCTCCGGGTCCTTCGCCCCGCCACGGGGCCCCCCCACGAAGCGCTCCCGGGCAGCCCCGAGGCCTGGAGGGGGTCTGCGGGGCCGGCTCCGTGTCGCCAGCGCCTCGCTCCCTGCCGCTCAGCTCCGCTCTCCGGCCAGCGCTGCCCGGGCTCCCCGCCCAGATCCGGAGGGGGCGGCGCAGGGCCCCGGCCGGCCGCAAGGGGGAGGGGGGCCCGGCCTGCAGAGAGACACCCCCCGCGTGGGGGCGCAACCTGCCGCGCTGGGAGCAGGGCGATTTCCAGCGCGGCCAGTGCGCTGCGCGCTTTGCAAATCGCCGCCGCTCCGGGCAGGGCAGCGGGAGCGCTCTGCCCGCGGGTGATCATTGCGAACTCCGCCTGCGAACAGCCGCCAGCCCCCGCGCAAACCAGTGCGCGAAGCCTCTGCGCCCCCGCGCAAACTCCGCGGCTTGTGCGCGGGGGGGGGGGGGTCCCGGTGCAGACAATGACCGTTCGAGGCTCCCGGTTCGGAGTAATTGCCAGGACAGCTGCAAGTGGCGGCGCTGCAATTAACGTTATTAGCCCGCCGGGAGCTGCGCGCTCCGGCACCGACTCCTCCTCCCGCGGGGCTGGCGGCTGATCCCGGTGCACCGCAGCGGGGGCTCCCCGGTGCGCGAGACTCGGGGGGCCGGTTGTAGCTGCCAGAGTGCCGCGAGCTCGGAAGCGGCACGTCCCCCCGCCCCGTTGGGTAGCGGCCAGGAACCGGGCTGAGCATGGGACACCCCCCCCCCCAACCTTCCCCATCAGGGCCCTTCGGGGAACCGCCCCACTCCTTCCCCCATGGGGTTATCTGGGGCTAACTGGCCCCCTTGTGGGGGGACCCCGGGGAGGGAAATTGGCCCCTTCCCCTTGCAAGGGTTTCCCCCCACCCCCATAGGCCCCTGGTGCCCCTCCCAGGTGGGGCCCCGGGGTGGGGGTGCCCAGCGGTGCGCACCTGGCTGCAGTGGGCACAGCACTGAGGGCACCTCCCTGGGTTCCCATCTGCAGGCCGGCCCCACCCTTGGGCGCAGCATGGTCAGACGGGCCTCCCCCCCCCAATTCGGTCTCTCCTCGCCTCTTTGCAGGTCGCTGGGCCCTCTGAGTATAGGGAAACTGGCATCTCATCCTGTAAACTAATATCCAAAACCTGGATTAGGAGGTTGGGAGCGACGGGAATCCATGTGGCTTTTAAGATAAAAGATGCATTTTATTGTAACTAAAATACAATTTGTTGATCTTTTGAGGAGCAAAGTAACTAAAGCCCAAGAGATTGTGTGTGCGTGTCAGTGTGCGTGTGTACAGAAATGTTAATTTGCAATGAGAATTTTCTAAGGATGTGTGGTGCACAGATGTGCAAGAGAAACAAAGTTCTTTTGGCTTTGTTAGCCTCTGTTGGCTAATGTCCATCATCAGAACTTAGCCCAAAATGTATTTACATAATAGTAGGTATTACTGTTGAGGGGAAGCTATTTACCAAAATATATATTTGTCCCTGTCCCTGGAACAAGGGGAGAGGAGGACCTGTCAAACAATTCTCAGGCTGGTTAATAAGGCTGTAAGAAAGTTGTGTTTGGTTAGGAGGCTTTTTTTTGTTTTTTTGTTCAAAAGATGTAGCCACAGTTTGTTAAAGTGGCGATTCCAGGTGTGCAGCTCCCAAAGCAGGGCAGCGGCCCAGGAGATCCTGTGTGTGCTGCTTGGTTCTCACAGGCAGGCACGATGCACGGGTGGCCGGGCCAAAATTTGAGTCAAATTTGCGGCAATTATATATATATATATATAAAAAGTTGCTGTTTCCGGAATGAATTGCAGCCTGTGATTTGCGTGGCGCCGCCTCCGTAAGCTCGTCAAGACCCGGCTTCGCCGCAAGCACAAAATGGAGTTTTAGGTGTTTCTCTTGCTTGTTTTTCAAGGCGTCACTAAGAACAAGCTGCTCTGCCGGCTGGCGGAATTGGAATCCAGGCAGCCCCACCCGCCGAAGCCAGCGGTGGAGCGAGGGACCCGCTGCATGGCAGAGTTCGTTCGGGGGGCCGACGGCGCAGCGTGGAACAGGTTTAGGAAACCAGCAGCGTGCTCAGAATAGACTGGCTGGGCGAGAGGCAGCCTGGGGCCAAAGGGGCAGGGGGCGTGTGTGTGGGGGCATGCGCTGATATCTGTTCCCCTCCCACTGTGCACTTAGGGCATGTGGTCTGCGGGTTTCTTAGCCGTCCCCGCTCCCGAGCCGCAGCCGCTCAGTGTCGGCGCTGCCTGGCCGCTGCTGAGACTGGGGAACGAAGCGTGAATTGCCCAGGCAGAGGTGCCCTCGAACTCAGCAAGTGCAATGATCCAAGCCGGGGTTTGTCCAGCTGTTGGGGTGAGCTCCCAGCCACCTTCAAACAAAGCACGCGCTGCTCTAGCCAAGCCTTGCAGTTCACCAGCCGCATGGGGTCACCTCACACTATGCTGGCGCAAGGCGCCCCCGGCTGAGTGCCCAGAACCCGCTCGTCTCACCTGGCTTCTTCCTTGAAGGTCTCTCTCATATGCAGGTATTGACGCGGCCTGCCCTGGCGTCGCTCTCCGGTTGGAGTTACTGGGATGGCAGTAGAGAATAGTGCAGCCAAACTCCCTTTTGCCGATATTTTAAGCTGCACTGTTTAAAACAAAATCCCCTAACCCCTGAGGCAGTCAGCTGGCCTCTCTCCTCTTTGCAGGACAAATATTAAATCCTGGGTCCTGCAGCTTCTTTCCGGGCTCACGGGCTCTTGTTTCACCCTCACAGGTGCTGGCTCTTGGAGAAAGTGGAAGATCTTGCAGTGGTTCTCTTTGCTGACTTTGGCCGCTCGGCCACGGTCCCTCTGAACTCACCGCGGAAGCTGGGTGAAGACGATTTCTGGGCCATAACGCCGCTGGCCCAGCCCTTCATGTTCCTGTGACGTTATTGACAATAACTGCGACCATATAGATCATTGTTACAACCAAGGTCCTGTAGTGGCACCAAATCTTATCTAAATGGGGTCAAATGAGGTGTCTAAGTCCAGGTTATGCTTGGCTGGTTATGATTGTCATTTATCTGTATGTATCAGTTTTGTAGTTGAAGTTATGAATATTGGCTTTATACTGTCTGTATTTCAAACTGGGGCTGGGCTTTTGGGACCCGGGAGGGAGGGATAGCTCAGTGGTTTGAGCATTGGCCTGCTAAACCCAGGGTTGTGAGTTCAATCCTTGATGGGGCCATTTAGGGATCTGGGGCAAACATTGGGGCTTGGACTAGATGACCTCCTAAGGTCCCTTCCAACCCTGATAGCTTATCATAGAATCATAGATATCAGCTCTGCCAGGCCTGCTGGATGGCCCATTAAGAGCCATCAGCGATACAATGGACCCATTGAGAGAAGGCAGACACGCCTGTGACTCAGGAAATTATGCAGGGACTTTGCCCATGTGACTCCAGACTCCATTTTGCTGTGATTTTCCACAGTAAGGACAAAGAGGTGTCTTTACACCTGGAAGAAACTATAAAAGGCAGCTGCCTCATCTCCATTTTGTCTTCATTCCTGCTTCTTACCTCTGGAAGAACCTTTTTACACATGGAAGCTTTGAACAAAGGACTGAAGGACCCATCCCAGCTGTGGATGTACCCCAGAGACTTACTTTGAATTTGAACCTACAGTTTATTCCATCTCTGCAAGCCTGAACCAAGAACTTTGCCATTACTATATGTAATTGATTCCTTTTAACCAATTCGAGCTCTCACCTAGACCTTTTTCCTTTTATGAATAAACCTTTAGATTTTAGATTCTAAAGGATTGACAACAGTGTGATTTGTGGGTAAGATCTGATTTGTATATTGACCTGGATCTGGGGGCTTGGTCCATTGGGATCGGGAGAACCTTTTTTCTTTTACTGGGGCATTGGTTTTCATGACCAGCTGTCCCCATAACGAGTGGCACTGGTGGTGAGACTGGGAAACTGGAGTGTCTTTGGGGATTGCTTGTGTGACTTGTGGTTAGCCAGTGGGGTAAAACCAAAGTCTCCTCTGGCTGGTTTGGTTTGCCTTAGAGGTGGAAGAACCCCAGCCTTGGGCTGTAACTGCCCTGCTTGAAGCAATTTGTCCTGAACTGGCACTCTCAGTTGGGTCCCGCCAGAACCAGCATCGTTACAGTTCCCAAGAGGTACCAGCATAAGGCCCCGACGTTGCAAAGGGATCCGATCGCCTGGAGCCCTTACGCTGTGCGGCGTCCCACTGATGCTCTGGCTGGATCGCTTTGCGCAGTCTGGGTCCTTCGCAGCCTCCCATGGCTACAGCCACCGGCTGTAACAGATTTGAAACTTCAGTTTGGTAGAAACAACCTTCTGGTTGTGTGGTGCCACTTTCTGGCCGGGTGGGTGTATTGCATGTGACCGGCTGCAAGGTGAACTAACCGCTTGTCTCTCCATTACACTCAGTAAAGAGCAGCCTGTTCAGTATAACCCCCGCTTCCAATGTGGAGGTGCAAACCCGGGCTGGAAGAACGCTCTGCGGCGGTGGCTCTCGCTGCTTTCCATACTTACAGCCCGTGGCAAAACATTCACCCGCTCTTCCCGGCACCCCGGAGGTCTGATCTCACCCCGTCGGCTCCAGGCATTACCCCGAAGGGCTTTGATGCCGGTTTCTCCTTTCTCACTCCTACTGCTGGGTTGCCGCCTAGTGACGACGCATCACAAACTCCTAATTTACCGTCAAACGTTTGCTGCGCCTCGGAGCAGTTCAGCTTGCGTGGGTAGGGTGTAACGGGAAGGACGCTCACCTTGTACCGGCTTCTCTGGGCGGCCGGAATTCTCATTTCCCACTGGTAACAAATCCAGTTGCTGGTTTGCCTCCCTCCCTCACCATCACTAGGCAATGCCGCTGATTAAAATACCACCTCGTTAAGGGGATCTGCCACCGCATGCTTGGAAACAGAAGAGCTGGTTTCTATTTGCCTATCTTTGTAGCCGCACAACGGCCCTGGGGTGGGTACCATGCCCCCATTTCATGGGTGGAGAATGAAGTCACATGGAGCTGGGCCTTAACCCTGGGTCTCCCACCCCCCAGGCCAGCAGCTTTCTGGTGCGTGTACAGCAGAGGCCAGGTCCCCTGCGGCACCTTCCCACACCGCTGTGACTCAGGGGTGTCTTTACCCATCCTACACCAGCCTCCCTGGAACAGGAGGAAGTGAGTGGCCGTGGGTCACTGGCTTAGGAGGGAGGGATTTGGAAATGGTGGGTGAGACCTGCTAACTCTGCCCCACTCGCTGCGTGCCAGCCTCACAGCCTGACGCTCACCTTCTGCACAGAGGAGGAAAAGGAAGCCGGGGACCCTAGTGAGCTCTGGGCTGAACTCACCTGTGGGGCTGCACCTGCCTCTGGCTGCCCAAAGGAAGAGTGGGGTAGAGAACTGCTGGACCTTGAGAAAGTCATCTTCAGCCTGAACCAGCCTTATTAACTGGCCGCACTGTTGGGACTGGGGGGAGGGAGTCTCTTATTTCGCCAGGTTTAGTGATGGCCCCAGTTAGCGTCGATGGGAAGTTACCGAGTTTTGACTTTTCTGTAGAATTGAGGGAGCCGGTACCTGTCCCTCTGGTGCCTGACACTGGAAAGGCCTGTCCTGGCTTGGCAAGTCCCCGTGCCACTGCTCAGCTAGCTGGTTTGTTTACAGGCAGGCTGGGGCTAGGTGTGGCTCTGTCCAGAGTGCCTGTCCGCTGACCCAATCACCTCTTTAGACCAGCACAGGCCCTGGCGACTTTAAAGGCCAGAGGGAGGGTTGTTCCCTCAGTGCTATTAGGACAAGGCCCTGCGGCCCTTTCTTCAGCAGGACTAGAGCCTTCGGCCTCTGCTTTGTGTCAGGGCTTGTAACCGGGAGCCAGCTCGGCCCCTTGTCAGAACAACAGGGTTTGGGGCAGGCCGTGCCAGCCAGCTCATGGGGTAAAGTCTCTTACAAAAGTGGGTACAAATCCCCACTTTTACTGACAACCCCTGGCCAGGGTCCCAGTGCCCAGTTCTTAGAAACTGACTAGGCTGAAGGGCAGAGGTTGGTTGGTTTTTGAAGGGGGGGAAGCACTGAAGCAGGGCTATGGATAACTCAGGTTTGCCCCTAGTGGCTGGTTTGGGAGCAAAGTTGGTCTGGTCCTTTGGGTGAAAGAACGAAGGGAGCTTGAGAAGCCTGTTTAAAGTAAACTGGCTTCAGGTTCCCACCTGGTCCAGGTTTAGATCCGAAGTTGTCAAGCTTAATTTCACAAGAGAAAGTCAGGGGCAGGGCTGGCTGCAGTGAAACCCCTGATTCTCTCACACTAGCCTCGAGGCTGGGGAACCTGGACTGGAGAACCCCTTTTTCTGAAAGGCAAAACAAAGCTGTGACACCCCTGCCTGAAGCAGGCAGCTTTGAGAGCTGGGACAAATGCTCTCCTGGCTGGCTTTGAACCCTGCTGTGCAGCTGGGCAGAACATTTTAGTGAGGTGCTCTAGCTAACACCACACTAGCCAGCTCCCTCCTGTAGGAGCTGAAAGCTCACAGGGGAAATCTTAGTTTGTCTGGGCTTGAGGGAAACTGCCTCTCTAGCACGAAGTGGCTTAGCAGTGTTATCCAGTGTTGGTTGCTGGCACATCACAACAGAACAGGAGTTCGGCTCCCAGCATGAACCTGTCCTGCGGTCTTACCCGGGGATCCTTCAGTCGAGTATTTTACCATTGTTCAAAGGGTGGAGGGGATTTGTGAAGCAGTTTTCAGGCTGAGAGGAACTCTCCTAAAATTGGTAAGGAAAACAGCATGGACCCTCCCCAGTGACACGCTGCTTCCTTTGTTCTGTGACCAGAACTGGCCTACAAGCAGGCCGGGAAAGGTCCATGTAATTCCAGAGCACTGATGCAGTTGACAGCGGAAAGCAGAAGAGCAGCTGGTTAAGATAATGGGCATCGTTCGAGTAGTTGCTATTCAGGTAAGTTCGTCCTGAGTCTGGCTTTATGGCTTGAGTGGGGCGCAGGGTGAGAGCAGCTCTAAAGTCAGATACTGACATGGAAGATGGGACAGGAAGTGAACCAGGGGACGAGTGGGGAGTACTCTGTCTAACCCACACCCTTCCCTCGGTGCCTGAACTCCAGGAGAGCAGGGGGCAGTTTACCCCATTGGTACCACGTTGGATGAGACCTGTGGGCCATCTACCACAGTTAGCTGCCAGCAACAGCTGCTTCAGGAAGGAAGGAACCTCACAGGAGGCAGATGTGGGATGATCTGCCCTCCCTGAGGTGCTGGTCTCATGGCCCATAGCTAGAGGCCAGAAGCCTCACGTCATGGTGCACAGACAGCTCCAGGGGGCTGAGCTCACGTAGTTAACTGCCAGCAAGGGGAAAACAGACAGTCACATACCTCTCCGGAAATGGAGTCAGAGGCGACAGGACAGGAGAGCCCAGCTGCCAAAACCAGTTCATCAGCACCCCTAGGATTTGGGGGGGCATAAACAGGGCTGCCTTCTCAGCCCATGCTCCACTCAGCCAGTAACCCTGCCTCACTCGCTTAGGAGGCAGAGCTGCTGTTACCGCTACAGGGAGCGCAGGGGCCAGTTTAGTGCAGAACCTGCTGTCTCCCTGGACGCGAGGTGCTTTGAGCAGCAGGACTGGCAGAGCCAAACCCAGAACGGGGGGCACCATCTCACCTGTGAGCAAGTGCAGCGCTTCTAACCAAACTCTGCAGGGCTGCTCTTACCCCCCCGCGCACACCCAAACCGCTCACCCGCAGCAGGAGCACGGACAGATCACAGCTCCTTTCTCCTTCCTTCTCCAGACGTGAGAAACTCTGTTCTTGATTTAGCAGATGAGCAGGCTAAGCGCCTCTCCCTTACAGCATGGAAACCAGCGCTCAAAGAAGTCCTTTGCATTCCAGACTTGCCCAGTCAGGTCTCCTGCGGGGATTTCACAAGTGTTGATCTCAAGCAGATTTCGCCCGTCCATAAGAATGGGCAGTTGAGGAAAGACATTTCCCCCACCCCCGACACAGCTCCATCACCACACAGAGCTGGCCAGGAGTCACACTGAAGACGGAGTTTGGCTTGACCACCAGCGGTTAAACGGGCTCAGAGCACTATGCAGTGTGCCGTGTAGACCTCAGCTCAGCAGTAACTGGAGAAAAAACAGTCAGACCAGCATCTTCAAATTAACAAACTGTAATTTTTCTCCAAAGATACATTTCCCAGACACATCCATCATACACTGTAACCAAAAAAAGCAGTGTACATGAAATAAGAAAATAAATTAAATCCGTAGCATAGGTGAGGAGGATGGTCTAGACTGGAGCGGAGTCGAAAGTTTCCAGCGATACAAGAGGCTCAAGAGTTTGGTTTTAAGAAGGGTGCCTGCTAGCGAGGGTTTCACGTCAGTCCAGCTGCTTACACAGTTTATCCCTTCGAGTTTATACCAGCCGTTACTGTCCTGCGAGCAGGCAGAGCGATCACATCCCAGGAGGGAGCCACAGGGGCATCTGACGGGCCATGTACAGCATTCAAAAGTAACCAATCGGTCCTGCAGAGCCCAGCCAACGGTCCGTGCTAGCCGTCTTCCTTGGGTGGTGTGTACCAGCCTGAAACAAGAGCAAAGACTCCGTGGGAGGGACACGTCTCACCCCGTTACTACAGCTAGACTCCCCGGAAAAGTCACACCAGACTCCTGCAACCGTCCCTGTGACAAGTGCCCCACATTGAGACCTTGCAGCTCTGTGATGGCAGACGGGGAGGACAGATTGTCCGTCCCCCTCCCATGGGCTTGGCTGTAGGTTCTACCCACACTAGAGCCTCCTGAAGCACTGCACGGTAGGCATGCTGCACGCGCACGGCAGGAAAATACTCTCCAACTCTTCACATGCAATAGCTGGTCATTCTGCCAGGACCACAAGCACTCCCAGGACAGCCAGGTAAGGCATCAGCCAGCTACTGCTTTGCTAGCAGATCTGAGTGTTACAGGGTTTGATTAGCTGGGTACCAGCACTGACAGGACAAATTTAACCCACCCTGTCATATGCCCAGTGCTCCTGAATTTGGGAAGCCGAGGAGGGAGAGATGGCTAGGTTCAGCAAACAGGAGAGAACCGTGTAGGCTGTAACTCAGCTCGCTCTCAGGCAAAGTAACACGTTCAGCTCCCTTGAGCTGCTGCAGTTCTTCAGAGACCAAGTTCTCAGTCCAGCTGGGTTTGCTATAGGCAGCCCTGCTCTGCCCCAGCTGCTAGCTCCCATGTGGGTAAGACGGGTAAAGCCGTAGGGAATCGGCCATGGCGAAGCCAGGCGCAGGAACATTCCAGACAGCCTGCTTAGCAGCCACTACACATATGCCACAGCATGTCCCCTGCACCACACACACTTCCTGCAGTGAGCTAAGGGCCCTTCCCGCAGGCCGAGTGAGACAGGAGGCTTTGCAGCAGAAGCTGGGAGCCAGGGCATTTCTCTAGACACGCTGGCTGCAGCCCACTCAGTCACTCCGCTCTCAAGCAGTGATTCTGAAGTGAGCACAGGCAGGTTCGACATGCTCTGTTCTGCTGTGCCCCCGGCAGGAGCCCCCTGGTAAGGGAGGGCAGACCCCCCCCACACACCCCCCATTGGAGGCCTTACCATTCTTCTCATGGATCTGAACCAGGGACTTGTAGGACTGCTGGGCCCGCGTCAGGCTGTACTGATTCTGCAAGGGGAAGCCAGAGGGACAGTCAGGTCAGTGCACTACAGAGCAGGGGCATCCGTTAAACCAACTGCACCAGGCCAGCTCCAAGGCATGTCCCACCCCAAGTCACTTCACCCCCATTTCTGGGACCAGCACCTAAGGCTGCAAACGATCAGCGATTGTGACTGATCCCATCTGCGCAGGGTCGCCAGCCCCACTCGAGAGCTGTAACGAGAATGCAGCGCATCACCCTGAGCCCCGTCGGGTTTTCTGAGGGTGCCGAGATGCAGGTGGGTACGGCGGCCCCAGAGAGAATGACAGCACAGGGGGCCTCGCGCTGGGATTATTGGCTCCATCCCACAGCCCCGGACAAAGCACACTGCTGGCATTTCTGACTCATTGCGTCAGCCAAGGAAACAGCAGCTCCCAAGTATTTAAGGCACCTGGGAATCTTGGCTTTACATCCACACAGTAGATGATGCTGAAACATTACAAAGGTCTCAAACACTCCCTCCTCCCCCTGCTGCTCCAGACCAGGGCCTTACTTTATTGGCTCCAAACTGCACCCTTGCTTTCCCTTTCACCAGCGTGGCACTGATCTGCATTATCACTGATTCAATAGAATAGGCACTGCTCCAGCCCTGCAAAACAAGAGGACAGTGAGACTGGCGGGAACCTGCCCTCCTGGTGACTAGCAACAGCCAACAGAAGGCGTCCTGCTCCTGACTGGCGGGAGCTGGCTTCTCTCGGCTGGGCTCCAGCTGAGGGGTCTGGCAGGCCCCAGCCAGCAATGCTGGGGTGCGGCTATTAACAGAGGACCAGTAACCTGCCCACCCTCGGGCTGCACCAGCGAGCTAGGCCAGTGCTTGTCAATCTTTGCAGGCTGCTCACCCCTTGTTCAGAGGGGGAAATTTTCATGACCCTCGTCATCCCGGCCTATAAAAGTGAAAAGAAGAAGAACGCTAGCCCTAGAGAACCGGGGTGTGGTGTTCTCCGAAGCCCACGGACACTAACTTGAAGTGGGGGGGAGAAGAGATTTGCTTTGCTTAAGACTGCGGTGAAAGTTTCAATGCCTTGCAATCTTCAAGTCCTCCCGCCCGCCTTGGGAACACTGCACTGGGCTATGGTGGATTCCCCGTGCAGCCTGGCACTGTCGCCCACCAACCGAACATTTTGCCATATCCTGTAAGCAAATGTTTTCTCCCTCCCCAGCGCTGTACAAACCAGGGAAGCCCCGTAACACCAAGGCAGTCAGGGTGTCAGAGCTCTGGTGAACGTCAACGCTAGTGGCAGGATTCTCAGACACCAACAGGGCTCTCGGCACCTACTGGCCACCTTTGAACGCAGGGGCCTTCCCACAATGCAGCAGCTTCGGCTGGAGACAAGACTCACCTGGCTTTGTAAGCAGCTCCATGCAGATGGCACCTCCCCCCAGAACATACCTGGGGAGGGAAGACGACCCGAGTCAGTTACACTAAGGACAATCATGGAGATCTCTTTCAGCAATGCCTCGTCCTTCCCGAGGTAACTGGCCAGCCCTCCCCGCAAAGGGAGATCGCAGCTCTACACAAACATCAGAGTTAGCTGCAATCAAGACAGGCAGCTGAGCAGGTCTCCGGCACCTTTCCCCCCCCCCCCCCCCCCCCCCCCGTTCCCCATCACAGTCTCACAGCCATGCCTGGGCCCTGCACTCCCCCATGAAAGGCCAGTCACCTTCCCCGGCTAGCTCCTTCATTCACAAATAGCAACCACCACACTGGGGAGATGGCCACTGACCTCCCGGGGTGGAGTTCGGAGCGTCACCTCAAATGCTCTCTGCAGACCCAGCAAGGGGACTTGGGACCAAAGAGACTATCCCCCACCCCCGCCCTGACAAGCCAGAGGAACCACCATCCTCGGTACTAATGCAGAGACCTAACCGCACCCCTAGACACGGGACAAGGGACTGCAGCAGCCAAAGCACTTGGCGGCAAGCGCCATCATTTGAACGGTCACTTACCCCCCCGAGAGCACAGGGGACACAACCCTTACGAACGGTGGGTCGAAAGGAAAGTTATCCTGCAAGGAGAGAGACACAGGGCTGTTGAGAACCCCAGCAGGAGCTCCGGCAGGGCAGAGTGGGCGGGAAGGGACGGCAGGCCTTACTTTAAAGGAGAAGTTTAGGAGGATGAAGTCCATCCCTTCTTTCTCTTTGAGGATCTGGAGATCATTGTGCAAAGCGCTATCCTCGTCAACCCTGCAAGGGAAGAGCCCGGGGGGTCAGAGCCCAGGGCAGGCAGCACTTGGCACTGCCCACAGGAGCCCAGGGCAATGGCACCTGGCTGACCCCAAGCCCATTCCTACTGGAACACAAACATGAAGGGATTCAGGTTCACAGCCCAGCCCCTCGCTCCCCAGGCGAGAGCAGGATCATGCACCGGGGAGGAGAGGGAAGGACCCCTTGGCTTGAGCATGGCGCGACGCCGATAGCATCCAAGGGAAACGTGTGACCCTAGGCAAGGAGTGGCTGCATTTGGAGTGCGGGACTGTGTCAGATGCACCCATGCCAAAGCTCCAGAAACAGCCAATAGCGCTCTGCTCCACAGCTCCCTGGAAGCACAGGGGAAACCGAGGCAGACTGGGCAGGGCATGTCCGTCTCAGTGGCAGAGTCTGGAGCACAGCCCAGGTCTGTCAAGCGTCACCTCCTCCTGCTCTAGTCACTAGCTCCCACCTCCTCTCCCCCTACACACACGCTCTATGTACCAGGCCCAGCCCCCCAAAGCTCTGCCTGCAGACCTCCCGAGCCAGGCCACCTACCTCAGGAGTTTGACGTTCCAATCGTACAGACTGTCGCTCACTAGTTCAACTGCATAGTTTCCTGCGGAGCAGAGAAAGGACACGTCAGCGCCCCCGGAGACAGCCGCCGCCATTCGGACAAGGATCTGAGCCGCAGCCCTCTGGATCCAAGTCACCTTGGGACAGAGCATGGGCTCAACCTGGCATGGATCCGCACTGCCCAGGGAGCGCCCTTGTCTAGGCAGGCTGTCCCCACGGGGCACCAGCAACTCTGACTGCCCCTCCCAGAGTCTGGGGGATTAGGGGCGGGGACAGACATTCCCCTCCCGCCACCAACGCGCACGGCGAAAGGGCGATCACACCCCGCTAGAGACTTCAGGGAAGCAAGAGGCCCCCTCTCAGCACAAGCTCCTTGTTCCCCTCTAACACTGACAGTGATATCACTGGTCCAGCTCCTCTGAACCCCAAACATGGCTCTGGGGAGCCCATTGCATTAGGACCTAGGGAAGGGAAGTGACCAGCTCTCCCTGGCCAGTAGGTACAGGCTGGCACGACCATGACACACAAGCAATCAGATTAAGGCAGGGGGAGACACCGCAGGGCCCTCCATCCGTCAGGTCAGAAGCCGCCCCGCCCTCCTTCCCCCTTTTCCAGGCCCAGAGCTAGTGACTACTTACCGCCCTTGAAACTTGGTGATCGGTAAATATCCCTGAGCTCCTTCATTAGCCGGTCAGTGGCCTGCACAGAGCCAGACACTGCGCCCTGCGAGGGGGTCGGGGAGAGGGACGGGGAGGCAATCACATTGTTACACTGGTCTCACGACAGTCATTGCTCCGGAAGCCAAGGCTTGAGCCAGAGCTCCTGCCCTGGGAGATTTGGCCCAGGTGGATTAGTGCCACGCACGGCAGCCCTCTCCTCTGCACTGCAAGATCTCGTCTTCCAGGGAACAGCCACCCCTGCCCAGTGACAGTCAGACCCTCTGGGTTCGAAGGCACACAGAGCCCGAGATGAGCTCAGCGAAGACAAACCCAGCCCAGTGGCAAGACACCCGCTGTATCCCAGCAAGGACAGAGGAGTCCAGGAAGGGTCCAACCTCCTGATGCTGTGCAGGGCAGAGCTTCCGCTCAGCTGTACTGGAGGGGGCTGGATTCCAGCAAGGAGAGGGAGAAGCGGCTGCACTTGCTTCCAGTAGCATTAGAGGTAAGCGAACCAGATTCCTTTGGAGAAGCCACCCAAGCTCAGTGGTCTTCACTGGGACTCTCCGGATTATCCCTGCATCCTTCGACGTGTGCTACAGAGCTACCGGGCACGTGTAGCCGCGCAGACTCCGACCGTCGTGAGCAACTGAGCAAATGCAGACCCCTCCATGGAAACAGAAGTCACCCGCGGCTGCCTGTGCCCAAGGAGCTACAACATTGCAGCAGAAGGGGACTAACATGGGCGCGGGCACTGCTCTTCCAAGCAGGGCAGCAGCAACACAGGGTGTCCCTTGGCCCCCTCTGCTCCCCAGCCCCTCCCCCCTCCTAGTGACACGTACATTTAAGTAATCTTGCCTCTGGTTCTGTTTGATTTTCTCTAAGATGGCCAGGTTTTCCTTCCCGATGCCGTCATCCTCCGTCTTCTTCCCGTCGACTGGCTCCTCTTCTTTCATCTCATAGTGATCCAAGTCCTCAGTGTCCTGGGCAGGGAAAAGAAAGATCTCACACCAGACACCCAGCTCCACTCCTCGCTGTTCCGAGCAGCTGCAGTTTTACAGCAACTCAACGGAACCGACGATACCCAGGGCAGGCTCTCGGGAGCACTCTGGGCTCCCGTTTCCCTCAGTGGGAATTCTCAGCAACTCCCTTCCCAACACGTGCAGAGATGTCACGAGATCCTGGTGGGCCCGTGGTGTCAGGAGCCAGCGTGGGGCAGAGGGAAGTCAGGTCTGAGCTATGGGGTGGGAAATCCCCGTACCTGGGCAGCGAGCTGGGCCCAGCACTCCTCTGGAGGACCAGGAAGAGGGGAGGGAACTGGCTGGATTGGCCCTCAGCCCATCCTGCAATGCTCTGCCTCCAGGGCAAGTAGGTAAAGAGCAGCCAGGGAGCTGCTAACTCCACCGCCCTGAAGCCATACAGCTGCGGGACACCCGGGCACTTCTCCAGCTCTGAGCTGGCGCTGCACTCGGGCGAGCGTGAGTAAAGACGGCTCTTTGCCTCTAATGAACAGCAAGGCTCAGAATGCCGAGGATCCCAGACCGGACGCAGTCTGTCCCTGGAGCACACCCCCCGATTTCAACAATGGGACTCTGAGAAATTCTCTTATCCCGAGTAAGAGAAATACGGAGGCTCTGTAGCCACTGTTGCTCCCCCAGCCCTCACCCGGAAACCTGGCGGCAGCTCGTTCAAAGGTGAAATCCCACATCCAGGCACTACTAGCCTCCAAAGTGGCTCTGCTGGGCTCGGCCGCCACATGAGAATCTCACTGTGTATCCAACTGCTCCCCAACAACCAGCCACCCTGCCTCTTCCCCTCCCCAACTCTGTCCCTGCTCCCTTGCTTCATCGGGGGACCCCTTGGCAGAGGAAACCCAGACCCAAAGTTAAGCAGGTTTCTGAGCGGACCCCAGGTGAGCTCCCTCGGCTCTGCTCCCCTCAGGTATGTTTCCTTTCCACATGTAAAGTGGGCACGTACAGCTCCTTGTTTACCGGCTTCTCTGCTGCCAAGTCCAGCTCTTCTTATAATTAGCCACTATCCCCTTATGTACGTTCCCCAACATGCCTCACTGACCTGGATGGCTCGGCAGCTGCGCTGAGCCTTTGCTGGTGAAGGGGCAAAGCGAACGGAGCTGTCTCAATACGTGGAGACAAACGTTCTGGTCACCAAGAGTATGGCAGGGACCCAGGGCAGATTCCCAGGGCCTCTGTGTATGTGAAACCCAGAGCGGCTCAGGGCCCTTTGCTCTGGGAGTAGTACCGTATTTCAGGGTACTTTTGGAGGGTCTTCCAGATCACCCCCAGCTCTGCAGCCCCCTTCCCTCCCTCCGCAGTCAGCTGGCCAGAGAAGGCTGCTGAGTGGGACATGAAACACTATCCACATAGAGCCAAAGCATGGTCAGAAGCCCATTCCCCGGCACAGCAACGTGCTGCTTTACACCCATTGCATCCGCAGACTGCCCTCATTGCTTGTGCTGAGGCACTGATGGGTACTGTCACCCAGGAGAGATGCTGTGTCCCTCCATACAAAGCTCCGCTAGCTAAGAGCCGACTCTCCACCGACCTCCTCACTATGTGCAGAACCCCGACGGAGTTTGAAACCTCTGCGGGGAAGTACCCTGCTGTCGACGCTCTCCAGAGCACCTGAACCGATGCGTTTTGGGACGGGCTTTGCCAAGGAAGCCCCTCCAAACAGCACCGTACAGTGATTACAGTGATTCTGGTCACAACCACAGGGCCCAGGATCAGGGGTCAGTTTGGAGGTGTCAGAGTTCGGTCCCGAGACACAGCTGGACTAGTGTGTTATTACTAGGACCATGCGATGGTCTCATTTCATTGTATCCATTTCCACCCACTCTCCCGCTGGGGTCTGGTCCTGCCCCAGGGGCTCAGAGGCCCTGGGAGTGAGCCTGACCAGCACTCACCCCACAGTGGTGGTTCCTGTCCCACAGGGCTGGGCCCAGTTCCCCACTCCAGGCACCACAACCAGGCGCAGAGGGTCACAGCATGACTCCGGTTTGGCCCAAAATGACGACAGCGGGTGGAGGGGTGACAGCTGTGGCCAGGCTGGATTTGAGAGAGTGATGTTGTGACCTGGTGCATGGAATCACAGGGCCACTCACTCTAATTTGGCCCGGCTGCCCCCCCACATTGTCATGATGGAAGGATGGCTGGGCCAAACCGGAGCAGCCCTGCACCCTGAACCCAGCTGCAATGCCTGGAGTGAGGAGCGGGGCCCAGCCCTGGGGGATGGAGCCGGAACTGCAGGGTGAGGTTTTTCATTTTATGATGTTATTTCACATTGGCAAAAGACATGGGACTCTAGTTACCGCTAGTAGCCACCCAGTTCTCAAGGGTCCATTCACCCCCGACAGTTCCAGCTCAGTGCAGCGTGGGGGAGCGGATACGTCACAGGCAGGCTGGGAAAGTGGGCGAGTTTACACGGACTGTATGTGACCTCGCGTATCAGTTCAATGCACAACATCCTCTCAGGGGACAAGCCTCTCCCTGATCCAACAGGCTCTCCTCTTCACTATAATCCCTACGCTGCACCCCCACTAATTGTACAGGGCCTGGAACTGCCCCCCAGGTTCTGCTGTAACGGTTGGGAAGAGCTGTATGAACCTTGCACACCCATGTCCTAGCCAGAGGTCTCTTAGGAGAGTCAGGTTTATTCATCCCCTTGAAAAGGCCTTGAACGCGCAAACCAACAGCTAAAGCCTATGGGAGTTACAGCAAAACTGAGTCCTCACCAGCCTGCAGTGAAATATGGCCGCCTCTCCCCTCCTGGCCAAGTCTCTTGCTTGCACACTTCACAAGCCTGCCTAATCCTCTCTCTCCAGGAGTCAGATTTCCATTATGCGATTTCCATGCCAGCACTGGCAACTCAAAACTCCACGCCAAGGAGATCAAAGAGCTTAGCTGGTACATTTCAGGCCCTGGAGAACTGCAGTACAAACAGACAACGCAGCCAGCCAAGGATTCCATTCCCAGCTCACAATTCCTCCCCGCACGCCCCCCAGCAATAGCAAGTCTTGATAACACGGGCCCCTATCATCAGCCTAACGCAGAGGCGGGCAGCAGTATCCTTTCCGTGCAGCACTCAGGAAAGCAGACCCCATGACTCCCTACCAGGGCTGAGCAAACAGGCTCAGTGACGGAGCCCAACCCTGCCAGTATACGGAGCTGCTCATGCTCGGAATAGAAACAAGCCAGGTGTGAACCTGACAACTGCTGCTCGGGCAGTGCTCTCCCCACCCCCCACCGCCGGGTACAGTGTGAACTTCTCCTGCACTTACCTCTGGCATCTCCTCATCTTCATCGTCCGAGGACACCTCTTCCTGGGTGCTCTAGGGGAGCAGGACAGAGACATGGATCAGAACGGCCCCTGTGGAGTCGCTGCCATTCTGCAGGGGGGAGCTAGCCAGCCGAGTGACCGCTCTCCAGACAGTCTGCGCTGACAAGCAGCACCTCAGCTCGGAAGCTGCCACCAGGCAAAGCTCGTGGACAGGTGCTCCGGGGCAGGGGCCTATGCAATTCTGGACAGTGGAGTCCCCGGAATCCCCTATAATGCTTCAAGGGAGGGTTGGATGAGGATTGACACCGAGAATTCAGCTTCAAAGTGAAGCCAGAAGCTTTTCACAGGCTGTTCGTTCTTGAATGGCTGCCTCAGAGGTGAAGGGTTAAGTTGGGGCAGCAATCAGAGGAAGCCCAGTGGGTAACATCTGACACACTGGCACACACATCCAGAGAGGGCAGACACAGGCAACCTGGCCAGCACTGCCAAGGTGACATACTCGTCTCAGGTAGGGACGCTAAACACATCCACATTCAATTCCAACGACACCGGGCAAGAAAAGGACCCACGCAGCCGCTGCCCTCTCGGTATGCACACGATGCAGGGCACTGCTGAGCACGAAGCAAGCAGCACGTGGGCGACCAGGTACTAGTCCATCTGCCATGCTCCAGGAGAGCAAGAAAAGCCGCAACCCTGGAACACAGACCCCGTCTGGAGGGCACCCCCAGATCTAGCTCCACAGAATCCCGACAGACAGTGCCAGCTTGGGCTGGGCACATGGGAGAAGGGCCACATCTTCTCAGCAGGCTTTTCCCCCAGGTCATGGTGGGAGCAGCTTGTCTTAGGCCTGTTACCTGTTCTGCTGGCAGAGGCTGGTCCAACATCTCGACATCTGGGTGCTGGGGAAGGTTGTAGAGTTTGCACAGGTCGGAGATTATCCGCTTCAGGTGCTGCAAAAGCTGCCCAGGGAGGAGACAGACAGGCAGTGTTAGAAAAAGGCGCACAGCCCCAGCTGTCGAATGCAGCCTAGGAGCTCCTGGCACCACCACTCTCTCCACTGCATGCAACTCAGCTACCTGGGGAGGTCATTGGAGAAGCTCCTTGCTGAACGCAGCTTCTGCACCACACCAGGGCAGGCTGTATGTCTGCACCACTGCAGGCTGCATCCAGCATCCAAGCCACAGCCCACGTACGGGAAGGGCATAAGGAGACTCACTAGCTGGACAAGCCTGAACGGCTCAGCTCGACTCTCCAAATCCCTTTACAATCACACCGGGCAGAACACCAGAGAACCACAGACCCGACTGGACTTGAAGGGCTTTTACTCCTCCAGCCCTTCCCCACACCTTGCCCCCTCACCAATGTATTTCCTTTCTTGACTTCCACCAGCCTCTCCAGGATAGCTGCCAGGTTTGGATCATCCGACTCCACAGACCAGATTGGGGGAACAGCTGGGTAAGACTCCTAGAGAACAGGGAAAAAGGTGATGTTTGGGTCATTGTTACGACCCCACCCAGCCTAGGGTGTCAGAGCAAGCATCCCTCCTGTCTCTCCTCCCTCACAAACACAGCTCAGCAGGACAGCGTCCAAGCAAACGCACTCCACCCTCCGGACCAATCCCGGATGGAGGGAAAACAAACAATAGGTCTGATGGCACTGATCTGTGTCAATTCTGTGCTGCTACACTCCCTCCAACCCACAAGCTCTCTGCCGGATAGGGAGGCGAGAGAAAAAAAGGTGCAAAGTCTATGTCACTTCACACTACTGCCTATGGGCACTAGGGCCAGATCAGGAACGGTGAGGGGAGTGAATTAAATCCTACACTCCCATCCTACGCAGACGACTCACGTCCTCTCTGTCCTGCATTCTGCCGACAGCACTTGGCAATGTATTTTTTTTTTTTAAACAAGCCCTCTGGAAAATCATCCCAAACTCACATCATGGAAATAGGCCCCTGAGTGCAGAATGTTGCTTCTCCTCAGGACAAGCTGCTTGCAAGCCCAGCCTTTAACCTACCCTACCTGAGCAGGCCCCAATACCTCGGTACAACAAGTATGTTTGTGTCAAGGAGGCTGCTGCAGCACCGGGCCCACCAGCTCCAAAGCCCCCTGCAGCGTGCTAATGTTCTTACTGCACATGCTAAACTGCTCCCTGAAAGGGAACTCTCAGCCTCTGCTTTTTCTCCATAACAAACAGAGTCTTGTAAAATCCAGCCCACGCAGAGCCAGGAGTCTTGAGTGCATCAGAAAGATCAAGTCCTTATTTGATGTTTCATTTCAGACACAGCCAAACCAGTGTTTTCAACAAAAATTCCTCGTTCTGAGCTGCATGCAAACATCCTGGGCAGAGCCCTCGCGCGTGGGTGGGGAGCAGAGCGGTTTGGCCTGGACTAAACGTTTACAGCAGCTACGTGTCCTGAGAAACAGGACAATAATGGAAACCCTGTGGGGGCCGTTCTACCCAGCAGAATTCCCATTGGGACCCCGGAAGGTGAGACTGACCCAAGAACCACCTTGGCCACTTTAACTTCTGCAACTGCCCAGTCACAACCTGCCAACACCATCCCTCTCCTGCAATCTCAGGAGCAATCCAATTCAGAGACTGCACCAATACCAGGGCAAGCCTGCAGTCAGAGCCTGTTTACACACCAACCCCACTTGCACTCTGCACCACTGTGCGTACTGCACTGCAGGCTGCTCGAGACTGCAGTTTACCATTTCAAAGTTCTGCCCCGTGACCTTCTGAGTGTGCAATGCAATCCCGCTGCCATCCTCCCCGTGAAAGCAAAGAGCAGAAGCTCTGAAGCAGGATGCTGATGTTTCAGGAGATGGCAGAAGGACAGACTGGGTTATCCGGTGCCTACCTGAGGAATTTCACCCAACACCGTAGAGCAGGCTGCAAACCACAACCGGCACCAGGCACAAATCGGCCATAATCCAAATTCCTCCCAGGGAACTGGGCCAAAAATAGGGGTGCCACGTTTCCCCAATTGTCAGAACTGAATGAGCCCAGGAGAGTGGCATCTGGGGTTCTGAGCGATATTCCCAGCAATATGGAGACAATGGTTGGCACAGCTCATCTGTGAAGCCCCTTCACCTTAGGCAGCATAACCCGTGAAGTGGGTTAAGCATCCTGAGGCAGCTGTGTGTCACTAGCTACTGGAAACGAACATGCAGCCAGGGTTTGAGGAGCAACTGCTCACCTCTAGCGCTCTAACCCCCACATCTGACAAGCCCCAGCTTAGCCTGCCACGGCGGAGGGGGTGTCTGCATACAGCAGCGCCTACAGTCGAATGTCTAAAGGGCAGAGACTTCAGGGTCTAATCCAAAAGCTAATCCCATCCGAGTGGAGAGAGATTTATTCATAGGAACACCATGCACATCTCTCCCTCCATGTCGCATTGCCCCTGCTCTAGCTCCACTCTGCTCAGAAACCCTGCAGCACCTTTTGGGGTAGTGCGTAGGCATTTGCATTTCAGATCAGTTACATCCATGTTGAAAAGGGGACTGAGATGGGTCATTTAGCTTTCAGTGTAAACACCCAGCCCATTCTTGCTCATCCCGGAGAGGGAGCAGGTGCAGGCCAGGAAGCTTAAACTGGAACGAGCTCCAGGGACTGTTCCTTAGGGAAAGAGATTATAACTCTCATTTTAGGGCGGATGAGCAGAGCACGGGAGGTGGGGGCTCATCGAGCAATCCTACCACGGCCCTTTCTTCCCTGGGGTTCACAGCAAGGGGGAAGAGCAGGTCGGACTGAAACTTTGCCCCGCAAAGGGGACAAAACAATCCCGTAGCAGCGAACCTCAGAGCCAGGGTCAGGGGATTTCGCCCCATAGCGTGAGCCCGAAGTAGCCGTGTGGGCTGGAGCCCCGTCTCCGAGACCCCCCGCCCGGGCCAGGGCTCGAGCCCACAGGCTCGTGTGAGGCCCCGTGCTCGGCGCTGCGCAGTTCGGTTTCGCAGCCTGGCCGCTCCTGCAGCGTTGCCCCCCCACCCCCCGGCCAGGCGATGGCGCGGAGCCAGCCCCAGGCGGGGGGAGCCGCGGCGGCCGCCTGCAAAGCCCGAGTAGCCGGACGGGCCGCTGGAAACCAGGCCCGGGCCCGCCCCTCACCGTGATGTTGCAGTGGATGCGGACGGGCCCCGGCGGCGGGCCCCGGCTCCCGGACCCCCCGGCGCGGGCCCCCGGCCCGGGCACGAACTCGCAGCTGATCTCGTCGGGGCAGGCGCTGCCGATGCGGAACCGCTCGTGGCCCCGGTGGAAGATGGACTCGAGCAGCCGCAGCTCCCGCCTCAGGAGCCGCCCGGGGGAGGCCGCGCCGCCCCCGCTGCGCCCGGGCCCCGCCGCCGCCTGCGACCCCGCCGCCTCCTCCGCCCCCGCCCGCTGCATCTTCCCATGGAGGGACCCGCTCCGCCGCCGACGGCCCCGGGCCCCGCCGACCCCGCCTCAGCGCCAGGAGCCGGCCCAAGATGGCGGCCGGGACGGGCCCCGCTACCCGGAAGTGACCCCTCCCCTTCCCACCAGCCAGCGCGCCAGGAGGCGGGTTCTAGGCACCGGACGTGGCCCCTCCCCCACACACCAATCGCTGGGAGGAGCCGCGGCCGCAGAGGAAATGACGTTCAGCGCCTCAGCCTGGCATAGGAAGTGACGCAAAGATCCAACTCACGGGGGCCCGGAAGTGAGCATACTGGCCGGAAGTGGCCCCTGCCCTGCGCCCTGGTTAACTCTCCCAGGGCAGGCGCAGAGGATGCTGGGCCCCACCAATATGGGGGGTGGAGTCACCTGTGCATGGCCCGAGGCGGGGCGCTCAGGGCACGGGGTAAAGGGGGAGCAGAGGGGGGGCCCCGCAGCCACGTGACCCCCAGCTGGGGGCGGTCCTGTGGCTTCCCATGGCGGGTGCTCACCCGCTGGGCCCAGGCCCCAAAGCCCTTCCCTGGCCGGCAAGTGGCCAAGGAGGGTCAGGGGGTGAAACTCGGGGATCCCTTCGGGGCAGAGATCCCCCCCCTCCGGCGGCCCAGGGGAGCTGCCCCCGGGCGGGGCCAGACCCCACAGCCGCAGCTTCCCCCTCCTGCTGCGACTCCTTCGCCTGGGCCAGCGCCCAGGAGCGCCTGTGACTGGAGCCACGGCTGGGGCGGTGCAGAGCCGGGAGAGGGGCCGCAGCGCTCTAGGGGTGCGCCAGTGGCTCCCTCGGGCCGCACAGGGGTTAGGGGAACCTGTGAAGCACGGCAGATGCATGAGCCTTAAGCCCGCCTGCTTCTGTCCAAGGCTGGGTGCTGTTAGCCACACTCCTGAAACTCACTTTCCCTCCTGAGCTCTGGGTTCAGGGATCATAGAATTGTAGGGCTTGGTAGGTCGAGTCTGGTCCCCTGCTCTGAGGCAGGACCAGGTGTTACCTAGACCGTCCCTGACAGGTGTTTGTCTAACCTGTGCTTAAAAACATCCAATGACCGAGATTCCACCCCCCACCCACCCCCAGGAAACTGGCTCCAGTGCTTATCTGCCCTTGCAGTGAGGAAGTTTTTCCAAATGTCTGACCTAAATCTCTCTTGCTGCAATTTAAGCACGTTGTCCTCAGTGGTTAAGGAGAACAGTTTATTGCCAGCCTCTTTATAACAACCTTTTACAGGCTTGAATAAATTATGTTCTTGTGTCTTCTCTTCTCCAGACTAAACAAACCCCGTTTTGTCAAGCTTTCCCCATAAGTCATATTGTCTAGATCTTTCATCATTTTTGTTGTTCTCTTCAGTTTGTCCACAGCTTTCCTGCAGTGTGGTGCCCAGAACTGGACGTGGTATTCCTGTTGAGGCCTTAGTGGCATGGAGCAGAATGGACGAACCACGTCTCGTGTCTTGCTTACAACACTCCTGCTCACCGGGGGTGTGAGCTCTGCCCTGAAAGCCCAGCTCACGTGCATGGCTTGGAGCGATGCTGCACCTTGTTCCAGACCCACCTTCCTCTCCACCGCACTGCTGAGTCAGAGCCCTGAGGCCATTAGGCAGTGAGGCTCTAGAATTGCTTTCAGCTCCCTAGGGCTCTCCTTGTCCTTGTGCCCCCTTTGTGTGGGGAGGGGGTCTGAACCCCTGTGCTGCCCTTGGTGCTGCCACATTTCCAGGGCGAGGTTGCTGTGCAAAGTCTCCCAGCTCCAGCCTAGTGGAAA
This sequence comes from Chelydra serpentina, assembly GCA_037349315.1. Taxonomy (NCBI): domain Eukaryota; kingdom Metazoa; phylum Chordata; order Testudines; family Chelydridae; genus Chelydra; species Chelydra serpentina. The sequence continues at coordinate 42,445 of JBAIAC010000392.1, forward strand.
ATTCAGAGGCGAGCAGCTCATCCCCTGCTGCCTGGAACTGGTGCTGCCGATTGCTGCTGATGCTCTGCAAGCAGGATTGTTCTGACAGGGGCATTTGCTGCCTGGCTGGACACAGGCAGGTCTCCTTGCAGCAAAACACACCACCATTCTTCCCCCCCTCCTGTTCAGTGAGCAGCACCTGCTTCCTGTTCTCCCCCCTCCGCCAGGCACAACAGGAATCCGGGCTGATGTGGAAAGGGGGCCACCCCTTGCCCGCACCGATCCTCTGGGAGCTTTCTCCACTCTCCGGGATTAGGAGCCATGAGCCACCCAGTCATCACTTATGTTCTTAGTCCCTGGGTGACTTTAGCGGAGAGGTGCCAAGGCCCTCAACCCGGGATGATGAACTGAGGGATAGCTCAGTGGTATGAGCATTGGCCTGCTAAACCCAGGGTTGTGAGTTCAGTCCTTGAGGAGGCCACTTAGGGAATCTGGGGCAAAAAAATCTGTCAGGGGACAGTACTTGGTCCTGCTAGTGAAGGCAGGGGACTGGACTTGATGACCTTTCAAGGTCGTTCCAGTTCTAGAAGATTGGCATATCTCCATTTATTATTATTATTATTTTTATTATTAACGTGGGCAGGAGCAGCGCCATGGTGGTGCCTTTGATGGGGCCAAAACCCAACCCTGCGGCAGTGCGTCTCAGACCCCAGGCTCCAGCCCAACCTTGACGCAGCTATTTTTAGCCCCGCAGTTCGAGCCCTGTGGGTCTGAGTCCATTGACCGGGCTCTGAGACTCAGCGCCGTGGGTTTTTCTTTGCAGTGTAGACGCACCTTAGAGCCCCAGTGGAGGGGGGGGAGACGGACACAGAAGTGATGCTGGAGCTATTCAGCCGGAAGGCTCCCCCCACCAATCAGGTAGGCCCAGCTGCTGCATCCCATCCTTCCCGTGGCATGTCACGTGTGCTGGGCTGAACACGCAGATAAATGGGACTCACTCCTGGCCTCAGAAACCAGCGCCCGCCACCAGGCTCAGCTCAGCGAGGGCTCCAGCTCCCAGAGTTGCAACCATGAGTCAGCATTTGCCGCAGGCAAATGGTGTCCGGGAAGGTCACTGGAAGCTGGAGTGGAATTGACAGAGACAGGCTGTGGAGAGCCAGCCTGGGGCGCCTCTCGGGGTAGCAAGCGAGGCACCTGGTGCTGCAGTACCCAAGCCTCTCTGGGGGCTGGGGCAGCTTCCCACGACCAGCCACGGGATGGCAGTTATGTCACCCCATGGCAACATGAGCTGCTGCCAGCCCCCTCCGTCTCCCACTGGGGAATGATCAGGGGCAGGGAGTGGGGGGTGGCTTTGGGGACAGACCCCACCCCACTACAGCAGGGTTAGGGCTGCGTGCAGCCCTCCAGGGCCTCTGCTGGGAGTGGACAGAGCAGCTGGCAGAGGGAGGGGTGTCCCTGCAGGATCAGTCCTGTTCAGTCAGGCTCCACCATGACATGTTGGAAGTGGAGGGGCGGGGGGGGGGGGGCAGAGATGGGTAGAGGCGGGGGCAGGGCCACCCTGAGGGCTGGCAGCCACAAGGCAGCTGTGAACTGACAGCTTTCCGCTTGGTTGGCCGCTTCCTTAGCGGGCAATGCATCAGTGCTACTGTGCCAGCCCTGGGCTCCCTCCACACGGAGCCCGACCAGCCCCCCATGTAACCCAGGCATGCCCAGGCAGGCAAATCACAGCCGAGTCCACCATCCTCCTGTTCTCTGCAGTGCACAGGGGCAGCGTGGGGCGTTTCCACCAGCGGGCAGCAGGGGATGAGTGTGACCCGTCCCATGGGAGGTGTCGCGTTCCCGGGGCTCTGCTGCGAGTGCCGGCTAGGACAGGGAGACCCTGATGCCCAGGTGCTGAGGCTGGGTTCAGTGTCTCTGCCTCCCGCCAGCCCAGCCGTCCAGCAGCTCCACCCTAGCATGGAGAGATGGGGGCGTTGCTGTGCCACCCGGGTACTGCCCAGCTTGGACAGCTCCCGCCTCACCTGGCCGAGGGGCGACACTCTCCCCCCAGCCTGAGCAGGTGCCGTTGCCTGGGCCGGGCGGGGGTGGCTGCGTCCCCCAGCCCTGCTCCTCTCAGCGCGTCTCTCTCCCACTGCCTGGTGACAAGTCTCTGCTGAGGGGCCTGGCCTGCCACTGTGACAGGCTGGCAGGGATGGGCGGAGTGGGGGGGGGGGGGGAGATAGATACACCCAGACACGGAGGGGAGGAGGCATTTGCCAGCAGCTGGGGGCGGGCCAGTCAGACCCTGACCTTGTCTGTGCAGAGAAAGGTGGCGGGAGCTGCCGGCTGCGGTAATGGAGTTTCTGTGTTCAAGGGACCCTGCTTGCAGCAGGGGGAGGGGGAGGCCTGGTGCGGAGACTGGCAGCTTCAAGGAGCACAAGGCGCTGGGGAAGGATTCGTCACCAGCAACAGAGACAGGCTGGAGGCCCATTGCTCTCACTCAGCCCGGGCACCCGGCACAGGCCAGGGGGGACCAGTCCCTGCCGCCTGGCCTGGGCCCTTCCCCACTGTGCGGGGCCGGGAGCCGCACCAGGGAGATGATCCCGCGAGCTGCTCCGAGCAGTGACCTGCACTGGCTGCGGGCGCTGGCTCCGGGGTGTCGTGCTCACTTGCCCCAGAGGGTGGAGCCTGGGGCTGAATGAGCCTCCACCGACCTTGGGGCAAGGCTGGGAGCCCCCTCACTGGGGAGGTTTAAAACTAGGCCAGAGCCTGGGAGAATAGACTGTAGGGGCCAATGCCGCTCTTGACCCCGGGGTAGACACCAGACGGGGCTTCTCCAGGACCCTCGGGAGCCCTGCCCTCCTTGCGCTTCTGCATCCCCGGTAGGGAACCAGGCGGGCATGGCACGGCTGTGGAGGAGCTGCCCCCCGGCACCATTGGGGATTCAGAAGGTCGGAGCCCACGTAGAAGGGCAGAGTGGAAACTGGGGACGGAGAGAAAACAATCTCGGCTCTGCCCACTGGTGCTGAGAGCAGCCCGTGCGCTGCTTGGCCTGGCCCTGCCCTGCTCACTCACCCGCCCAGGGTGCACCCGCCGCGGTACCCTGCCCGTCCCCATCCTGCAGCCGGCTCGGAGCCCTTTACACGTGTGCATCATCTTACATACGGGGAAACTCTCACGGACGGGACGGGACGGGACGTCCTTCCAGGGCCCTGAGCGAGTCCGTGGCAGAGCTGCAAATGGAACCCAGGAGTCCTGCCTCCCACTCCCTTCTCACCTCCCCCCATCGCCTGGTTTATCCACGAGGCCTCACCATCCTGTGTCATGCGGCTCGGAGCTGCTTGTGCCCCTTGCGTTCTTCCCCCCCGTCCAGGCCGGAGGGGACAGGACACACGGCGAGGAAGGCAGAGCCCCCGGGGCAGGGGAGCACCAGCCAGAGGAGGTGCAGCCTAGGCAGGGTCCTGCTGGAAAGGCAGCCCAGTGGGAGCCACCCCGGGCACGGCCCAGCCAGACATGCCAAGCACTGTCTTATCCACGGTTTATCACCCAGCCCCAGGTGCCACATCGGCTCTGCACTCACAGGCATGATGCTGCAGCTCCAGGGAGCTGAGCGCTGGGTGACTGAGCAGCGGGGAGGAGGCGGCGATGGGGGCAGCGGGGAGGAGGGTGCCAGGCTGGGTCTGGAGCAGGAGCTCGGCAGCAGCACTGAGGGGACCGGCAGGGTCCTGCTTTTCTCCGCCCAGAGGGGAATCAGCCCGTGCAGAGGCAGAAGGAAGTGCAGGGGAGGAAAGATGTCAGCACCAGCCTCTGTCTGTTGGGCCTGCAGGGAGGTGAGCAGCTGCGTCTGCCCAGGCAAGCAACTCCCCACATTATTTGGGGCCATGCCTGTGTCACCCCTCCCCAGGCCTGGGCAGCTCTCCAGGGGTCGGCCTCTCCTAGGGCCCCTCATTCCCTTCCTCCACAGGGAGCTGGGAGCCCGGGATCACGCACAGCTGAGCCAGTCTCTCCCGGCGCCGGCATCATTGACTCACTGAGCGCGTGATGCAGAGCGGGGGGGCCCGTGGCAGCCCCTCTCCAGGGACAGGCCTGGCTCCTTTCAAAGGTGCTGCCCCACCCCCAGCACCCCCATCTTCCCAGCTCAGACCGCCCCACGCAGGGCCACGGACACGGGGGGGCGGGGGGGGGGCTGGATTGGAGGGAAAGGACAGCGCCAGGAGTGGTTTCTTTGCCAGGGCAGAACTTGTCCCACAACCTAGAGGAGGAGACCAGCCCCCATGGAGAGTTGAGGTCTCCTAAACGCCCACCATGCAAAGGCTGAACCCCGGCCCCCTGGAGTCCCAGGATGTTGGTCATTGACACCGGCAGGACCGGAATTGGAGTTCAGGTACCCACAGGCCACAGCTCTCTGGCTGCAGAATGCGGATCCGACCCTTTCTTCATCCGTCTTGGCTCCTTGGGGCCGGGGCTGCCTCTCACGTGGTGCCCGCGCAGCGACTGGTGGGTGAAACAGGTCTGAGAACGCCGCCGCGGCGAATACTGCTAGGAGCCAAAAGGGTCTTAAAAGAGAAAAAGATGTAAGCGGGTTAGCGGGAGCTGAGCAAGGATTCCACCGAGGGCAAGAGGGGGGGGGTGGAGGAAAGTCGGAGCCATGGGAGGAAGAACAGCACGGACAGGGCAGAGCGGAAGCAGTGGCAGATGGGAGAATCTTACCCTGGCCAGCTGTGACCTGCCTTCGCGGGGCAGGGGAGAAGCTGCCGTGGGAAGCAGCTGCCTTTGCAGTCTAGGGGTGGCACCACTGTCAGGGAGGAGCTTGGAGGGTAACTGACCTCAGCTGCAGCAGGATGGAGCTGTGAAGTCACAGGAACCATCCCAGTCACTTTCTCTCTGGGGTCACATGGCCCCGTCGGTCTGAAATCCAGCCCTGTACCAGGGGCCAGGGCTCGTCCCCCCAAGAACATTCCCAGAGCTGTGCCAGGTCACGGTTGTGAATAGCTCATAGACTCATAGAATATCAGGGTTGGAAGGGACCTTAGGAGGTCATCTAGTCCAACCCCCTGCTCAAAGCAGGACCAATCCCCAATTTTTGCCCCATATCCCCAAATGGCCCCCTCAAGGATTGAACTCACAACCCTGGGTTTAGCAGGCCAATGCTCAAACCACTGAGCTATCCCCCCAAGCTCTAGTGTGGTAGCACCCAAAGACCCATTGGCACCAGGACCTCACTGTGCTGGGTGCGCTACTGACAGAAGAGAGGCAGAGGGCTTACGATCTGCAGCAGCGTCTTTCACCCACACATCCCACAGCACGAAGGCCCAGGTTATATAGCTTCACTATCCCCTGAAATGCAGCTGCCTCTGGGGTGAGGTGCGGCAGCTGTTTAACAGCAGTTTAGAATATGAGCCAGTGAGGCACACTGCATGAAGTGAAGCTACCTGGGATTCAGGGAGGTGGGAAGCTGCTGTTCTGGCTGGAGTTTATCCAGGACACTTGTGAAAGGCATCAGGGGGTTTTTAACACGGAGCAGCCAGGACCTGCCTTTCCTGTCCCAGCCCAAACACAGCGCCTCTCTGGGCACAGCAGCCCCTTGCCCCATGCTGGGAGAGGGAGCCATGCACAGAGCACCCTGCTCAGCTTCTGGTGACTGGACCATAAGTACTGAGATGACGTACTATGGTGCCAGGGCGACATCTGGTCCAACATTGCCTCCCCCACACCAGCACCCGGGTTCAGCTAGGCAGCACCTGGGCCCTAGCCACAAACACCCCCCTCCAGCCTTGCTGCTGAGCAGGTGAGTTTCAGTCATTCAGCCCAGGCAGCTGCAGGCAAGAGCATATGATTCGCCCCACACTGAAATGCCAGCTGATGTTAATTAGCAGGAAACCAGGCGACTGATTAATGATTAAATAGCAACTACACCTGTAACCAGAGGAACGCGGCCTGGGGGCTGTGCTGGGAGCTTGTCAAAGTCTGGTCTGAGCTCCTCCCTGCAGGCCTTGTCCCGGGTCCCAGCTGAGTGCTGGCAGGGCCGAGGGACAGATGGCAACGCCCTGGAGTGGCGGAAGGGCTCACTTGTCCCACCCAAGACTGGGGGATGAGGGGAGCTTGCTGGGGGTCTCTTCCCTACGAGCCCCTTCCCCGGAGAGCGATGCCTGTTGTTGAGAGCAGTTAGCATGAGTACCCCCCTGCAGACTCCATTTTGGTGTTGCGGCTTCCTTCACTAATAATGAGCACATCATGTAACTTTGGGACGGCCGGATGCCCCCAGGGGCGGGAGACATCTGGACTCAGCATAAAGATAAGGGGAATAATAAACACAGGAATTAGCTGCTGTTGCAAGGCCGAGCAAGTTACAATCTCCGCATGCTTACGCAGGAGGGGCGGCTCTGGAGAACTGGTAACAGAATATGGGGAAAGTCTGTTAATTGGCTATAACACTGAATGTGCGCAAGTAATGCCCCTCGCTAAAAGTATGTAAGCTCTGTACACCCCCTGATCGGGGTCCTGCCTTTGCTTAGCAAGGTGGCACCACGCTCGAGCGTAATAAAGCTTGTTAACTTTGTAATACTCTGCAGTTTGATTTTTCTTTGGTCGCCTCAGCCTAGAACGAACTGTACGTGTCCTAGCAGGAATAATTTGTAACACTGTCCATGAGGAACACCCCCGCCCTCTGGAGCCGCCAGCTCCTCTCTGCCCTGGGCCTAAGAGCAAACAGGGAGAGAACCGCCAGGGCCGTGGGCTGGTTTCTCCCCTCGCTCAGCGTGCTCAGAAGCAGGGGAAATACCGTCGCTAGCTCCATGGGAAGGTCTGCACTGGGAGCAGGTCAGCAGAACTCCTGGACTCAGTGGGGCTCGGCTGGTTTCCAGCCACGGAGGAGCTGGCTCATGGTCTCCCCTGCGGGCCCGGCTGGCCAGTCCCCTTGCACCCCTGTGATGCAGGAAGAGGAAGGCAGGGGGCATCCAGCTGCAGCCAGAGGTTCTAAGGCCGGCAGGGCCGCCTGGGGCCACCAGGTCTGACCTCCAGTGTAGGCTGCAGGACTTCCCTGAATGGACTCTGCCTCCAGGCCAAGCGCTGGGCCTGCACTAGGACGTATCATGGGGAAAGCAGACCAGCTCGATTGAAACCTGCCAGTGACGGAGAATCCCTCTGGCCCTTGGGCTGCTGGGCCGCTGGCCACTCACCCTCCCTAGTACAAAACTGCCCCTGAACTCGGCCAGCTCCAGCTTCCAGCCATTGGATTGTTCTGCCTTTGTCTAGACCGATGGGCCCTCTCCTTACCCAGCTGTCTGTCACCACGGCTGCAGGTCGCGTGGCCTCTCGTGACCGCCACCGACACACTTGGTGTGTGTGTGTGGGGGGGTGACATTCCATCCCCCAGCCGCGCCAGCCACATTCTTGCTCAAACGAGGTCACAGAGCAGCGGGCAGGAGGGAGACAATGACTTGGCAGGGTCAGGGTGGGATTAGGATAACGCGGAGCGGGAGGAACGTGCCGCTGTTGTTATTGACTGGTTTGGGGGGGTTCAGAGTCGGGGGCCCTTAGTACAAACACCTCGGAAGCGCCAGTCCCACCCCACCCTAGTCTAGAGGTTTCAGGGAGCTTGGCTCAGAGGCTGGGACATGGCCCAGAGAAGCAGGGGGCTGGGTTCTTCCAGTTCTGCCACTGCCCTGTGGGTGACCTTGGACAAGTCACTTCCCTGCTCTGTGCCTCAGTTTCCCCTGCTCCCCCTTTGTCGGTTAGACCGTGAACTCCTTGGTGCAAAGGCTCTGTGCCTGGCACTACAGGGCCCTGATCCCAGCTGGGGCCTCGAGGTAGCACTGAGCCAACCCCCCATAGAAATATCCCCCCCATGGGCTGGTAAGGGACGCCCGGCCTTCGAGGGGGGTTCTCTGCAGGAAGCAGCCAGACTGGCCACCCCGGCTACCGGGCTGGACCACGGAGCTGGTGATTCCACGCCTGGCACTAGGGACCTGCCGGGCAGGGGATGTTTACAGGAATGTCCCCGAGTGGTAGGGGACAGGGCGACCATGACGTGCCCCGCAGGAGGGTGTGAGATCCCCGGATGCCGTGCGGGTGACCTGAGCCCTGTGCAGCCGGTTAGCAGGAGGCCTCTGCACCGGCCCGGCTCAGAGAGGGGTGGGTTTGTGCTGGCCTCTGCACAGAGACAAATCCTACCCGATGGGCCCGAACCCAGACTGACTCTGCTCTTCTGCCTCCCGTGCCTTGGCCTGTCTCCCTTCGGCTGCGCCTCTGTGCCCAGCCGCCCGTATCTGAGCGCTCCCCGGGTTACCAGACCAGGCTGTTCTCCCGGGAAAACGCTGCAAGATTTGGCTGCACTATTTCATACGTTGCTTTCAAAGCAGGGAGCGTCCCCTGCCCCCATCGCCGTAGCCAGAGCCCTGCGGAGCCCCCCCGCCCCCCCCCCCGGCATGCTAGGCCCAGAATTACCCTGGGAGGGGGAATGTGACAAAACACCAATGAGCCCCATGAGTTTGTGCCCCATAAACACGCCTCTCCCGCTGGAGGGCGCCGCAAACCTCCCCTCCCCCCCCCCGCCCCCGGCTCCAGCCCTGGGGTTCACATTAGGTGCTGTTTGCTGGTAAATCGCTACAGGACGTATCTGCACCACTGCCAGCCCCCCCCCCCGCCCCCCGGAAATTGCCCAGTCCAGTCCCATGGCGGGTTTGTTGGTGCCATGCTCCGGGAAGCCTCCATCGCAGCCTTGTTTATTGTGAGAGCCGGGCTGACACCGCCCCACTGACCTGGGCGAAGTGGGAGCCGGGCAGTGCCCAGATAGCGTGGGGCGGTGCCCAGACAGCGTGGGGCACCCTGTGCCCACTGGGGTAAATGACGGCCCCGAGCGCCGAGCCCCAGAGCCGGCAGCAAACCAAGCCCAGCACCCCGGGGTGTCGTCTGGCGCCCGGAGTGACGGGACTGAGGCAAAGCCAAGTGGGACACGAGCGACGGAGGCGAGTCTGTGGGGCACACATGCCCCCCCATACACACTCATATACACACCCACACACACAGTGATTGTATGCACCCCCCATGCAGTGATCACATGCACAGAGAATGATCGCACACACGCACACACACAGTGAGCACAACATGTGCGGTGATCAGACACACGCAGTCATCTCTCTCACACACAGTGATTATTTGCACACATCCACTTCGTGATCACATGCACATACGAACACACACACAGAGTGACCACATTGTCACACACACAGATCTCTCTCACACACACGGGCATAGTGATCACACACACACACACAGTGATCACACACACACAGGGTGATCACATTGGCACACACACACTGATCACACACACACTGCTCTCTCTCACACACACACGGGCATAGTGATCTCACACACACACACAGTGATCTCACACACACATGAACACACACACACACACACACTGATCTCTCTCTCTCACACACACACTGGTATAGTGATCTCACACACACACACACACACACACACACACACACACACACAGTGACCACATTGGCACACACACACACACACACACACTGATCTCTCTCTCACACACACGGGCATAGTGATCACACACACACACAATGATCTCACACACACACACTGATCTCTCTCTCTCACACACACACACCGGTACAGTGATCACACACACACACACACACACACACACACACACACTGATCACATTGGTACACACACACACACTGATCTCTCTCACACACACACACACACACGGGCATAGTGATCTCACACACACACACACTGATCACATTGGCACACACACACTGATTTCTCTCTCTCTCACACACACACGGGCATAGTGATCACACACACACTGATCTCTCTCTCACACACACGCGCATCCCCGTGTGCTCTGCCCCCTGCCAGCCGGGGCGGGGGCCGCCCGCTCCACCGCCGCTCCCGGGGCGCTCGCTCCCCAGCCCCGGCAGGGCCGGTCCCCGCCCCGGCACTGGGAGCCGCTGGCCCGGCCAGCCCCGCTCGGCGGCCGCGCAGCGCAGCGCGGGGCGGGGCGAGCGGCTGCGCGCAGGGGGCGGCGCAGGCAGCCGGGGTCTGAGCAGCGTCCGGAGCCGGAGCCGCCGTCAGCACCCGGGACAGAGCCGCGCGGGGGCCGGCGCCGCCGCTTCAGCACCGGGGACAGCGGCCGCTTGGCGCCGGTCTGCAGCCCCGGCCCGGCCGCCCGGGGCCATGTCCCGCCGCCGCTAGAGGATGCAGCCGCCGCCCGCCCCCATGGCTGCGCTCCTGGGCGTCTGTCTGCTCGGCCTGCTGAGAAGTAAGTGCCCGGCGCGCCCCTGCGAGCCCCGGGCCGGGCCGGGCTGGGGGGCCGGGCTGGGCGGGGAGGGGAGCCCCGGGCCGGGCTGAGGGGGCCGGGCGGGGAGTCCCGGGCCGGGCCGGGCGGGGAGCCCTGGGCCGGGCGGGGCGGGGAGACCTGGGCCGGGCCGGGGGGCCGGGCGGGACGGGGAGCCCCGGGCCGGGCCGAGCGGGGAGACCTGGGCCGGGCTGGGGGGGCCGGGCGGGGAGACCTGGTCCGGGCTGGGGGGCCGGGCGGGGAGACCTGGGGGGGCCGGGCCGGGCCGAGCGGGGAGCCCCGGGCCGGGCTGGGGGGCCGGGAGCCCTGGGCCGGGCTGGGGGGGGAGCCCTGGGCCGGGCCGGGCGGGGAGACCTGGGCCGGGCTGGGCGGGGAGCCCCGGGCCGGGCTGGGGGGCCGGGCGGGGAGACCTGGGCCGGGCCGAGCGGGGAGCCCCGGGCCGGGCTGGGGGGGTCGGGCCGGGCCGGGAGACCTGGGCCGGACTGGACAGGGAGCCCCGGGCCGGGCTGGGGGGCCGGGCGGGGAGACCTGGGCTGGACCGGGCGGGGATCCCTGGGCCTGGCTGGCCCCCTTGGCGCCCGGGCTGGCGCGGGGTGACCCGAGAGCGAGCGGGGGAAATCGGGGGACTTTTCGGGGGGGGGGAGCGTGGTGTGTACAAGACAAAGCCCCGATATCGGGGGGGGGAGGAATAATAGCGGGAGCCTGGGCCCCCGAGGTGGGGGGGGGTCCATGAATTCTAGCCCGAACCTGCGCAGGAAGCCGGGACCGTGGGGCTCAGCCCACGCCTCTCCCCGCGGGTACAACGGGCCCCTCGGGCCCACATTCCCCGGCTCCGGGGCTGGGGCTGACGGCGCCTTTCCTTCCCCTCTGCCTGCCCCCGAGGCGGGCTCGTCTGCCCCCATATGCAGGCCGGGCTAAGGGGGCGGGGCTGAGAAGGTGCACACTCACACACACACACACACACACATACACTCACCCAGACACACACGCACCCTGTGAACACTCACACACACTCACCCCAGACACACACGCACCATGTGAACACTCACACTCACCCCTGGCACACTCTCACTCACACACACACTCACCCCAGACACACACTCATCCCGGGCCCACTCACCCCAGACACACACGCACCCTGTGCACACTCACACACACTCACCCCAGGCAATGTTCTGTGCATTTAACTCCAAGCAGCAGCAGGCCGGCTCTGTTAGTAATTCCAGAGGAACCAGGGAGATTAGACAAAGTCAAATCTTCCTCATTAGCCCGGCACTTCCAATACCCCCCCCCCCCCGATGGAAATAGCACTCAGCCCCCCCCATGGAAATAGCGCTCAGCCCCCCCCGATGGAAATAGCGCTCAGCCCCCCCCCCCCCGGCACTGGCTGCTCGGCGGACAGACAGAGGCGGGGGTGTATGGAGATGTGACAGACAGACAGACACGCTTTGGGGCTGTGCATTGGGCCGGCCCCAGACCCCGCTGTCGCGCTCGCAGGGCAGGGTGGTGCAGCGGGTACCGGGCACTGCTCAGCCCCAGGCCTGTCCCACCGGCCCGGTGCCCTTCCCCCAGCTCTCGCACCCGGCTGGCTGCTCAACATGATTTATGGCCCCGACGCCCGCTCGGCACGGAGCCTGGGCACCCCGGCGTTGACACGGGGTCTTTGTGTCAGCTGCTGTGACCCTGCCGGGCCCGGGCTGCCGGGGAGCTCGCCCACACGGTGCCGACTTCGAACTCAGTGATTTCCCAGCCGGAGTCACACCCGGCGGCCTGGCGCTGCAGCAGAGACAGGTCCCGTTCCGCGCCCAGAGGGGGTTGTATCTCGCAGTGCTAAACCCTCTCGTCTGGCTGTACGGCGGGTGTGTGTGCGGCTGGGCCGCTTTAGTATCTGTCCAGATTGCTCCAGGGTGTGTGTACACACACACACACACACACACACACACACACACACACACACACACACACCCCTTTATTCACAATGCCTAGACGGTCTGTGGAACTCCTTGCCACAAGGTCTAACCAAGCCTGAATGTTTAGCAGGGTTGGACACGGAGGTGGAGGATGGCAGCCGCTGCCATTACATTAGACAGGATAAAAAGGCCTGGATAGTGCGGAAAGGCCCTAAACTCTTCTGCATGAGCCACCCTCTCACTGACGGGGGCGGGGAAAACGTACTTCGCCTTTGGGAAACTCCCCTCCCACCCCCACCCCCCCGGGCACACCTCCTGGGGCGGGTCTTGCACCTTGGGACTCAGCCCTGTGGCCGTCAGGCGGGTGAGCTAGGCTGGCAATTCCCACGTGTGTTGGGTGGCCGGACGGAGCCCATCAGAGTGACAAGCCAGTTCCTTACAGCCCAGGCCTTCCCGCTCTGCTTCCCAGGGCTGAGGGCGCCTTGCTCTGTGGCTGGAGGCTGGATTCTTGCCTGGCTCAGTGGGTCGGATCCAAAGTCCACAAACAGCCCCGGGCGCTGCTGAGTTGTTACCCCTCAGCCTCTGGGGGCGGCGTCCCCCGCGGGAAAGTGGAGCTCTCCTGGTTGTGCGTGCGCGGGTGAATACATTGCCGAGTGCTGCCCAGGCCGGCCGTGCGAAGCAGAACTGTTCTCCGAGCTTGTTTCTGGAGTGAGAGGATGGCTGTAGAACCGACCTTCACCCCACCGCACCTCTGCGAAGTGGGGGTTCCTCCAGCCTCACAGCCAAAAGGGTCCCCCAGACTGTTACACCCCACTGCACTGCCTGGGGCAGAAGGCCGCAGCCAGCTAGCCCCCCCGTGCAGCGGGGAGCGGAAATGTGGTGTGAGGCTCACAGAACCGTGCAGCAGGGCCCAGGGAGGCTCCCGGGGTTGAAGTTCTCACTCCAGACGCGGTAGAGCGGAAGGAACAGGGACACAATTGGTCTTGGAAGCGTGAAGGGCTGCGAGGCGGCGGGGCGGGGCGGGGCCAGGGTCTGCAGCTAGGGCGCTGGAGGGATGCGATATTTCACACCCGCCCTGCAGGGAGATTCCCCTGGCTCGGAGCTGCAGTGGACAGTGGCCGGGAGCCCTGGGGCCCCCCGAAGCAGCCTGGCAACGCCCCTGGCTGCAATACGCCCCGTCCTGCCCTGTGTCCTTCCGCCTTGGCCCTGGACCAAGGCAGCCCGGGAGCAGAACCCTTCTGCTCTGCCCTTTCCCGCCTCAAACCCACATTAGCTTCTCCAGCGATTTGCAGGGTGGAGCGATATCGACCGCCTCCCTGCAGACCTCCCCCGGCTCTGCGGAGGTTCCTGCTCCTTCCTTGGATCAATGGGAGCTGGGGGAGGGGGGGCAGTTTATCTCCTGGTGTTTGACACTTGGGACCGAGGTCTGGGCTCAGGGAGGAGATCCCAGACGCACGGGGGGGGGGGGGGCTAGGAAAAGTGGCCCCTTGCTGCCCCAGCCAGCCTCTGGGTGTTTGGCTGAATCCACTTAGCCTCTCACAGTCACCTGCCCCCTCCCCGGTTTACCTTCCACCCCTCGGCCTGGGGCTGGGTGGCTCCGGCAGCATCTCCTCCTCGGCTCTGGCTCCCCGCAGTCCTTGGCAGGGCAGCCTTCCTCAGCCACTGTCCCGGTTCAGCTCCTCCAGGCTGCGCAGGGCTGCCTCGTTAGCACACCAGGCCTAGAGGAGCTCGTTAGCCTCCTCCCACCCAGCAGGAGGGCAGGTCCCATCCCAGATTCCTTCCTTCCCCTCCCTCCCTGGGCGGCTGGCCCCGAGGGCTCGTTTCTCAGTGGCCCTGTCCCTGTGCGGGGGGGCAGGGCGGGGCGCCGGTGGCGTTAGGCGCCTGGCATAAGTAAGAGCAGCCTCAAGGCTCTTCTACTCAGCTTCCCCTAGGGGCCCCTGGAAGCAGAGAATACCCAGAGTGCAGTGCGCTCAGCCAGGCCCCGAGCCACCCCGTCCGCTGGGGGCCTGGCTGGGGAGGTGCAGAGCCAGTAGCGTAGCTCCAGCCTAGCTCCAGCAGCGGGGCTGGGGGGGGGCGCTTTAAAAGGCCAGCGGCTCCTGCCGCTGCGGGGAGCCGCTGGCCCTTTAAAGCGCCCCCCCCCCCCAGCCCCGCTTCCGGAGCTCCGGCGCCGCAGGGCTCCGCAGCGGCTGGAGCCCCCGGCCCTTTAAAGCGCCGCCGGGTGAGTAGAGGGGGAGGGGGAGGCGCCTTTTTATAGCGCCGCCCCCCCTGTGCTCTAAACCTGGCTACGCCACTGGGCAGAGCCCCACACGGGGGAGTGTGATTCTGAGGGGGGCTTTTCCACCCACTTTCTGACTCGGAGCCGGGGACCCCTACAGGGGAAAGGCCCCGTGTCCCAATCCCTCCCCCCCCTGCCCCAGCCAGTCACCTCCCCCCTGCCCCCCTGCCCCAGCCAGTCCCTGCCCCCCTGCCCCAGCCAGTCCCTCCCCCCCCCCCGAGCCAGCCAGTCCCCTCCCCCCTGCCCCCCTGCCCCCTGCCCCAGCCAGTCCCTCCCCCCCTGAGCCAGCCAGTCCCTGCCCCCCTGCCCCAGCCAGTCCCTCCCCCCCCCTGCCCCAGCCAGTCCCCCCCCCCCCCGAGCCAGCCAGTCCCTGCCCCCCCCCCGAGCCAGCCAGGCCCTGTCCCCCTGCCCCAGCCAGTCCCCCCCCCCCCCGAGCCAGCCAGGCCCTGCCCCGGGGCTGGATTGGAGCTAGGGACCCCTACAGGGGAAAGGCCCCGTGTCCCAGTCCCTCCCCCCCGAGCCAGCCAGGCACTGCCCCGGGGCTGGATTGGAGCTAGGGACCCCTACAGGGGAAAGGCCCCGTGTCCCAGTCCCTCCCCCCCCCCCCCCCCCGAGCCAGCCAGGCCCTGCCCCAGGGCTGGAGCAGAGCCAGGGACCCCTACAGGGGAAAGGCCCCCGTGTCCCAGTCCCGAGCCCCAGCCTCTTGCGGACCAGCCCCTTCGGAGGGGCGCGATGGGTCGTTAGCGGGCGGGGCGGGGGCAGCTGAGCCAAGGGAAAGGACGCTGAGCGGCGACTTCCCAAGGCTTGGTGTGGGGCGTCAGCTGGCAGGGGAGAGGCGGTGTGGTGCAGGGGCCTAGTCCCTCGGGCCAGCACTCAGGGGACGGGTTCCATGCCCGGCTCTGCTGGGTGGCCTGGGGCAAGTCACTTACTGGCTCCGTGCCTTAGTTTCCCCACCTATACAATGATACTGGCCTTCTTTGCCAGGTGCTCTGAGATCTACACGTGGTGCAGCCGTTCCCTCTGGCGCCAAGCGCCCAGCCCCGAATCCCTCCCCCCATTGCGCCTCTCCTGGGCCCCGGGAGCTCGCCTCACGCCCCTGGCTGAGCTGCCCAGGCCCCCTGGGGGCAGGAGGAGTCTCTCATGCCGCGGGTGCCAGGTGTTGCCTGCAGCCCTGCCCTCACCCTCCAAGCTCCATAGGGCCATCCCCGGAGCGAGCGCTGCGCCTGGCTGCCCCCCGGCTGAGAGGAGCAGGGAGGCCGCAGGGATCCAGCTGCAGCAGTGACTGGGGCAGATCCGGGTGGGGTGGGGCAGGCTGGAAGGGCGGGAGGCTGATGGACACCGACAAGCAGCGAGTCTGCGTCCAGGACTGGCCCGGCGACAGGCACCAAGCGAGGGCAGCGCTGGGCCCCCGGCTGGGGCGGCCCCCGGCTCCGCCTCCCTCTCTCCTTCCCTGGCCAGGACCCAGCAGGCAGGTGAGATCGGCCCCCTCAGCCCCACGTGGGGCAGCTGCTGAGGCTGGGGGGTGGGTGCAGCTTGGGCCCCTTCAGCTAGTGACCCCCATCCCCTGGGCTCTCCCCTCAGGCCTGCTGGGGCTCCCGGGGCCGGTGACATGGCCCGGCTCCTGCAGAACGGGGGGATGGACGGACGGACACACCCCTGCACCCGGCCAGGGAGGCATCGGGGGCTGCAGAGCCACCTGCCCCGGACCCGGGAACAAGGGAATGAAACCCCCAGGTCCAGGGAAGGCGGGAGGGTGGGGCTGAGCCCAGGGCAGCCTCCAGGCCAGAGCCGGTACCTGGACCAAGCACCCCTGCAGCTGGGCCCCCTCCCCCCAGCAGCCCCCAGGCCCCAGGGGGCATCAGCGGCACGAGGCCTCCTCCCGCCTTGCGCTCGGCCTGAGCTTCTGCACTCATGGGGCCGAATCCCCCAGGGCGGGACCCTGCTCCGGGCCGGGTTTGGCTCCTTGAAGACCAGGGATCAGTTCGGAGCCGGCGGCGCGGGCTGGCTACAAAGGCGGCGCGTAATGAGGGGCAAAGGGCCCGCGAGCACAGAGCTATCAGCGGCGCCCAGGCGGCGGTGAGATGAGACGGCACCCGAGCGCCAGCCCCAGAATCTTCCGCAGGCCCCGACCCCGCGGGCGAGACTCATTACAGGCCTTTGAAGCGGCCTGTCAGTCACCAGCGCCTTCATCCCCAAGGACGGGCGGCCGGGCGCCGAGGACGAACGCCCCAGAAGCCAGGGCTCTGGCCTGGCTCAGACAGGAGGATGGGGGCTGAGCCCCGGGAGGGGATCCGTGTGCACCAGCCATGGGGCTCTGAGCACTGGGGGTATGTGGGACCGGAGGGGGCAAAGCTGGGGGGTGTATAATAAGCCCTAGTTCTTGCTGTCTGTTTGTAGGTCTGCTTCCTCTCTGTCTGTCTTAGCTGCAGGACCCTCGATTGCAGCTATGTTAGTGCGTCACATTTCTAACTCCCCTTTCATCCCAAACTGCTTTACAGACTGATAGAGGGAACTGGTCACCCAGCACTGAGATGCAGCTGCCTCTGGGGTGAGGTACAGGGGCTGGTTATACAGGGATCCCGAGATGCAGCTGCCTCTGGGGTGAGGTATGGGGGCTGGTTATACAGGAATCCCGAGATGCAGCTGCCTCTGGGGTGAGGTATGGGGGCTGGTTATACAGGGATCCCGAGATGCAGCTGCCTCTGGGGTGGGGCGCAGGGGCTGTTTAACAGCCAAGAGTTTGACAGGAAGTGGCAAATCCTGTATCTAACAGAGCCTGTTGGGGCAGTTTAGGGAGGGCGAACGTCACACCCCTTGCTGAGACGTTCACACCCTATCGCTCACTGAAAACCACTCGGACTGTTGGACCCCTCCATGCCCGGCCCTCCTTGAGCGGTGATGAGGGGGCTGCGCCCCAAGATGAGCTGAAGGGCCCCCATAGCTGGAACGAACCCTGCACGGGAACAGCCTGCTGCTCCTCCCCCCCCCCCCCCCCCCTGAGCCGGGAGCCTTTGCCCACAGCACAGGGAGGAGGGTGTCTGTCCCTGGGCTGCAGAGGGGCGGTGGTGGCAGGGGTTGTGGGTCAGGGAGTGGTGGGGGACTTGGGGGTAGGAATTGCGGGGTGCAGGGGGGTGGTTCCAAGCTTTCTGCGCAGCCGCTTTCGGCAGCATTGTTTAGAGCTTTGCAGACCACGCTCTGTCCAGCACTTTTGGAGCAGAGGGGGCGGGGCGAGGGCAGACAAACAGGTGTTGCCTGGTCACCCCCATTTAGCAACCAGGTCCTTTGAAAGGCCACTCAACCTGCAACAATGCTGGTTCCGGCGGGACCCAACTGAGAGTGTCAATTCGGGACAAATTGCTTCCAGCAGGGCAGTGACAGCCCCAGGCTGGGGTTTCTCCACCTCTCAGGCAAACCAAACCAGCCAGACAGAGAGGACTTCGGTCTCACCCCACTGGCTAACCACAAGTCACACAAGCAATTCCCTTAGACACCCCAGGTTCCCAGTATCCCCACCAGTGCCACTCGTTATGGGGATGAATGGTCATGAAAACCAATGCCCCAGTAAAAGAAAAAAGGTTCTCCTGCCACTGTTCCCTCTAAGCTGTGTGCGTGTGCGTGCACACACAGATCCTAAACCCAGAGCACACGGCAAAACACTGCGCACACAAAAATGTGCACAGAAACACAACAATTTGCATAGAAGACTTTTTTTTGCGCACATAGCCTGTCAAAAATTAGAGGGAACATTGCTCCCGACCCCAAAGGACCAAGCCCCAGACCCAGGTCAATATACAAATCAGATCTTACCCACAAATCACGCTGTTGCCAATCCTTTAGAATCTAAAATCTAAAGGTTTATTCATAAAAGGAAAAAGATCTAGATGAGAGCTAGAATTGGTTAAATGGAATCAATTCCATCCAGCAATGGCAAAGTTCTTGGTTCAGGCTTGTAGCAGTGATGGAATAAGCTGCAGGTTCAAATCAAGTCTCTGGAACATCCCCAGCTGGGATGGGTCCTTCAGTCCTTTGTTCAGAGCTTCCATTTGTAGCAAAGTCCCTCCCGAGGTAAGAAACAGGATTGAAGACAAGATGGAGGAGCTGCAGCAGCTTTTTATAGTCTCTTGCCATGTGGTCTCTGCTTTCTTTGTCCCAAGGACAAGCCGTCCATCCCATGGCATGGAAACACCTCAGAGTTCTGTCCATAGGCAGGTCCCTGCCTGTCTTGCTGAGTCACAAGGTGGATCCACCTTCTCTCAATGGGTCAATTGTGTAGCTGATGGTCCTTGATGGTGTGACTGAGTAGAGAGCGAGATGGATCTGACCTGGGAGGCTGGCTGCATTGGGAAAGGCTGCATCGGGAATGCGAGACTTTACCTGAGGCTGTAACATGAGCCAGGAGGGGGGTTGGGAGGTGACACCTTTGGCTGGGAGAATGGACAGGCTAGAGGAGAGGCCCCGGGGGAGGGGAAAAGCCTGCTGGAGGTTTGGCTTTTGGTTTTCAGTTTGGAGCTGGCTTGGGAAGAGGAAGGGAGGGGGGCAGACAGGGTCTGGCCTCCCTCCCCCGTTTGGAGCTGTGGGGTGAAATGCAGGGAGCCCCAGGCTGGGGTCTAAGCTCCCTGCCCCCCGGAAGGACCCGACTGAGGGGTCCTGGATGTACTGACAAGCTCTGGTTGGACTGTGTTCCTGGCATCTCTAATAAACCTTCTGTTCTACTGGCTGGCTGAGACTCCCAGTGAATCCGGGGAAGAGGGGTGCAGAGCCAGACTCCCCTATACTCCGTGACAGATGGGCCATCAAACAGGCCAGGCAGAGCTGACCCCAACCTGTTAGGGGCAGAGATAGCTCAGTGGTTTGAGTATTGGCCTGCTAAATCCAGCGTTGTGAGCTCAATCCTTGAGGAGGCCATTTAGGGATCTGGGGCAAAAATCTGTCAGGGGACAGTACTTGGTCCTGCTAGTGAAGGCAGGGGACTGGACTCGATGACCTTTCAAGGTCCTTCCAGTTCTAGGAGATTGGCATATCTCCATATATTAAATTAAGCACAGCACAGGTTTGAAATACAGACAGGATAGAGCCAAAACGTGTAACTTTAAATACAAAATGACCCCTGCACCCAGATAGCATAATCCTAACCCGCAAACCATAACCTGTCTTAGACACCTTATTTGACCCCCTTTATACAAGATTTGGTGCCACTGCAGGACCTTGGTTGCAACAATGTTCTATACGGTCCCAGTTATTGTCAAAAAAGTCAAAGGGGGTGTGGCCACCGCACGCGGACTGAGCTGGGGTCCCCCCCCCCCCATGCTGGGCTGGGCGAGTCGTGCGCTTGGCCCCCCCGGGCACCTGAACGAGGCGCTGCTGGCTGGCTAGCGGCCGTCTCCCGTCAGCTGACCCTTCTCCAGACCCTGCCGCTGGGCTCCCCGCCCCCCTGGGTCCTGGGGAGGGAGGGGTATTTGGGGACAGGCTCCCACTGGCAGGACCTGGCCAGCGGGTGGGGCAGGCCAGGCTGGAGGGGGGCTGTGTGGGGAAGAGGAGGCTGGGCACTAGGGGTCTCACCCCTTTATCCCCCTGGCCCTCAGGGAGCCTGGGCACCGACACGGAGGAGCGGCTGGTCGAGCACCTCCTGGACCCCTCCCGCTACAATAAGCTGATCCGCCCGGCCACCAACGGCTCGGAGCTGGTGACCGTGCAGCTCATGGTGTCGCTGGCCCAACTCATCAGCGTGGTGAGTTTGCTGGGTCTGCGGCAGTGCCGGCCCTGGCAGAGACCGGGGAGCTGGAGGGGAGAAGGCACTTGGCATGGGGGGGGGCTGGGCCCAAGGGTCTTCTGGGGCTGTGCTGAGCGTCGGTCTCTCACACCAGTCACAGGCCACACAACCCCGTACAGGCACGTGCACCCCCGTGCGAGCGCACGTGCACCCCCGTGCGAGCGCAGGGAGACGCTGGCTCATGGTGCACAATCCTGCACGTGCACGCGGGTACACACACGGGCACGCTCAGTGGCCTGCGTCTGGCCCAGCCCCTTGTGGAAATCCCCGCCCGGCCCTTCCCTGCCCAGCCAGCGCTGCTGTGGGGTGCCAGGGGCCGGGCCGCCCCGGTGCCCGCTGCTGAGCTGCCCACGTGGGGGCAGGGTGGGGTTTGACCTCGCCGAGCGCGTTCTCCCTGGCTGCCCCTGCCCCAGCCCTGCCCTCTGCCCCCGCGCCAGGCTGGGGCCCGACCCTGCTAACGCCGCCTCGGTTCTGTTTGCAGCACGAGCGGGAGCAGATCATGACGACCAACGTGTGGCTGACACAGGTGAGACGCCTGGCGCGGGGCCCAGCAGAGCCGGGCAGGGTGGGGGTCACCCCTTCCCCCTGGCCAGCTCACTCTGCCCCCAGCCTCCTGCCAAAGGGAGGGAGGGTCCCGACCCTACGCCAGGCAGGAAGCTCTCCCCAGCCAGCGCCCCGGCCTGAGGCCCTGGCCCCTGGGGAGTGGGGGGGTCCAGGCACTCAGGTGGGGGGAGCCCCAGCCTGGGGTCCCTCCCATTGCCCCAGAGCTGGGGCTGCAGAACCCGGGCTGGTGGGCGGCAGGGGCAGGGCAGAGCCGGTTGCGGGGCAGGGCCAGGCTGGTGGGCGGCAGGGGCAGGGCAGGGCTGGTTGGGGGGCAGGGCAGGGCCGGTTAGGGGGCAGGGGCAGGGCAGGGCCGGGCTGGGGCCGGGCTTTGGTGGCCGGGCCAGTGCTGAGGCCACGCCGCGCTCTCCGCAGGAGTGGGAGGATTACCGCCTCACCTGGAAGCCCGGGGACTTTGACAACATGCGGAAGGTGCGCCTGCCCTCCAAGCACATCTGGCTGCCGGACGTCGTCCTCTACAACAAGTAGGTGCCACCCCCCAGGGCCCTGCCCCTCAGCGGCTCCAGCCTCTGTCCCAGCCTGTGGGCCCACACGCTCTGGCTGCGGGTTCTGCCCAGAGCGGACTTGGCCTGGTCTGTGGGGGAGCCTCAGGGGTGGGACGCGGGTCCCCTGTGGGAAGAGACAGCATCTTGTTCCCCCGCTCCTAGCTGTCCCAGATCCCAGCAGCTCCACCCAGACCCACAGAGGAGCTGAAACTGCCCCCCCAAGGAGCTGGGAACGCAATTGGGTGTTTCCCACCCCTACCCCCGGTGGCTGCTGCCTGGGGAGACGGAGCCCGCCTCCGCTGGGCAGAACCGTCCTGTTGGGGCGCGAGATCCCTGCCGCCTCACGGCCCTTCCCCTGCTCCCCAGTGCCGACGGGATGTACGAAGTCTCCTTCTACTCCAACGCCGTGGTCTCCTATGACGGCAGCATCTTCTGGCTGCCCCCGGCCATCTACAAGAGCGCCTGCAAGATCGAGGTCAAGCACTTCCCCTTCGACCAGCAGAACTGCACCATGAAGTTCCGCTCGTGGACCTACGACCGGACGGAGATCGACCTGGTGCTGAAGAGCGACGTGGCCAGCCTGGACGACTTCACGCCCAGCGGCGAGTGGGACATCGTCGCCCTGCCGGGGCGGCGGAACGAGAACCCCGACGACTCCACCTACGTGGACATCACCTACGACTTCATCATCCGCCGCAAGCCGCTCTTCTACACCATCAACCTCATCATCCCCTGCATCCTCATCACCTCGCTGGCCATCCTGGTCTTCTACCTGCCCTCCGACTGCGGCGAGAAGATGACGCTCTGCATCTCCGTGCTGCTGGCCCTCACCGTCTTCCTGCTGCTCATCTCCAAGATCGTGCCGCCCACCTCGCTGGACGTGCCGCTGGTGGGCAAGTACCTGATGTTCACCATGGTGCTGGTGACCTTCTCCATCGTCACCAGCGTGTGCGTGCTCAACGTGCACCACCGCTCGCCCACCACGCACACCATGCCGCCCTGGGTCAAGCTGGTCTTCCTGGACAAGCTGCCCACCGTCCTCTTCATGAAGCAGCCGCTCCAGCACTGCGCCCGCCAACGGCTGCGCCAGCACCGGCAGCACCAGGAGCGGGCCGGCAGCAGCTTCTTCCTGCGGGAGAGCGCCCGCTCCTGCACCTGCTTCGCCAACCGGGCCACCCTCAAGAGGTTCGGCGCGGGGGGCGGCGGGCGCTTGGCCGAGACGGCTGACGGCGCCAATGGCTACCGGGAGCGGCAGGGGCAGGCCCCGGCGCCCGGCCCGCCGTGCTGCTGCGGGGTGGAGGAGGCGGTGGACGGGGTGCGCTTCATCGCAGACCACATGAGGAGCGAGGACGACGAGCAGAGCGTGAGTCGGGGGAGCTGGCGGGGGCAGAGAGGGAAGGGGGGGCGTGTGTGCAAGGGGGATTGGGCACATGTGTGTGCGAGGCTGTACATGTGCACAAGCACCCGTGGCAGGCACACACAGACGGGATTGTGTGCAGGCCGGTGTGTGTGTGTGTACAGGAGCACACCTGTCCCTGGCACTGCCCGCCCCACCCTTCTGCACGGCGGGGTCTGGCTCTGGAGCTGCTGGTCGGGGGTTCTGCTCCGGGGCTGCGTGACGTGTTCCCTGGGTACGTGTGGCCGTGGAGGGAGCTGGGCTCCCCCCGCCCCCTTTGCTGCCAAGCCTGGGGCAGAGCCAGCCCGGCAAACCTGCCTGCTCGGAGCAGGTCTCTGCACCGGCCTCTCCCCAACCGTGAAGGGCAGAGTTCATCCCTGGAGTCAATCGGGGTCCTGCAGGGAGGTGGGGAAAGCCTCCTTTGACTCCCGCCACTGTGGGGTGGACCCTCTGCCCGGGGGTTCAACCCCCTCAGGCCCAGCTCCTGAGTAACTGCAGGGGAGACCCCCCCCCCCAACTTCCACCCCTCTGTGGGGGAGGGGAGAGTCGACCATTATTCACCTAAGTGTTTGCACAGGAGCACTGCCAAATCCCCCCCCCCCCCCCCCGCAGGGGTAATCGGCGAGGGGTGCCCACGCCCCGTTCCCCTGCTGTGCTCGGAGGCCTGGAGGGAGGAGACCCAGGCAGGGTGCAGCGTTCGTGCCAACGGGGTGGGGGCGGCAGACAGCTGCTCTCTCCTCCAAGCCCGGCCTGCAGGGCTGGCGGGAAGGAGCCGGCCGGAGCTCTCAAAGCAAACGCACGGTCCAAAATCAATATCCTCCTTCTGCTCCGCTGGGTCCTGTGTGGAAAGGCCATGAAATATTCATGGGAGATGCAGGCAGGGGAGGGGGCAGGGACGCTGGCGGTGCCTCCTTTGCAGAGGGGGAGCCTGGTGCGGGATTTCTGCCAACACACAGGGATGGGGGCGGGAAGTCACGTCCGATGGGCGGGGCAGTGACAGGGACAAAGGGCTCCTTGGGTCCCATTTCACTCCCCCCAGGTGTCCTGCCGCCCAGGTCCACACGCTGCCCCGCTCCCGCCCCCAGCCGGGGCTTCGCGAGTCTGCCACAGCACCTGCCAGGTGCTCCCGGAGCGCGTCTCCCTGGCTCGTTTAACCTGTTCCTGGCCGCGCAGCGCTGCTCTCCGTGCCCATGCCTGGGGGCGGGGTCAGTCCCACGGGCACTGGGTGGTGGCCCTAGGCCTCCCGGGCAGTCTGAGCCCATCACTGCCCCAGAGGTGACAAGCCAGCCGGGGGGCAGCAGGCCTGGCCCCTGGTGCTGGGCCCAGGTGGGCTGATGGGGAAGGAGGTTTGGCGGGAGCAACGGCGGAGGCTGGACTGGCGCTGGGTAACCGCCCTGTCCTCAGCCTCTGCCTGTAATGGGATTGAAGCGCCTCGGCCCCACGCAGCTCGGCCCCGGCCCCGTTCCCTCGCCCCGCCTAGGGCGGCCCTGCCCCGGATTCTGAACGCGCCGTCTCCTTCCAGGTGAGCGAGGACTGGAAGTACGTGGCCATGGTGATCGACCGGCTCTTCCTGTGGATCTTCGTCTTCGTCTGCGTCTTCGGGACCATCGGCATGTTCCTCCAGCCGCTCTTCCAGAACTACGCCACCAACTCCCTGCTGCAGCCCAGCCACGGCCCGCCCAGCTCCAAATAGGGCTGGGGGACGGCCCGGAGCCGTCACCCCCGGGACCCTTCGCAGCCAGTGGCTGGAGCACGCAGGCCTGGGGGGTTCCCTGGGACCGGGGCAGTTTGGGGAGGGGGGGGGTCTCAGGGCCTTGCTGCTGCTTTCGGTGCTGGGGCGTCCTGGCTCCCACTGCTGGGGCACCCCGTTGAGAGCAAGGCCCCAGGAGCTAACGGAGGAGACCGACCGCGAGCCGGGCGCTGCTCGAGCGCTTCCTGGGAGGGACGGGACTGCTTGGGGGGGTCAAGGGGGGCTCCCCTCCCCCCAGAGATCAGTGAGGCCAAACGGTCCCCACCGTAACGAGGCGTGAGGCCGTTGAGCTCTGCCGTGAAGCCGGCTGCCAGCGTCGCCCGGTGCCGTCCAGTCGCATGCACCCGGGTGCATCGGGGGGTGAATGGGCCCCAGGCACGTCCTCTGGACTGAGACCGGAGTCCGTCGCTGCATTGAACTGTACCCCTGGAAACTCGGGGGAGGGCGCTGCCCTGGGCGGCCTCAGACGTCACCGCAGCCCAATAAATAATCACACGGGCTCGGGGGTGGGGGGGGTTGTTTAAAACCTGGTTTAATTTGACCCCCCTTTATTTCTAAGCCCTTCTCCTCGTCGAGGGGCTCCGGAGCAGGGGAGAGGCAGGGCCGGGAGGGCACCAGGACGGGCTGCAGTTCTCCAGGGTGTGCTGGGAACTTGAGCACAGCGGGGAAGGGGAGATCTGACCCCCTTCAAGGCAAAGGCCCGGGACAGTGTGGGCAGGGAGCCAGCCCTGCAGGGACAGAGCCAGGCTGCCCTGGGGCCGGGCAGGCGCCTCCCCTTCTTGTTCCAGGTGAAACACTCAGTCAGGGGGCAGAACCCTGGGCCAAGATCTCAGCAGGGTGCTGGGCCCAGAGATTGCCCAGAGCAGCAGCAGCTCCTGGCGCTGGCTGCGGGAACAAGATCTCCGAGCCCAGCGAGGGCGGTTCCTGCCCCCCTGCTTACGCAGACGCCTCTGCCGCGGCCCCTTCTCGCTGCGATTTACACGCCGTTAAACCCGAGCCGGAGCACACGTGGGGGGCACTGCACTCTCGTGCCACCGCAGATCACCAGGGGGCTGCCCCGGGCTGCGGCGTCAGTGCTGATGCCGGTGAAACACGGGCGCGAACGTGCAGCAAAGCTGGGCTCCACTGGTGCCGTGGAGGGTGTTAAAGTGTCGCGCTGGCTGATGCCACTGGGACCTCCCGAGAGCGACAGTGATTCTTACAGCCACACGCCAGCTGGATCGCGACCCTCGCAGGGGCACCCAGGAGTCGCCCGTGCCCCCGGGTTGCTCGGCTCCTCTTAGTTTCCCTCTGCAAGACTCCGAGGGTGGCTCGTCAGATCTCAGTATTACCGTCCGGCCGTGGGTGAAAGATCCCAGAGCCGGTTCCTGCTGACGGAGCCCTGGGGCCAGCCCCTCACGGGTTCCAGCTCTGGTGGGGGGCGGGAGACAGCAGCTACAGCGGCAGCTCGATTCGATCGTTATAAATGGTGTCCAGGCCCCTGGCTGGTGCCCTGGAGCGGCCGAGGGCAGGCGAGTGGGGTGGATGGAGAGGGACGGTGCATGTGCAGAATGGAAACCCAAGGCCAGTGCCGCGGGCCCTGGGCAGGCGCGAATTAGCCTCCCTGGGAGAAATTTTAAATCAAGCGTCGCCTATACACAGCGCTGATCCGCCAGGCTGCCTGGAAGGGCAACGCGGAGCAGAGGGACAGGCTGAGCCCATCGCTCGCTGCGAGCCTTGCTCGGTAAACAATCGCAGCCAGGAATGTCTCAGCTCCCCCCCAGCCAGGCGTGAAGGGTCCTGGCACCGGCTGCTGGCAGATTGCCACCTACGCTGCACCAGCTTTGCCCCCCGGGGCAGGCAGGACGAGATTTTAGTGATATTTCAAATCGGATGTTTGAGTCTGAGACGGCCGCGGCAGGAGAGCCCCCGCGGGCCGGGGAACAGTCCCGGCCGGTCAGCTACCCAGAGCGCTCCGGTCAGTCCCACCCGCCTGGCCTCCTCCCCGGGCTCTGGTGCAGAGCAGCTCAGCGACCAGCCCTCCCCCCGCTTTGCATGGTGGCCGAATCCAGTCCTGGAGACCAGCCAGAGCAGAGCTCTGCAGTGCCAGGCTAGCGGCCGGGGGCGGGGTGGCTCCGAGGGAATCCAGCCCATGCAGCACCTGGAGAGAGAAGGCAGCCGCCCTAGGCAGCCAGCTGCCTCCATGTGCCCTGGACAGTTTGTCAGACTGGGTGCAGGAAGGGCTCCCGTTCTTTGCCTACTCCCTCCCCGTCACTTTAAACAGCGGCTGAGTCACGCTTCTGGGGGTCTGCTTCTAACTCCCCCCCGACACGGGAGGGGGCGGTACCGAGCCGTTACTCACCGGGCACGGAATGGCCCCTGCATGGCGTGGAGCCGGCAGGGTGAACTCTGCTCGGGCAGTGGCTGGTCGCTTCCAAGGAGTCTCTTTAGCCCCGTTCAGACGTTTATTCGTGTTCTCACCGACTCATTTGCAAGTCCCCCTTTGCTTAGCTTTGAAGGCACCTGGTTACAGGGGGACCCATTCAAACCAGAAGAGTGGCGGCTGTGTGCCCACGAGGTGTCACCCTACGGCACAGCAAGAGCCGGGGCCCGGCAGGGGGGCTGAGTGACGCGGGCGGCGGCCAGGAGCCCAAACTGTTTTCCTTGGTTTCCGAAATGGCCTCAGCGTCTGTCGCTGGCACTGCCCCTCGCACGCCCGGTCACCAGCCTCTTGGTGCTGTTCCGAGCAAAGCGAGAGCCGGGGCGCTCCAGGAAGGGTCTGTAACTGTTCTGACCTGTAATAAAACTGCTCTTGGGCAGGACAGTCTCTGTCTTAACTAAGCGTGAGCTGAACAGTGGCCGCAGCAGCCTGTGCTCTGGGGCCCATGCTGGGCAGACGCTGCCCTCCCCGCCTCTCTGGTCGCTCGGGTAACCAGGCAGGTAAGTCACAGCCATGGCCCCTGGTGGATACGTCCTTAGCAGCACGCCAGGCACCTTGAACCCACAGGGCTGCGACTCACCCGGTCAGAGCTGTCTGGCTGAGGGGGCTCCTTCAAGTCTAGCTGGGGGGCTGCCTGACAGGGCTCCATGCCCCCAGGGTCCTGGGCTCACCCACTGGCACTGCTCCGGGAGTTAAAGAATTACTCCCCTCCTCACCGGGGGGGGGGGGGGGGGGAGGAGAGCCCAACTCCTCAGCCAATCCCCAAGGCAGCCAGGCAAGTTCAGGGGCAGATTGTTAATGTGGAGGGCGATTGGCCACTGGAACCAGGGGAGAGGTGGAGTCGATCTGCTGAGGGCTTCAGATCCAGCCTGCCGTGCGTTAGCCAGACACAAGTCACTGGGCGCAATACGGGAGCCCTGGGGTGAAATTGCCTGGCCTGTGTCACCCAGGAAGCCAGACTGGATGATCTGATGGTCCCTTCTGGCCTTTAAATCTATGAATCGCCAACTGGGTGTCCTTTGAGGGGGTGGGGGATTCCCTTGCTTCAGCACAGCTGGGGCTACGCAGGGATGGACCGAAGGGTGATGGCAGAGCAAGCCTGGGGCCGGGGCCAGGGACAGCATCACTTCAGAATTCACTCGAGAGCTTTGAGGGGGGAGAGATTCAACCTGCCCCTGCAGAGCTGTTGCTCAGCACAGACCCCCCCGTCCGCGAGCCGAGCCCCACCTGGTTATGAAATCAGTGCGGGACACGGTTCAGCCGACGATCAAAGAACTCCATCCTTTCCCTTCTGAGCGACTCCATCTCCACGCTCGCTGCCATTTACATTGACCCCAGCCATGGCCCCACTTTTCATCTCCCGGGAATTAAAAGAACCCACAGGACGGAGCTGTCTAACAATACAGATTTTTTTTTAATTTTTATGCGGAATGTTAGGACTTAGAATCATCGATATCGAGGGGCACTTAAAAGCAGACTTACAAAAATTAAAATAAAATAAAAAGGAGGGTTACAGTTCTCCCGTGAATAAATGTACATTGGTTTCCATTCAGCTCTCCAGAGCCAGTGCGACAAGAGAAGGAATCTAACAGGACAGAAAAGAAAGGGGGCGTGTGGGTAGAACGAGTTTGCCGGAGACAGTCCCCAAACGATGCACAACAGGAATTGCTCTGACCCACTGACAGTGCAACTAATTACAAATAAAATAAACGGGGGGAGGTGGAGACGGCACAAGGAGATGCCAGAACTGTGGAGTAAGAACAGGTCTGGGTCTCTCTGCAATTACTTCAGAGGGGCAGCTGCCCCCTGGCCTCCCAGGAGCGGGGAAGACTCACACTGCAACGTACACCCCACGCAGCACTTGACGACTCACAGTGCCACTCAATTCCAGAGCAATCTCTACGCCCCTTCCCCCAGGGCCAGGCTAAACCAGACTAGCCCAGGCCAGCTCAGGTCAAACGCAGCCGACATCTGGAGTGAGCTGATCCCATGACCCGGGGCCTGGGATTCTAGGTCTAGCACGGCAGGCAGGCTGCATGGGACTGGCTTCTTCCAAGAAGGAAGAAGAAATTTGCTGGCCCTGCTAGCACAGCGCCAGCAGACAGCCCCATGACCCCCACCCCCCAGGGCTGCCCAGCCACCAATCAGCGTTCCCAACACAGACAGAACCTGCCTTAGATCCCATCACCCACGAAAGCGGCGTAGATTCCTGCAAACAACAGAGAGGAGAGGCTGGCTGGGCCCGAGGCCTGTAGACAAGAAACAATGAATGACCGTTTCAAGGCATGGTTTAAAAACAAAGAGGCCAGGCTCTAAAAGATCCCTGGTCCCATTTCGGTAAAAGGGGCGGTGCTGCAGCCGAACCAGCCGCGGGCTAGTCACGAAGCTGGTCTGAAGGGACGTTTGGGGTAAGGAGGAAAAGCTCCACTTCACTGAGGCGCGTCTTAAAATGGTGCCACCCTGCCTGGCAAGTCTGGGGCACCCCACCCTCGGGTGCCACTCACCCCCCCTCGCAGGGGGAAGTGTCAGGCAGGGTTTTAGAATGGCCCGTCTCAGCGGGACTCCAGAAAGCAAGACCCAACCCTCATAATCAACAGGGTACGTCAGGCTAGGCTACCACACCAAACCCAGGAACACTCCTGCTAACTATGGCGATCTAGATCAGGTTGTACACGCAATCTGCCACTAGCACTGAGCCACACACGGCTTGTGCGATGCCCTGCCGGCAGATCCCAGAATTAAATAGCAGCCACAAGAGATCACCTTGTCTTCAAACCGATTTGTGCCCACCCAGCAGGACTGCTGGGAAGGAAAAGTCCCGGGGAGTTTTGCCAATAGCTGCAGGAATCATCTTGCAAATCAGAGGGAAGTGTTCCAGGGGAGGATAAGACGCTGGGAAGTACACACATACTATTTAAAATGATCCAATCGAGACAATGCATCTCACAAGCAAAAAGCTGAGTTCCCCCCAATGGCTGTGATGAAGGGACACAGGGGGGCGGGCTCGCCTGTGTTTTCATTTAAATGCGTGGACAGTGTGGATTCTCCCGTACAAACACACACACACACACACGCTCGCGTCTCCTCACCACCGTGTGCCGAGTGTCCACTCACGTCGACAGAATGCAATGTGAATGCGGGAGTCCCTCCCAGCAGAATCAAGGTGTGCTGCCAGGATAACGCAAGAGGAGGAGGGACCCAGGGGAATCCACAATCCTAGTCAACATTCCCGGCTCCATTTAAAAAACAAAAAAAGAAAACAAAAGGAACACACAGACACACACAGAGGGCAGCTCGTTACGCTTCGGCGAGAGAGAAGTTCTTCTCTTCCTGGGGTTTGCCGATCCAGCTCCCATAGCTCATCTCCTCCAGCGCACTGAAGAAGTGCTGCTTGGCTCCCTGGTAGGCCGAGGCTGCCTCCTTGGCATCTGAGTACAGCGCCAGGCTCTGCAGGTCTTTGCGGTCAGCCTTGGCACAGAGTTGCTGGAACAGGGCGAACATGCTCCTCTTGGACACGCGGGACACCTCCAGCTTTGGTCTGGAAAGCGAAGAACAGGACCAGAATAAGAACCCCAGAGCATGGAGGTGGGCCAAGGGGGCAAACAGCCGCTGGGGATTGCAATCGGATCCACGCGGCCAGAGCCCAGGGCTTGGACAGAGTCTCATGGCAGGAGCAGAGTGCCCGTGGGTAACAACCGGGATCTCCAAGTGCCACACACACAGCAGCTCCGCCTTGCTGCCCCCGGAGGCCCCCTGGCAGGACTGCTCGGCGCGTGGGAGCGATTGGAGCAGCGTGCCCAGCGCCTGAGAACAGCGGGCGGATATTCTGTTCTGACTGGGATGAATCCCCGTTTTAGCTGCGGTTCCAGTCCCCCAGGTCCTCCCACACAGCAGGGCACGGCATGACAGACCGGGGAACCGGCCCCTTCACAAGCTCCCCTAGAGCCAGCCTCTGCCAAGGCTGCAAAGCTCTTCGCTCACCCGTCTACTTTGCCTTTTGTGCCATCCAGGACTTCCACCTCGCTTTCGTCGGCAAGACACCAGTTCACACTCGACTCCTTGGTCTTGCCCGTCTGCCTGGCGGAGTCGTAGACGCTGACTCTCCCCACCTAGAGGGCCAGGGGGAGACAAGGGGGCTGGCTCAGCAGACTGGCACATGCACACAGCTGGGAGGGGCGTGTGGTTCTCAGCACTGGCAGACGGGGAATGCAGCGGAAGCCTCTCACGTGGAGCCCCCTTAGCGACCTGCCAGCTGGAGTGGCCAGCAATCGGTTGCGTTCTAGCTCGCCCCACCGGCAAAGCATTTATAATCTCAGCTAGGCCACACGCGCCCAATTCAAAGGTCGCCCCGCGACAGCCCCTGGAGAGAGACGGGTCACTGGGGCTCTGGTTAGATCTGGCATGCATGAAACCCGGAGAGTTTACTGAGTCTTGCCCTGGCACCATCGTACACACAAAGGTCTCATTAACCACTCACACCTGGCCAGACGTGGCAGTGGGCTGAAAGACAGGGAAGCACAGAACCAGCCACCATGATCTCTCTGTCCTGAACCTGGTCTCTGGTCCGACAAATACCGGGAGGAAGCTAAGCTTTCCAGCTAGAGCTGGAAGGTTCATAGAGCATTAACCTTCCGGCAGGTCGTCTACCGAGGCTCACTAATACAGAAGGCACCAGTGCAGATGGCTGGCCCCTTGTGCGGAGAGGAGAGAATGGAAACATTAAGAGCTGCCAAGCCTACAGTACCTCGGGATGTTTAACATGATACGGAGCCTGGAGACCTGCTTCAAACGTGCTCCCGTCTCTCGACATGCGGCAGCAGATTGCACGTGTCAAGTGACCCTGGCTGTACAGGTAACCTGGGAAAAGACACATGCAGGCATTAGGAAACAGAGCGGCTGCATTGTTAATGGGCAGGCAGAAAGCTGAGAAGATGCTCAGAAAGCCTGAGGCGGAAAAGGTTCAGGACAGCAATTTTCCTATCACTAGACACTTCCTTGGTCATTAACATGTGAAGGGTTCAGTTTTACCGATTGCAACATTTGTGGCCATAAAACATTTACAGGCAACTTCGGTCTCCCCTTGGTCCGCACACATCCAAACCAAGAGCCAAGGAGAAAATCCCCACGTGTCCCCATGGTTAAAATCTACACGGTCCCATGTGTTCCCTAATGGTTTAGCTCTGCTGGAATCAACATTTTAGCCTTCGGTTCCCCCGCCCCCCGGTGAATTTCTTTTCCATGACTGCAGTAAGGAGGTTATCTGGCACTCAGCATACGCAGCCCAGCTCCTGAACTCTCTGAGAGCACAGTGCGCTCAGGGTTTCATACCGAGCGTGACGGAGCTGAGGTACACTGGCTGCATAAAATGCGACAGCAACGCCCCTTGCAGGCCAAGCACATTCCAGCGCAGGATTTTGTCGCTGCAGGACATGGTGCGCAGCCTCTCTCCGTGCTGGATCCCATCCCACGTAGGCACAATGTCACTCGACTCCACGGGAATGGTGCCTTCCCCTGCGGGAGAGGAAAGGAAAGGGAATTTGCAAAGAGCCAGCCGGCTACAAAACCCCCTTCCACAAGGGTGCAGGCCAGGCCAGCACGCTCCCCGAGCTCCCCGAAGTGTCATGCACACCTCCGAGACGGCCCGGCCCCGCGCAGACAGAGGACAACATGCCCTGCGGCCAGGAGGGAGAGCTGGGTAGACTAGAGAGAGGCAAGTTTTCACACGGCTGAAGCCCAATTAGCTTGCGCTTGAAAACTAGGCCAGTGCCACACGAGCGTCGGTGCTGGTACAGACAAAAGCACGGGGGGGTGGAGCGTGACTTTCCACCTCCCCAGCCCCTTGCCCACCCCCTTCACCCATCCTCTAACCCTCTCTGCCTTTGCTCACTTGAGCCTAAGGCAGCAACAAGCACGGATGGGAGAAAGGCCGGCGGGACATCACCTCTCCGCCGTCTAACCATGCGGGTGCTCAGACTCACAGGGATACACGCCAGCCCCCTCCCCATGCCAGGTCCACTCTCCCACCTCCTGCAGCTCTCGGTCTGATACAGGAGAGCGGGGGTCAGAGTGAACATGCTGGTCCTTTCCTAGAGGTAGCTGCAAAACTCCCAGCCTCTGGCCCCAGGGCTGATTCTCCAGATCACGTTACCAGGTGGAAGAGCTTAATGGAGCTAAGCCCCCCCCCCCTCTGGCCAGGGGTTACTAGCAGGGAGCGCTTCCCGCAGCTGAGCCTGTGACGGGTTGGGGCCACAGAGACCTGCTTGGTGCTGCCACCTGGTGTGCCAAGGCTACTTCTGCCCCTGCTTCCAGGCCTTTTCCAGCTTGGGACTCCCGAATCCTGTCTGTTTTGAGCCAGATTCCACTGATCTGCTGCAAACACAGACCCAGGTCCGAACCAAGTCCACTCACCACTATAAGGCCCCTGGAAGCGCTCTGGCCAGGGGTTACTAGCAGGGAGCGCTTCCCGCAGCTGAGCCTCAGTGTGACTGGAAGATACAGACGCCGGCATTCCCGGCGCGGCGGCATGCTTGGAGCAAGGGCTCCTGAGGCTTTGTGAGACTCACCATTCTCCACCTTGGTGCGCAGTTTCCCCTGCTTGGGATTCTCAAAGAGAGGCTGATGCTGGCTCTCCCCCGGTGTGCTTGCCTGGTCACTGCAGGATTTATCGAAGAGGGCCCCATCTCCACAAGGCGCCGTGCTAGAAACAAACCAACAGCCCCCGCCGAGTTAGCGTAGACCCAAAGGACAAGGAAATAACACGGGCTATGCCGGACAGTAACTTCACCAGGAGAGGTTGTTCTTGAGGTCTGCTCAAGTCACTTCCACTCCAGATCTGCCTATACGTGCGGCTTTATCTTTCCGTCCCTAGTTCCGGGGGGTGGAAGGAGAAATCCAGTGAAGATTTACAGCCCTTTGAACGCTATAGAAGAGCGAGGTATCAGCAGCATCACTCCGTGACCGCGTGCACCATGCAGCTCTCTCCGAAATGCACTGGAAGCCCTGCTATCCAGCACCCAAAGCTAGCGGTACATGGGGGTTGGGACGGTCAGGGGACAGCCTGGGGCTCATGCCCGTCAGAGGACACAGATCAGCTGGGGTAGATTAACGGGGCCGCCCCAGGGAAGGTTAGCAGCGCTATGCGCCTGCAGACCTGACGTAGAGGTGAAAGGTCACGTCGTCTTTTATTTTGAGCCTGTTCTCTCCTGCTGACTCAAATATGCTCTGTTCTGCGGAGGAGGGATCGGCGGGATTGTACTTCATCAGCTCGCTGTAGAGAAACCTGGGAACAAACACAACGGGTCAGAAGATGGCCTCGTTCCAGAGATCAGAACCACCCCAACCCCCACACGTGACCAGGACAGGCAGTGCCCCAACGGCAGTCTCTGTTGAAGGTGGAAGAGAGCTTCAGCGAAACACATGATGTGGTTAGCTGTGTCTGTTGGTTTGGGTGCACGAGGACGGGAAACCCAGGAGAGGGGACTCTGCGGAGAATACTTTGGAGCCTGGGAGTGGATACCCGCATTGGCAGCCCCAGCCCAGAAGCCAAGGGCTGAACAGGTAACAGAACAAAATCCCCCCAGGTCAGTGGAGAGGGATACTTGTAGGAGAATGTGGGGCACTTACCCGGTTGCTGCTTGCATGCACTCATCCTGCGGGGAAGGAGACGCCTCGACTGCCGACCTAGCAGCTTTCATTGGCGCGCTGCTCACTTAAGACGACACAGTCCCAGAGAGGGCTGAGCGCCGGCACAGCCTCAGGACTGGTCTACAATCA
Source organism: Chelydra serpentina (assembly GCA_037349315.1). Taxonomy (NCBI): domain Eukaryota; kingdom Metazoa; phylum Chordata; order Testudines; family Chelydridae; genus Chelydra; species Chelydra serpentina. The sequence continues at coordinate 77,129 of JBAIAC010000392.1, forward strand.
CCGGCTCTTTTATAGCTACTTTTGGCCAAGCGCAGGGGAAACCTTGAGGTTTCTTACACCCTGTCAAGGACTAATGGGAAACTGCAGCTCCAGCAGAGTCTGTGTCGAGACCGTCCCAACTTTGCACGGTAAGGGAAAGTTCCGCTTGAAACACTTCCCCCTGCTCTCACTTTTAATGGCGTGTGCCACAGCCCCAGGGATTAACGGGAAGGACAAATCACTCAGAAAGCTGGAGATCACAAGCACACGGTCGCTCTAACTCCCCGATCTGCTGGGGACCTGCTCCCCTCGTCCCCGGGGTGGAGGAACACCCCAAGTGTAGTGACAAGCACAGACACGGGCTGGCGTTGTATGGGGTACAGATAGGGACTGGCACTAGTCCAGATTCTCTCTCTCGCTATTTAAAAGGGGCAATGCTAAATGCATGAGGGAGGCGAGAGCAATCGGCGTGGTAGGACTTAGCTTGGGAAAGCCTTGCCCAGCAGACTGGGCTGGCTTTGTTACCCCCTACAGCAAGATTGCACCGACACGGTTTGATGGTGCAATTAGAACGGGACGAACCCAAGCGTGGAGGTTGGATCTGAAGAGACGCTATGACTCAGAAGACAGGGCTCCATCTTTAGAGCCCTGCGCGGATCCACGGATATAGATCGGTCTCCGCGGAACCGCAGTGGCAAAAGGAGCAGGAAGTGGGGCCGCCGTTGCCAGGAGTCAGCGCCCTGCCCCGGCAGCTCCTCCAGCGCAGCTGTACCGGATATAAATAGCTGAATTTGTATCCGCGCAAGGCTCTGTCCGTCTTGGGCCGAGCAGCGCTGGGCGTGGGCTGAGATGGTGCATGGCACAGTGGGGCGTGCAGCTTCTGCATGGTTCTCCTTTGTATTGCACGAGTGTGGCTGCCATCTGACCCCGCCCAGGGATGGGGAGTACCGCCCGGGGGCTTGACAAACTGCCAACACGGCAGTAACGTGGGCAACAGTCACACACGACCCTTCCTTGTAAAACACAGCGTCGCTGTGCTTCACAGCCAGGCAGATAAACAGCAAGTGTTGGAACCCACAGCCCCTAGCACCAGAGTGTTCTCTGCCGAAACGGACCCTGGCTGTGCTCCTGGAGAGGGGTCTGCCCGCGGGACGAGACGGGCAGCGAGGTGTTCCCTTTCTCCCGAGACTCCCTCCAAACAGAGAACAAAGCTTCCCCCACCCCTCACCTGACGAAGCCTCGGCGGGAAATGATTTCTGCATGGCAGTCATTCACAGTCTCTCCCTTCAGGCTCAGCTCCTCCCCCTTCACGCAGCGATTTCCTAGAGGGCGAGGGAGGGAAGAGTCTCACAATGCCAACGCACAGGCTCCTCTGAAAAGGCAGCCTTTTATCTCACCAGTCTTACCACTCTGGGCGCCTGAGCAGCATGGCCCCAGTTACCGGGGATCATTATCCCGGCCAACGAACAGGACAGAATTCTACTCCACGCAGAAATCGCTTGCCTCTTTTTATGAGCAGCACAAAGCTAGATGTTCCCAGCTTGACGCCAGGGTCCCTTCAAACCTGGCGGCCTCATTTGCCCATCCTCTGAGACGCGAAGCAGTGCCAACCACCTAGGGAGAGGGGGATTTAGGAATCTAAAGCTGAGGGAAGCCGTAGGACCTCGTGCTGTTTGACACCAGGAGGGAAAATCCATGCTCTGATGCACAGGCTAGCATGTAGAAGTGCAAGCAAAGATTACGAGCGACATAGCTGAAGGCACGTTCGCTTTGTTTTCTCCTTTTGTAACTAGATTACTGGTGACACCGTGTGAACCCTGGGAACGTTCTTTAACCCCCATAGGATGCTGAGAGGGGACTGTGTCCCACTCTCCCTGAAGGAGCCCATAGGAATGGCCAGTGCCTACTTCTAGTAAGAAATGTATCTAGCTAGGGAGCCCGAGCTCAGTGCATGCTGGAAGTAGTGGCTCATACCCGTGCCAATGCTGACCACAACTCCCAGGCCCTCTTCTCCTCGCCGCATGATGATTGCAGCCAGGATCTTCCGCCCGAGCAGGCTGTGCTGGATGCGAGCAGTGAGGGCATTGAACCGCTGGTGGCTCAGCATAGCTATCTGATCATGCAGGGTACTGCCACTCACGGGGAGCTGGAAGGGGGACAAGACAGCAGCATTGCTAAGAGATCACAAGCAGGTCATCCATTTATGTAAACAAAGACTCGAGAAGGAAGCCGATCGGAAACCCGGCTATTCAGTAGGAGGGTAGAATCCAGAGCACACAAATGCCAAGGGAAAGAGCAGGTGAGTATACAGAGGTGAGTTTGCCATGGGCTATAACAGCACAAAAGGTCCACGCAGTTTTGGACTGCAAACGCAGAGATTACCATGGTGTGGAGGGGCCACCTCTTTAGAGAACTCTGCTGTACCCATGCTCCAAATCTCACGCTCATCTCTGAGCCCAACATCAGTGGATAGTCTTGCTTCCTGACAGCGAGATGCACTGGGGTGAGGAACAGTCTCCCCAGGGAAGGAGTGGAAACCCCCATCACTGAGAACGTTTAAAACTGAACAGTAAGAAACAATTCTGCCCCAGCTCCCCGGGACTTAGCTGGTAGGACTTCTCGATCACGAGTGCCTACGGAATTCTTCCTCTGGCTGCTTGTGGGGAGAGTGCCTGGTGCGCACCCGGTGGCCTTCTCTGGCACTGCTCTGAATCCCCTTTTACGAGGCAAGATCTCAATGCCAGGATCAGCTCTGCAGCAGGGAACACACGTCTCAGGAGATGGCAGAGCTCAGAGCAGGACTCAGAACGGCACAGGCCGGGGACAGCAATTCTGCCAGAATTAGAGCTTTGTTCACAGCTGATGTGCTCTCTAAGAACGACTGAACTGGGAATGCGGAATCACTTCGTGTGCTCGTGCTCTTACCCGCGGGACCGTGCTTCAGCTGCTCATGGATCAGTTTGGGGCTAGCTCAGTCCAGCATCAGATGCTGGCAGGAGGCAGGGTCAGAGTATGTGTGTGTCCTACTGGGAGCAGCTCTAGTACATGCCAGGAAAGGATGAGAAAGCCAGCCAACAAGATAACAGACCTTTACAAGTCACTGACAGCCTAGTTCTGGGGAGAGAGAAATTACCTCTGTGATGCTCTGTCCTTCGGTGCGTTCAGCCTTCTCCGTTTCCCCAATCAGGACTCTGAGCGCTGCATCGGCCGCTTCCTGCTTGCCTTGCTTTTTGTTGTGTGCAGTCACGGCTGGGAACCAACGCCCTCCAACCTTGGCTTGGTAGACAAACCTACAGAGGTAGCAGCAGCATGTCACTGGGAGAGCAACGTTTAAAAACAAAGTGGTTTTTATTTGTACCTGCCAACTGTAAGGAGGCAGAATGACGCTCCGACAGCAGCTAGCTCTGTTACCAGCTTGCAGCTTCGCCAGGAATTTGCTATGCTAGCTAGGAGTCTGCGCCTACTTCAGGACAGCACAGACAGTGCCAGTTTTGTCATGGACATTCACCGCGACTTACTTCGGATCGTGAGGAGGTCCCGTCTGATCGATCATTTTGAACTCTGCTGCAAAGCCGTTGGAACGGGCGTATTCCAGCAGGCCGCTGACGGGATTGGCATTGAGGTATTTGATCAGCTCCCCGATGCCCTTGGCTTTTGCTGCTTTTGACTCATCTGGATTCAGGGGCTGGGCAGCAGGCGGCTCCAGGACCGGCTCGCTTGGGACCTCTACGGAGGGCTAAAGACGAGTTAGACAAGAGGAGCCAGTTAAATATTTAGGAGTACGTACTACAGCAGGATAACTGCACACAGCCAGCCTTGGCTACTGCCGGCTGACCCGCCCGGGGTAAAATCCTACTGGAGGAAGGAGTAAAGGGTGCAAGGGTCTCTCTACCTGTTCTGGGAAGAACTGCCCCCCAGCCTCCCCGCGGAGGATCTTCACAGCAACCTCCGCTGCCATCTGCTTTGCTCCCTTCTTGCTGTTGGCTGTCACCGCGGGGAAAGTCTGCTCACCCACCTTCACGCAGTATTTGAACCTGGCAGGATGTTACACCATGAGAAGAATGTTAACCCCAGAGGCTTCAGTCTGTTCTTTGCACCAACTCCCAGTTCAAGTCGGGCTAAAGATGCACAAGGAACATTTCCAAGTTATCAGCAGTTTAAGAGCATCAGGATGACTGGATGCTCCAAAAGCACTGGCATGGCACTGCCACGCATGGTATTCAGGACTAGCCCCTGTGTTCTGAGCCTGCCCCTGGGTTGGAGACACCCAGCCTCCCACGACGAAGGCATTCCTTGACCTCTTTCTGGGGTGCACAGGGCCTCGAGGGAGCCAGGTCCAGACGTCCTTGAGCAAGATGAGCACTCAGATAACACAGTGAAGTGTATGGGAACCTGGACAGATGGGGCAACCTGGCTGGTTCCTCTGATTGGAGAGGAAATAAAGAGAAGAAACCCCTCCCCATGCCCCCCCCCCCAATTAACATGATGTGCCATACTTGGGGTCATGGGGCGGTCCCTCCTGAGACAGCAGCTGGAATTCACACGTGCTCCCTGATTTCTGTCCATATTCCATCAATATGCTGATGGGGTTCTTCCCGGAAGACAAGTTTAGCTGTGCCGCTGCAGACGGAGGCTCTGGTTCTGGGCGTGCAGGCTATGGCAAGAAATGGAGAGGAGACTAAAGCACAGATCTCAGCCGAGCTCCCACGGACAGGCTGCTGCTGCCAGGCGCTAGCCCAGGGGCTGCAACTTTCTGCCAACTCAGAGATGCTAACTACAGGACAAAGCCAACCCGGCCGAGAGAACGAGCACCAGCCTGCATCAAGAGCAGGTCAGCTTCGCATCGGTGGTTCTGCTTCCGCACCCCTTGGAATACTCATAAGAAGCCACTTTTGCTACAAGCAAGAGAAGCGTGGGGCCCTTCGTGGACCGTTCAGGCCATTCTGGGCACTACCCAAATAGCACCTGAGAGCTAATTCCAGAAAGAGAAAGGCGGGAGAGCCCTCATACAGGCTTGAAATACTTTCCCCACACACCATTTGGAATCACATTTCCTTTTGGGCAGGGACAATCTCTAGCTCCTTTACATCACCCTCCCCTGACAGCTAGTGCTGGGCCAGCCCCCCAAATACTGTCTGCTTCGCGCTGCGTCTGTGAACAGAAAAACGCAGCAGCAGGACAGCTCTTTTGGGAGAGCAGGGCTGAGCACACGGGCATCAAGGCCCTGATTTTAGCCCGAATGTCGCCCAGAACAAACAGCACGGGACTCACCAGATCTGCTTCGGAGCTGTCTGGGACGAACGACTCCTCCCCTTCCATGCCATCCTCCCCTTCGTTCTCAGCTTCGCGCAGCAGGATTTTCATGGCGTTGGCAGCTGCCTCCTGCTTGGCCAGTTTTTTGCTACCTGCTTCCGCTGGTGGGAACCGGCGCCCGTTTATCACAGCCTGGAACTTAAATCTTTGTAGAGGAAGAGACAAGGACAAACTGTCACTCTGGGTACCAGCCTGCCCCTCCTGCACTAAGCCGCTAGCCCAGCTCTTGGAACTCGAGTGGGAAGGAGCTGCTGGTCCCGGCGGTGCGGAAGCAAACAAGCCACGGCTGCAGAAGGGCCAGACACACCAAAGATGCAATCTGACTTCATTTCGAAGTGTACACAGCCTTCCACAGCAGATGTGGTGGCAGAGACCCCAGTGAGTTCAGCCCTAACGCTGCAGAATGAGGCTCCTGGATCCAGAGGCCGCATGAGTCATTAACTCATTGGCTGTTCTCACCGCACCAAGTGCAAATCCAAGACAGTCTCCTGCACGGGGGAAAGAAAGGTTGAAAGCCGGTCTGGCGCCAGCCTGAATCGCCACATCTGCACCTAGTCACTTTGGGTCAGTTTGTCCCTCAGGCAGGATCTGCCCAGCGTGCCTAGGAGGGCATTTAAGAGCTGCCAGCCAACTCTCTGCACAGCATCTTTGCCAGGCACTTCCTCTCGTCTTTGACAGATGTGCCTGCCTCTCTCTCAGGGGCAGACCCCAATGACAGCTTACGCCAGCTAGATTCCTTTTTGGCACCCAGCCTTTTGCAGAGGTGGACTCATCTCAGCAAAAAGCAGGTTGAACTGGATCTAGGGACAGGCCACTGGGGCTAAATCCATTCAGACCTTTCCCTAAAGAGAAAGCTTGGATTTTGTCTTTGGAAAGTAGGCCGATTTTCCTGTCTAGTGGGCCTATTGACATATTCCAGTGTGGCATAAACGGTGCCTTTCACTGTCACATCAGTGCCCAGGAATGGCCACAATATCAGAAAGTATCCTCAACAGACTACCCAGAAAAAAATCCCATTCTGTGACTGCAAGTGACGTGCTACGCTCCGAACTGCCACACCAACGAGACGCTTGCAGCTAGTGACAAGCTGCTAACAATGGGCCCATGAAGAGAAATCCCAGCAGCGCAAATGGTGGTGGGATAAGAAAACAGAGCCGATGGCAAGAAACCATAGGAAACCTAGAGGACATTTCTCCCCCTCTCCCCAGTAAGTTGCTGCAGGGGATTTCCCACTCCTGGACAGAGACATCAACGTCTGTTCATCCATTTTCAGGGGGAACTCTCTCTCTCGAGGTTACCTTCCTCTATTTCCCCTGCCTTTACTGACTTCCCCTCATTTTACTCTTATTCCAGTCCTTCTACAGTCAATGGGAGTTACAACTGCGTAAGTGAGAGCAGAATTGGGCCCTTTAGACTCTCAGCTGCTTTCGGTTTCCTTTCCAGCTGAACAATTCAGCGGTGTAAAATACCAGGAAGGACAGCACTGTGAGCAGGACAGAAAAGGAACTCACTGGTGGCTATGGGGTTTCTGAGGGAAAGAGCTGGTTGTTTTGGTAAATGGTCTTTCCTATTTCCTAGTTAAGGGACCGAGAGTCCTTTGGGTGAGGCGCATGAACCTTGCGGGTGATTAGACTGGTTGTCACAGGAGGAAGCATAGCAAATATTGACACACTGGCCCTGCAAATCTAGGATGAGGCAATTAGATTCGAAGTTAATTGAGGCCAAACAGAATCACAGAAATGTGGTGCTGAAAGGGACCTCAAGAAGTCTTCAAATCCAGCCCCCTGCTCTGCGGCAGGACCAAGTAAACCTAGACCATCCCTGACAGGGGTTGGTCCAACTTGTTTTTAAAAGTTTCCAATGATGGGGACTCCATGGCCTCCCTTGAGCTTATTCCAGAGCTCAACTCCCCGTAGAGTTAGAAAGTTTTTCCTAATATCTAACCTAAGTCTCCCTGAAGAGGAAACCCATTACTTCTTGTCTTACCTTCAGTGGACATGGAGAACAATTGATCACCATCCTCATTATACCAGTCCCCCCTTGGTCTTCTTTGCTCAAGACTGAACATGCCCAATTTTTTTAACCTTTCCGCATAGGTCAGGGTCTCTAAACCTTTGATAATTGTTGTTGCTCTCCTCTGGACTCTCTCCAATCTGTCCCCATCTTTCTTAAATTGTGGTGCCCAAAACTGGACACAGGACTCCACCTAGGCCTCACCAGTGCCAAGGAGAGCAGGACAATCAACTCATGTGTCTTACGTATAACACGCCTGGTAATACACCCCAGAACCATATTAGCCTTTTTGCAGCTGCATCCCATTTATGATTCATATTCAGTTTGTGATCCACTAGAACCCCCAGATCCTTTCTAGCAGTACAACCACTCACAGTTATTCCCCATTTTGTAGTCGTGTGTTTCATTTTTCCTTCCTAAGTAAAGTACTTGGACTTGTCCAACTTGACTTTCAGCTTGTTGAATTCAGACCAGTTCTCCAATTTGTCAAGGTCACTTTGAATTCTAATCCTGTCCTCCAAAGTGCTTGCAACTCCTCCCACCTAGGAGTCATCTGTGAATTTTATAAGCATGCTCTCCACTCGACGATTATCCGAGTCCAAATCAGACCAGTGCAGAACCTCCCTAGATGTGTCCTCCCAATGTGACAGCAAACCACTGATAACGACTCTTTGAGTTCAGTCTTTCAACCAGCTATGCACCCACCTTATAGTAATGTCATCTAGACCACATTTTCCTAGTTTGCTTATGAGACTGTTGTCATGAGGGACTGTGTCAAAAGCCTCACTAAAATCAAGGTATATCACGTCTACTGCTTACCCCCATCCACTAGGCTAGTAACCCTGTCAAAGAAGGAAATTAAGTTGGTTTAGCATGTTTTGTTTTTGACAAATCCATGCTGATTAGTCCTTATAACCCTGTTATCCTCCAGGTGCTTCTTGTTTAATAATTTGCTCCAGTATCTTTCCAGGTACTGAATTTTGGCTGACTGGTCTTATTATTCTCTACATCCTCCTTCTTAAAGGAAGGTATTACATTTGCCCGTCTCCAGTCTTCTGGAACCTCTCCCATCCTCCAGGAGTTCTCAAAAATAATTGCTAATTATTATATTGCTTCAGCTAGTTCCTCAACTACCTCGGATGAGTTTGATCAGGCCCTGACAACATGAATACATCTAACTTATCTAAATATTTTTAACCCGTTCTTTCCCTATTTTGACTTGCATTCCTTTCCCCCAGTTGTTAATATTATTTGTGTTGAGTATCTGGTCATAATTAACCTTTTTAGTGAAGACTGAAGCAAAATAGGCACGAAGCACCTCAGCTTTCTTGATGTCATCAGTTATTAGCTCTCCTTTCCCAAGTAAAGGACCTACACTTTCCTTCATCTTTCCCTTGCTCCTAATGTATTTAAAGAACCCCTTCTTACTGCCTGTCTCTTGCCAGGTGGCACTCATTTTGTGCCTTCGCCTTTCTGATTTTGTCCCTACACACTTGTGCTGTTCTTTTGTACTCCTCCTTAGCAATGGGACCATGTTTCCACTTTTTGTAGGATTCCCTTTTGATTGCTAGGCCATTAAAGAGCTCTCGATGGAGCCATATTGACCTCTTACTGTTCTTCTTATCTTTCCTTTGCATTGGAATAGTTTGCAGGGGTGCCTTTAATATTGTCTCCTTGAGGAACTGCCAGCTCTCCTGAACTCCTTTTTCCCTTAGATTTTCTTCCCATGGGACCTTACCTGCCAGTTCTCTGAGTTTGGTAGAGTCTGCTTTTCTGAAGTCCAGTAGCCTTACTCTGTTGCTCTCACTCCTTTCTTTCCCTAGACCCATGAAATCTGGTACTTCACAATCAGTCACCCACATTGCCTTTCACCTTCAGATTCACTATCAATTCCTCCCTGTCGGTCAGAATCCACTCTAAAATGGGTGTCCCCCTGGTTACGTCCTCACTTTCTGGAACAGAAAGTTGTTTCCAAGAACTTATTGGAAATGTTGTGTTTTGCCATATTACATTCACAACAGAAGTCTGCCTCGTTAAAATCCCCCATTACTACTAGGTCCTATGTTTTGGATATTTCTGTTATTTGCTGTAGAAATACCTCAATCTACCTCTGTTCGTGACTGGGTGGTCTATAGCAGTCTCAACCAAGACATTAACCCTATTTTTTAACCCTTTTATCTTTACCCAGAGACTCTCAACTGGTCTGCCTCCCACCTCCTTCTGGACCTCAAAACAAGTGTCTATATCCTTTGTGTGTCATGTAACCCCCTCCTCCCTTTTCTCCCTGCCTCTCCTTTCTGAACAAGCTCTGCCCCTCTATACCAATATTCCAGTCATGAGACTTATCCCACCAAGTCTCTGTGATACCAATTAAATCATAATTTAGCTTATGTACATCTCTTTAAGCAGAAAAGAATAGCCAAGGAAACCCATGTTCTCTTTCTTACCTTGGTTCATGCGAGGGTCCGCTCTGCTCCAAAAGGGCAAATTCACAGCGCTGGTAAGTGTACTGGCTATATTCGATGAGGCCGCTGACCGGGTTCTTCTCCTGACAGGCAATCAGCTTTTCTAAGGGCGTACACTGGAAAGCAGTATCAAACTGGGCAGCGTAGCTGGGAGAGGAGGGGGATTCCATGATGCATCTCAACTCATCCGCCTGCTTATTGATGGCATTCAAGTCATCTGGAATGTCATCTGTGGCCCACTTGCCATTTTCAGAGTTGTCATAGTTCATGAAGCGGTACCTGGGCTTCCGGGCTCGCAGGCCTGGGTCAGGAACACTGGTGTCAGTCTGTTCTGTTTGCTCGGAGGCTTGCTGTCCATTCTTTACATTTTCTTCTTCTTCTTCCATCTTTACCTCTGTGAAAGGTAACACACTCTCCTGCGGATCCGGCTCTACGCAGGCAGCTGGAAACTCTGGCTCTGGAGCGGGAGGTGCCATTTCCGTTACTTCATTGGCTTTTATCTTGATCTGCATCCGCTCCCGTTTCTTTTCAGTGAGGGACCATTTTGGGGGGTTTGTGTTCTCCTTGTGGACTTCTCCCAGTTTTTCCAGGGCACTGAGCGTGGTGTTAACATCCTTGGCCTTTGAAAAACCAATGTTTTTTGCAAGGTTGTATGCTGTGGAGTCTGTGACATTGAACAAATAGTTACAGATTTTCTCCTTGACTTCAGCCATGATGGGAGACTCGGTACTGTCTTCTGAGCTGACCGCGCTTTCCCTTTCTTCACTCTCAGAAGCTGTATCTTTGCAATGATTCCCGTCGGCGGTGGCACTTCCTTTGCACACTGCCCCTACAGAGCCAGGTTTGTCCGCGATCCGCCACAAGGGGGGGGTCACTCCTTCTTTATGCAATTTACCTTCTTGGAGAAGTTTGTACAGATAATGGTTGACTTCTTTCTTTCGGGTTTTAAGTTTTCGGGCGAGTTCATGAACTGTACAGGACTCCCCCCACCTGAGCTGTCCTAAAATTGTCAAAATGTCTTGCTCTCTGTCTTGCCCAGCAACAGACAGTCTCTGGAAACTCAGGTTGAAATGCTCAAGTTCCCTTTCTGATTTTCTGTAGTTGTACTGAGCTGGGGGATAAGACGGTAAACTTCGCGTTTGCTGACTGATATACGGGGGTCTAAATCTCCCAGCTGTGCCCCAGCTGTTGTGCCCACTCCCTCTAGGAATTGGTACAGCAGCTCGCGGACCCCTGATGTGTTGCTCTACTTGTGGCCTTTGTTCGCAAAATGGGTACAGGGGAGCTTCAGTGATTTGCCCCAATAGGAACTGTATCTGCTGGTTTCTGAATCTGTCGAGATTACTTCCCTGTGGGACGAGAGAGTTGTTAAAATAGGCTGGATTAGGACTGCAGTAGTTATGTTTTGGGGGTGTTTGATAAGAGCCTTTGCCTCGACCAAAACCTGTGTTCATAGCGTGCTGCTGCAATGCACGTGTGAATCTGGGCTCTTGCACACCAGAAGAGAGGCAGCGGTGGTTCGCTTTCCACTCGCACAATTGCTGCACAGAGGCCTGCCAAAAGGAAAGAACAAGGGTTCAAAACTCAATTACACTCCCAGAGGAGCCCAGAACTACAGTATGACCAGCCTCTCCACTCCAAGACAATGTATAACCCTCTTCTTGTCTCAGCTTGCCTGCAAGCCCTGTTGCTGTGCTACTCATGCATGCCAGGTAAATGAAACTGACAACGTGTTTGCCCAAGCCCCTACCCCAAACACAAAACTGACCTGAAAGGAATTCTGAATGAGCCTAACAATGAGAAACAACTTGGTTCTTAAGACTCAGCACCCTCACTGGTTGTTGGGTATTTCAGGATCATATTTTGCCCTTCTCAGCGTGCTTTCCAAGCGCAATTCTCCCATTTCACAGATGGGAAAACTAAGGCCCATAGAGGTCAAGTGGCTTGCCAAGCATCACACAGTGAGTCTGCAGAGCTGGAAATAGAACACAAACTCCTAACTTGTGGCTCAGTCCACAAGAACATCCCTTCCTCCCCTGATGGAGTGTGACCTATACAGCTAATTCTCTCATTTCACGATGCTTTAAAGAGATAAGATACATGGGAACCAGATAGCGCAGAGGGCTGGTAATAGGATGCAGATCCTTTTAGGGCTGCAGTTCAGATCCAGCTCACATCAGTCACAAACGTGGCACCATCACCTGATTACAAGTGAATTTTGGTCTGAGTGGTCAGGCTGGAACCAATGATACACTCGATTTTTTTAAATTAAAGGAAAAGATAGCCACCACTTTGACTGGGATGCTCTAATCCTACCCAAGCGTGACAGCAGCCGAATGTGAACATAAAGTGACAGAAGCCATATCCCCAACAGAACATTTACATCCCAGATCTTTATAAGGGAGCCTGTGCAGGAATATAACTGATTCTTTACACCCACACACGGAAAGCGACCAAGTGGGGGATGTAAGTGGATCGATAATTACCTCACCTTAAAAATAGGGAGAAAAACACAGGACACTGCAAGTGAGCTAATTAGTGAGCGCTGGCAAAACGACTCAGCTCAAGAGTACCCCGGACACCAGCCATGCCCCTTAGCATCAGCCTTATTGCGCAGAATCAAAGGCCATGTCTACACTTACAAGCTTACAGCGGCCCAGCTGTACTGATAGAGAGAGAGCTCTCCCGTCGACATCATAAAACCAGCTCAAGGAGCAGTGGGACGACAGCACTTGCCACACGAGTGCTTACGCCGGCAAAACGTATGTTGTTCAGGGGTGTGTTTTTTCACACCCCTGAGTGCCGTTGTTGACATAAGTGCTAGTACAGACATGGCCAAAAACGTCCTAAGGCCATTTGAAATCTCACTTGCACTAAACAAGGTGACAAACAGCCTCCCCTTGTGTGGTATCAGTACCCAAGTGATGTGCTCTGGATTTTGAGCGCAGCGCTACATCTCCTTCTTGTTACCAGAGGGTAGCGAGTATCCCTTTTCCTGCACACGGCCATCACGGTCCTATTAGTTACCAGGACACCCAGATCTGGTCCACTGGCCAAGTTTAAAAAGAAATCCTTAGAACACACAACAGGCCTGGAGGAGGAAGGGAGGGTTTAGAAGTTGCTCTTACCTTGTTTTTGCCCAAGCTGACAAGTACAATTCATTTAATTGATCAGAAGGTAAAGAACTGTTTCCAAACTGTAAACTATCGCCACTTCACCTTGAATGGTCCCTTACAATACGTGCTAATTATTTATGCTAAACGATCTGTCCGATCTGTGACACTCTTACTGCCTTTCCCAGACCTGAAGAAGAGATCGGTGTACCTCAAAAAGCTTGTCTCTCTCCCCAACAAAAGATATCACCTGCCCTGCCTCGTCTCTCTAACCACAGACTCACTGCTAGGAGGAGCTGGAAGGCAAGTGAACCACCAACGGGAGCAGTTCTTCCCTGTGCCAGCCAAACGGTGAAAGGCAGAGCTCACAAATGGCTGCTAGATACATAAAAGCTCGGTACCTCTGTACTTTTTACAAACAACAGAAACAGGCTAGTCCCCCTTCCTCTCTGCCCGGCATGGAGCTAACGATTTAATCATCCACTCGGTCAACTTAAAATGGCTCCAAGTTAAGTTTCGGTTTCATTTTCTCCCAGCTAACTCTCACTTCTCTGTTTTGCCTGGTGTCCTGTTTCACTGAGGGGTTGGGCAGCACTTAGCGCCCAGGGCGTGTCTGTTCCATAATCTCCCCAGGAAAGAAAGGGAACCCTTTCATGCAGAGCCGACACATACACCCCCTTCGACCCATCTCCTGCTGCAGCTGGTTCTGGTTTAAACAGTGGCGTACAAACCTTTTACCAAACTGTACTACGCAAAAACAACGAGGAGTCTGGTGGCACCTTAAAGACTAACAGATTTATTTGGGCAGAAGCTTTTGTTGTTTTTGTGGCTACAGACTAACACAGCGACCCCTCTGTACTCCGCAGTGATTCTGCAGTCAGGAACGGTCTCATTCCTGGGCACATTCCTGGCCCACAGGACAGGGGGTTCTAGTTTCCCTCTCCTTAGATCCTGGTGAAAGGAAGGGTGTGCATTTCTTCACTCTGCTTCCAAGTGGCCGGAGTGGGGGAGGCGGGAATGAGACTTGAAAAGGGCTCTTTGGTGGAAGAATTTGTTTTGCAGGAATTTAAAGCTATAAATCCGATTACTGAGAACATTCCTCTCTCTGTTCCCAGGACACGGGCACCTGTGCTCCTGAACTGTGGTGTGAAACTGACTAGAGTCTGACAGGGATGCTAGGGGCTGAACCTCTCTGACTTCCTCTGTGACCTTGAGGAAATCGCTTCTCTCAGGCTACGTCTACACTACATCATTTACAACTGCGCTGCTGCAGCACTCCTGGTGAAGACGCTCTAGTCAGCTCTCCCGTCGTCTTAATACCTCCTGCCTCCGCAAGAGGCGGTAGCTCCGTTGGCAGGAGAAGCTCTGCCACCGACACAGCACAATCTACACCGACTCAGGTCGGTGTAACTTATGGTGCTCAGGGGTGTTGATTATTCACATCCCTGAGCAACGTAAATTATACCAAGGTAATTTGTAGTGTAGAGAAGGGCTCAGAGCTTGATTCCCTGGCTGTATAAAAGGGTTACATGACGCCCCTACTGACAGGAGTGTTGTGAGGATTCATTGTTTGTGCGACACTTTGACGATAATGAGTGCCGAGAGCGTTAATGACATGGGCAGTTTTTAAGGGCACGTCTACCCGTACAGCACTGCAGCACGTCTGGTGAAGACGCTCTATGTCCACTGCTTGCATTAGTCACAATAAAGCTACTTCTTGTCCCTGCTGCTTAGCCTGGATGGTCAGCAATTCCAAGAGCCTGGGATTCTGCCAGCCTTTCCTTTGGGGAGGCAGTGGAGCAAGTAGACAGAGCACTGGGCTGGGAGTCAAGAGAACTACTGACCCACTGTGTGACCTGGGCAAGTCACTTCCGCCGGCTGTGCCTTTCTCCCCTCCCCCACACCCTGTGTCTGGTCTATTTGGACCGTAAGATCTTTGGGGCAGGGACTGTCTCTTACGGTCTGTATGCACAGTGTAGGCTCTGATCTCAACTGAGGTCCCTAGACACTACTGTCGACAGCCTCTATTGCAGAGATCCCCTAGGGGGGTGCAGAGGAATGTTCGGACAGGGCGTGGTGGAAGTGCCACCCAGCTCCGCTCCTGGCCCAGCTCCAGCCCCTCACCCGGGGCACCGGCTGTGGCCCTGCACTCAGGGCACTAGCTGCTAGCCCCGCTCCCAGGTCTCTGCTTCTGGACGTGGCTGCTGGCCCTCTGCCCGGGGCACCGGCTGCCGGCCTTGGCCCCTGTCCCGCCCTAGCCCCCAACGGTGTCCCCAGCCGTGGCCCCCTTACCCTTGTCCACATGCCTCTTCCAGAGCCTGGGGGAGGGGAGGGTGTGCACAGGGGTAAGGGGGAGACATGAGGTAAAAAGCTTGGGGACCACAACCCTATTGGCAACTGTGGGGTGCAGAAGAGTGAGTTTTATTTTCCCTCTACAATGTATTCATTCTTCCCCCTTCTCGTGAGCACACAGACTGGCAGATGATTTGCTCTCTTAAATTCTTGAGAGATGGCAGGCACATAGAAACTGTCACAGCAGATCAGTGGTCCATCTGTTTTGTATCCTGTGTGACATCGGCCTAACCCTGCTCTCGGTAAACCTTATCTGTTAAACAAGGGTTGAAATTTCATCCTGATCACAATTTATGCTCTGAAGCAAGATCAATGGCCCTGGTAATTTTATTTTAGCTAGTATAATCTTAAATGTTTGATATTCATATAAACATCTAATCTTGTTTTAATCCTGCTAAACTATCTGAATCAATATTGTCCCAGCAAGTTCTGCAATTATTATAATATTGATGTAAAAAAGATGTTCTTTTACCAATTGTAAGGTATGTTGCTTTTTAATTGCATTGAATTTTTCCTTGTTGTGTTAAGGAACTAAGTGAAAACACGAAGCCTTGCAAGAGACATTTATAAATGACTCTTGGGGTGGAAAGCTGCACCATCTCCCTCTCTGGATTAGGAAAGGGGCTCTCCATCTATCTCCACTCCACTCCCCTGTGACAGCTGGCCCAGCCAATCGCTAACCTGCTCAAGTGCACATTATTCTATTCCCTCAGCAACCTGTGGGAACGGTTCATCTCTCCTGCACCATCCTGGCTCTGAGCAAATGTGTTTGGTGCTGAGGGAGGATGTGCTACTGAATGAACATGGTCACATGGCAGTTCCTCACAGGGGCATTTCATAAGGAAAGAGCATGAACTTCTTCAAATCAAAGCCTTTTCCCAGCCTTGGTCCCACACCACCGTTCTTAATGAGCTGACCTGCTACTTTAGGCATGCCCCGGTGACATTAAATGTATCTGCCCCACTTCTACTGACGTGTGCGCTCCACTGCGGGGCAGTGAGTGTGTGAAAACCCAGGAACATGCTCCTTCCATCACAGGTAAGTATATCTGGGCTCCCTCCGGTCACTGTGGGGTGCAAGACAGGGGGAGGGAAATGAGCGGGGGGGGGGGGGGGGGAGGTGCTGTGCACAGGGGAGGGGGAGGCAAGAGCGAGTAAGGGGAGGGGTGCAATGCACGGGGGGGATTGAGCAAGGGGAGGGGATGCAATGGGGGAGGGGTGCAATGCACGGGGGGGGGGGAGATTGAGCAAGCGGAGGGGGTGCAATGCACGGGGGGGGATTGAGCAAGGGGAGGGGATGCAAGGGGGGAGGGGTGCAATGCACGGGGGGGGGAGATTGAGCAAGGGGAGGGGAGGCAATGGGGGAGGGGTGCAATGCACGGGGGGGGGAGATTGAGCAAGGGGAGGGGTGCAATGCACGGGGGGAGACTGAGCAAGGGGAGGGGATGCAATGGGGGAGGGGTGCAATGTGGGGGGGGATTGAGCGGGGGGGGGCTCCCACGCCCCCGGTGCTGCCTCACCCCCCTGCAGAGCCTGGGATTACCAGGGGGCCTGGGGAGCCCCGCCCCGCCCCAGCGGCCTCCTTACCCCCCTCGGCCGCCGCCGAAGCCGCCTCTATTGTGCGGAGGGAGACCCGGCCCGCAGTGATGACGCGCCATGCCCGCGACACCCCCGAACACGCGGCGGACGGAGCCACGTGGGGAAGCGGGGCCGCAGCCCGCTCCCCTGCTGAGCCCGGCGGGGCTGCGGTTCGAAGCTGCTCCAGCCCGCGCCTGCCCCCGAGCGCCCTGCCCACGGGGCCCCTCTCTCGGGAGCGGCGGGCCGGGTTCCCCCCCAGTTCACAAGGAGTCCCGCTGGGAGAACAGCACCCCCCAGTAAGACCCACGGCACTCGGAAGACCCCCCCCCCCCTGCAATAGATCTCCTCTGTCTCCCCCACCCAGTCACCCTCACGCTAGTAATGACAGACACACCGGCCCTTCCACCGAGATGCGCCTCTTCAGTTCATCACTGGGAGAAACAAACCTCAAAGCTGCTGGCTAAGTCTCTGACGAAAAGAGAGAGGGACAATGCAGGCGTGCGGGCAGATGTCACTGTCCCATTCCCAAACCAATGTAACACGCCCTTTACACAGGGCAGGAATAAATCCCCTTCTGTGTCCAGCTCAGCCTCCTATAGCCCTGGTTCGGATTCGTTTTTGTTTTCCCAGCCTGCTTTTGCTCCCACTGTTTTTTTCACAGAAGGGGTGGCGCTTGGGAGGCAAGCAACACTACAGATGTCTTAGTTACCACAAATTAGCTGAATGCACATAATATAGAAGTTAGAGATGGACAAACTCTCAAGACACATCTTGTCTTCCCCCAGTCCCACCACCAGCCCTGGGTCAGTGCAGCAGTTTTCCTGTAGCATGTTTTCTGACATGCTGAGCACCAGTGCTTAATATATCAGCTATGTATTTTAGCAAGCCCATTGTGTTTTGTTCTACATATCCAGTAATTTAAGAATGATCAAGTTACATGATTAACAAATTATGTGCAGTGTATAATACTACATACAACTTCTATTTGTGGTCACCAATATTTACTAGCCTTGGAAATAACTGCTGAGCTAGGCCTCAAACATATAAATCTATATTCATCCTCAAAAGGAGTCAATATCTTATTTCACTATGAGCAGATGTGTTCCTCTAATTACACTGTCTTCATGCACATTTGCTACTGAAGCTAATGGATTCACCAAAGAACTCATCTGTCTTTAGACCAGCCATCACTACTGAGGATAGTAATGCTTTGCTGACTCACAAAGGTGTTGTGAGGAGAATTCTTCAGTGTCTGAGTGCCTCACAAACACGACAGCGATGGAGGCCACAAAACTATCTAGACAGAAAAACGTTTTAGCCTGTTTTAAAAGCACATGGCATATAATCAGTCTTATACTGCCACCATCTGTTCATTTTGTTGTTTAAAACAAAAAACAAAAAAACCACAATCTGAACTTTAAAAGAACCATATTCCATGGCAACTGGTAACATTTAGCTAATCTGTGTCTCCAAAATCCACTTGAAGAGAGAGGTCCTGGTTTCCCAGCCAAACACTCTGCTTGCTTCCTGAAAGCTTCCACATCAAGTAGAAAATGACAGTATTTCCCAGTCTTTTCAGATCAAAATAATTGTGTTGGTGTCTACAAGCTTCCATTACTTGGATAAATATCTGAACAATAAGATATGATAGAAGCAACAAAGGGTCCTGTGGCACCTTATAGACTAACAGAGGTATTGAAGCATAAGCTTTCGTGGGTGAATACCCACTTCTTCAGATGCAAGAAGAAGTGGGTATTCACCCACAAAAGCTTATGCTCCAATACCTCTGTTAGTCTATAAGGTGCCACAGGACCCTTTGTCGCTTCTACAGATCCAGACTAACACGGCTACCCCTCTGATACTTAAGATATGATAGGCAGCACATTTCTAGGTGGTTACCGCTCACCTAGGAATGCACTACTTGGAGCATCTTGTATGGTTATCCTGAAAGAAAGTTTTGTAAAATTGGATACAAAGGTTACCTGACCTTTGTAACACTGAAAATCAGTCTCTGGATCTCCATGACAACCAGAGATTCTGAGCATCCAACATCAGCAGTCAAAATCAGTGAGAGCTATAGGTGTTCAATACTTCTGCCCCAAAGCTATATTTCGGTTCCCCATACCCTCTTACCATTCATAAATTATAGGTCTATTACATTCATGAAACCAAAAATAACTCCAAACAAATCAAAACAGCAATGTACATTCAAGAAGATGGACCACATCCTCACGCCCATCTCATAAATCAACCTCTCCTCCAGGACTTTAAACTCCAGGCCTCCCTTTCTACCCCAGCCAAACAAAAGATCCACTAATGCTTTTGCCTGCTAAATTCACTTGTCTACCTCAACAGAAAAAAAATCGCTAGTCTTCCATTCGTCCTTTCAAGGTCCTCGGACCTTTGAGACAAAAAAAGTCACTTCCTCTCTCTAAGTCTCTCTTACACTGTGTAAAAGGGCACTACACAACAGATACGGCAGCTCAGGCAGTTGTCATTCTGATAACAGACGGGTCTCTTCTCCCCCTAAAAGTTAGTATAAAAGTGTGGCAGTCGAACATTTAGGTCTGCTTGGTAGGTGATGTAACAGTCACACTCTGAAGTAGGTAGCATCTGACTTTGACATCTCACAATATGACTAAGTTTCCTCATTCCTAGCAGAGAAGGAAGACCTTTTAATGGTACCAGATGATTCCCTGGGAGTATTTATCAGGGAGAATTTAGCCATCCCCCCATCTTTTGGCAGAAATGGGAACATTAGAGAAGTGAATGTAGATTCCCCATCTCTGTCCAAGAATGGTCAGATCTAACTCCACAGTTTGGCAACAACACTCCCAGTAAAATGAGAAAGAGCTGCAGCAATGGTGAGCATGAAGAGCGAACACGGCTGAGGGCAGAAAAGGGAACATTAGCCAAACAATAGCCACTTTGACAGGCAAAGCAGCTACAGTAACCAGGAAGCAGCTGAAAAAAGTTTGTACACAGTTTGTAAATTTCTGTTTTAGCTGTAAGAAGCACCTTGAAAGAAGAGCACAGCAGTAAAGAATTCACACAAACTGCAGCACACAGCAATCTGGTAAGAATCACAAGCATTGTGAGCAATAAAGGGAACCTGTGCAAAAGAAAGTCTCAAAAGAAAACAACTGCTCCACGGGAGGTAGGATTTTTACTCCATAGGTTCTAGCCCATTCTAGGATGTAAGAGAAATACTGTATTAGACTGTTTAACTGTGTATAATGAGCATTGTGACGGAGTTTTTTCCCTTATGTTTTGTGTGTCACCACTTTTCGTTTAAAACAGATTTCGATTTAGGTGGGAATCATAGAATCTCAGGGTTGGAAGGGACCTCGGGAGGTTCTAATCCAACCCCCTGCTCAAAGCAGGACCAACCCCAACTAGATCATCCCAGGCAGGGCTTTGTCAAGGAGATTCCACCACCTCCCTAGGGAACCCATTCCAGTGCTTCACCACCCTACTAGTGAAATCGTGTTTGCTAATATCCAACCTAGACCTCCCCCTCTGCAACCCCAGACCATTGCTCCTGGTTCTGTCACCTGCCTCCGCCGAGACCAGGCTGGGCAGATACCGGCGTGTGCACGCGGCTATGGCGGTTTCTTTGGGGAGCTCCCGGGAAGGGGTTACGGGGGGGGAGCCCCAGGCAGCGGCGGTGAGATCGCTAGCAAAGGGGATCGCAGGCAGGCAGGGGAAGGGGCGCCCGGGGAACACGTCAGGCAGCCCGGGCGCTGACGAGGTGTTGGGGGGGGCAGGTGTTGGGGGCCCCCCCGGGCACGGACCTGCGCGGCTGCTCGCCAGGCCCCTGCAGGGGGCGGCCCGGGAGCTGTAACCCCGCCACGCACGTGCCGCAAAGCCCGGGGCACCATTGCGGGGGGGGCACCCCGGGGGAACGAGCCCCCTCCCCTATATACGGCCCCTCGGTGGCCACACCGCGCATGCGCCGCCCCTCCGTGCAGCCTCACTGCGCACGCGCGGCCCCGAGGCGCTTCCCGCTTCTCTCTCTTGTCCCCCCCCCACCCCCCGCCGGGTCTGGCCCCCGCCCCCGCCGGCTTCTCACCGCTGCGCCGCTGCCGTCCCGGGACTCGGGAGCCGCGTGGCTGGGGGGGCCGCCTGCCCGCCGGGGCTCGCGCCTGCTCCGTCTTCCCCTCCCCCCTCCGGAGACCCCGCTCTCCTCAGCGCCGCGGTGCCTGGCGCGGGGTGATGGCGTCACAGCGCGACGAGGGGCGGGAGCAGGGGCGAACCACGTGACCCCACATGCACCAGCTGATCTGCCAGGGGCCGGCCGGGCCGCGCTCTGACCGACCCCCCCCCCACCCCCAGCGACCCCCCACACAGACCGCACCCCGACACCCCCCCCCCAGCGACCCCACACACAGACCACACCCCGACACCCCCTTCCACCCAGGGACCCCCTACAGACCACACCCCCTGGGGGGCCCCTGACACCCCCTAAGGAACCCCCAACAGACCCCACCCTCTGGGGGCCCACCAACACCCCCTTCCCCTCAGGGACCCCCCACACACCCTGGGGCACCCCCCGACATCCCCTTCCCCTCAGGGACCCCCCAACACTGGACAAACCTGGATAGCTAGCAACCCTACGCTCCCCACTCCCACAGTCCACAGCACTCCCCTACCCTCCTTCACCCCCCTTGGGAATGCGCTTGCCTCCCAGCCAACTGGAGCCTGCCTGGGGTTGCATCCCCCCCCCCCCATACCTCAGAGATGTGCCTCTTGCCTTCCCCTGCCTCAGGGTCCGTGCAACGTGACAGCTTGATGGCAGGTTAACAAGCTTTTACAACTGTCAGATGTTTCTTGGTCTTTCGCTGGAGTCTCAGAAGTGAGTGGTCAACAGCAACACTGTCTTATAAATGAATGCACTAAGGATGCAGCCCAGGATCAGACATGTGGGTGAATAAGAACATCCACAGTTACATCAGATAGAATCAATGTGTATAAGGAATAGAATACCTCTCGGGGCAGGGTATTTCCTCCACAACGGGCTTCTTTGGCCTGTGATATGACGGAGGTCAGATGAATATAATGGGCCTCCCTGGCCTTAAACTCTGTCAAAGCCAGTTGCTGTAGCCTACGAGGAAGTCTGTGGACAGACTATTTTTGTAATGATCTGCTACGTGGTTTCTTGCTGCTGATCCAGAGTTCTGCAGAACAGACACTTACGTCTCCTCTGGCCCCTACCCTCTGTAATCTGGACGTCTCCTCCTTTATTGAGGTCCTGGCTGGGGAACGTTGCAATTCTATTCTCCTCCCCAGTCCCCATTTAAAAGGAAACTTCCATCCTCTCTTCCCTGAACTTCTGTCGGTAGATAGCCCAGTTCTGCACGTGCCTCTCTCCCCACCCTTCCTCTTCTGTGAGACCGATACCTCTGCTCCCAATGTAAAGAGTCACACACTGGACCTTTGACTTTTCAGGGGCAGATGGGATGAATACATGTCTTTATGGGGGATAGGGGGCCAGCATCCTCTCATGAAGCAGCCCTGGGGTTCAGAGAGAGTGCCATGAGATCTCAAAATCTCATCACACAAAGCACGTTCTGATGATTTGGCATCAACGTGTCCTAACGTTTCTTCAAAATGTTATGAAATAGCCAGGGGAAATGTAGGCCTGTAAACTGAGCCTGTACTCAGCCTGAGGGATCAGACAGGGAGCAGCCTTGGATCTAGTGCTGGATACGAGGCTCAGTCCAGCCTCATGTATTAAATAGAGGTATAGCCCTGGGTGTTAGAGTGGATGCTCTCAGGTTCATCCTTCTCTGTGGGAGACTGCTTTACTGAGAGTGATAATGTTGGACTGGAAAACTGGGTTATCTCTTGAGTGTTTTTTGAAGAGGGCCATGGGAGTGTTCAATATTCCGGAGAGCAGAGCGTAGCTCTTCCTAAAATAGAGTCAGTTAGACAATAAGTGTGTTTTACTTATAGGTGTCGTCCATTAGGGCGAGAAATAGACGACTTGGCAAGGGGCCATTTTACTTGTGAGTAGCACGCACTCTTCTCTTCAGTAGCGCACACTGGCTACAAGACTGCTTTCGGAAGAATGCACTTTCATGAATATTTTATTTATTGCTGAATTGAGTGAATCCTAATATTGAGGGACGGCCCAGAGGAAAATGGCATCCGGGCCTGACCTGCCTTACTCCTCAATAGACAAAGAAGCAAGATTAAAGTGTTGTAGATACCCAACTGCCTTGAACTTCCAGCCAGACATCTGCTGCAGAAGGGAAGAAGGGACCCCACTTCAACATCTCCACTGGAAGGGTTCTGTAATGGTCAGTCTGGGAAAGGGCAAAACTAATAAGTGTCGGCAGCTAATGAGGATTCTCCCTTGGTTGAGTTGCTAGTTTTGGATTCAAGGGCCCTCTGACCTTGCACTGCATTGCCAGCGTTGTTAGTAGTGTGCAAAGCGCAGAATACCCCCAGCTCCGGCTTGAGTAGAGGCTGCTCACGGCCTAGGTTAGTGGCAACAAAGAATTTGAAGGAAAGGTGCTAACGGACTGTTGGTTATCTCTAATTTCTATAGGTTTAAGTGTAGTAGCCGTGTTAGTCTGTGTCAGCAAAATGAAAATAAGAAAGAAAAACTTGTAGCACCTTAGAGACTAACAAATTTATTTCAGCATAAGCTTTCGTGGGTTAGTACCCACTTCATCGGATGCGTGGAATGAAATTATTCTTCAGACAGATATTTATACAGTCAGAGAAACATGATGGTCCAGGTGTATAGACCAATCTTAAGAGGCTAATTAGTTGAGAGGAAACATGACAGCAGGGGAAGAAAAAGCTTTGTCTGAAGAATAATTTCATTCCACGCATCCGATGAAGTGGGTACTAACCCACGAAAGCTTATGCTGAAATAAATTTGTTAGTCTCTAAGGTGCTACAAGTTTTTCTTTCTAATTTCTATGGTTCCCCCTCTGCACTGAGCAGAGAAGAGCCGATGCTGCTGCTGCTTTCAGTTCTTAATAACATTTCTATTTGAAAAAACAAAAAAACAAAAACTAATCACCCCATCTTCCCTGCACATTTATATCTGCCTCTGGACATTTCCACTGCTTGCATCCGACGAAGTGGGTATTCACCCACGAAAGCTTATGCTCCAATACGTCTGTTAGTCTATAAGGTGCCACAGGACCCTTTGTCGCTTCTACAGATCCAGACTAACACGGCTCCCCCCTCGGATACTTCACCCCATCATTGTTTTCCCCACATCACTTTCAGGAACATGGAGGTGGACTCATCCATCCTGATTAAAAAAACAGATTCATCCCGCAAATACTGCGGATTCTCCATCTCATAAGGTGAAACCCCTCTTAATTGTATTAGTATGAAAGCTAGTGGCACTGAACAGATTGTTCGTGTCTGTTGCGTTGTTTCTTTCCTGTAAATAGTTGTATGTAATTTACCATCTGGCAAGGAGATCAAAATATCTAGACAGCAACTACTTTGAATGCAGTACGAGTGGCATAAAGTGTAATGGTGTAATCCAGGGTTTCTCCACCTGAAGGGTAAGGCGGTCAGTGTAATGGTTTTGTTGGTTTGCATGGGAATAACTGGGAGGCAGTAATTCAGACAGAGAAGGTAAAGCCGCAGTTCTGCAGTGTGTGTGGCTGGACCCCACACTGGGATTGCTCAGGAATCCCCTGCGTGGAGCTCATTGCAGGGCTGGGGCCTAAGGCAGTAAGCAGACTTTACTGGTAGCTTCGGAATATAACGGCGTAACAGGGAACAGGGAGCATTTTCCTAAGCTCTGACAGCATTTTCATTCAGTTTAACAGAACTTGTATGACTATCTGTAGGAGCTCTGTTTGGTGATTCCTGGTACATTGCTGTCAGCACCCTCTGGGCAAGTAATTAATGTGTCCTTGGTATGACTGTAAAAAAACCCAGTTGTATAGAAATGTAAATGTAACGACCCCGTCATTTTTTAGACTTTGTAACTCATAAGTACACATTGATGCCCCAGTGCTGCAAAGACATACACGTGTATTTAACTTTGCTACCAGGAATAGTTCCACTGATTTCATTTGGGACCACGCACAGTCGCTAAGCTAAGCAGGTGCATTTGTCTTTGCAGGATCAGGACCTTGTGCGCTAGACCCAATGGAACTGATTCTCTTCCTTGGCATCAGAAATGAAAGTGAAGGTTCTCCTGGGACTCTGGGGATCTGAGACAGACACCAAGTGTCAGGAGACTCATGATAAAATCACAAGAATTGGCAACACTGGCAAGTGAGGGGTAAGATGCTCCCCTTCTGACGTGGGGGGAGGGGTGGATGGAGCACGTCACACCCACTTTGCACTGGTGTAAATCACTCCACAGGATGCAGGGCAGGGAAGAATCAAGCCCTAGATCTGTTCAGTTTCTTATTGCTCGTGATCATCCTGTAAGTTGAAACAATCCTGATGAATTTAGTGCTTATTTGTTATTCTTAAAACCCAAGAGAGCCTCTCTTTCCCACACAGGAGCGATCGATCGTCTGCCTTGAAATAATCGATGGCAGGAATTCTGGGGCTCTAGAGCATTGTGCAATGTAGACATTTATATGCAACGAGTATCAGCTAATCAATGGGAGCTCATCCTTAGGTCTCCTTATTTACGGAAAATTGGCTGGATTCCAAACTCCCTTCGATAGGAATGCGGCTCGACGCACTGCAGATTGCAAGTTGCCAAAGTCACATCTTTAATAACTGCTTTTTATCGATTTAATTTTAAAAGAAACCTTAATATCCTGTCTGCGTCGCGGAGTTGTAACGACAAACACTCGCTTGTTGTTTGGGAACGGGCTGGGCCAGTGACTTTATACTGGAGATAAGGAGCTGGCCTGGGGCCAGCGTTCAATAACTGATGAATGGGTCAGAGTAGAGAAAAACGTGGGCACGGTGTAGTCATTGAGTCAGGATTACGGTGGGCTGTCTGGCAGCCCATGCAGACTGGTGGACATTGTTCAAGCACAGGAAGGCGACGTGTTGTCATTTCGTGCTCTGTATTATCTGCGGAGATTCAGCAGGCGCATCAGCCCGAGGGGGACATGGGGCTCAGTCAGCTCTTGACTCTGTGAGGGTGGGGGATCCGGGGCTGGTTTGCTATAGCTCTATAGCTATAGGCTGCTTCTTAGTCCTTCCTCCTGGGGGATGGAGAGCTGGTTCCCAATGGTTTGCTCTCCAGAGGCCACACGATGGCAGCATTTGCTCAAGCAGCAGCTAGACAAGGAGATTGAGGAACCCGCAGCTCGGGTCTGATTGCAATGTGTTGCTTTTCTCTGCGGTGCAGCTCCCCCGTCCAACTTTCTGTTCTAAGCACGGTTCTAGTACAAGGCTGCCGTTCCCATAGAGCTTCATTTTAAACTGCTTTCAAGGACACTGGAACCTCCGTTCTCTGCTCCTGACGTCAGCCTGTTCCCACCAGGCAGAAAGGGGCTGGTGGCTTTGATTTGTAGTGGGCCTTTTTGCTCCCCGAACCCAACAGTCTACGTTTTTATTTAAGACGGATGGTTTCCTGGGGTGGATGGTACTGGATTAATAGCCCTGGAGTCTCCTCGTTACCCATGGAATAGGTACAAACTTCTCCCTCGCCCACGCACTGGGTGGATCAGCTCAAGATAGGATCAGTTTTGGCCTCCTTGCAGAGGCCCCCAGCGAGCAATGAGGCGTTTTGTCCCCTAGCGCTAAAAACTAGACTGATGTCACTCCTTCATTCCACACGGCGCCCGCAACAGACAGCATTGTCTTCCCTTGGGGCCCATGCAAACCAGTGACCTAGCCTGGAAAGTCTCCACATCCCATGTGCCTTCAGTTCCCCTTACCGTTTTTAAAAAATATTTGCTGTTGTTGCTGAAAGCATTGTGACAATATCACAATGTGTGAGTGAACAGATGTCCATCAGGGTGTGTTTAAGACGGTACGTTTGTTCCAACATGAGCGTGGGACAGTTAACAATCCTGCCAAGCAGAGTGTCACTGGTACATGTCCATGACATCGGCACAAGGCACTAGTGAAATGGTAGGTGAATGAGCTGGTAGGGACCAGTAACCAAACAGCGTGTAAACGTACACCAGGAGGTAGGCTGCATACGGCAACGTACCGCCTGGTCTGCTGGTCCTGTGCGTGAAGAACGCTGCGTCACCGTGGGCCTGTCACGAGGGTTTCTGCTGCTGCGTGAGACCCGCTGTCTCCACACCGGAGAGGAGTGGGCTTCCAGCCCTAAAACGTGCCGGGAAGGCAGCTCACGCCCACCTCCTTGTCCCTTGCTAATGTCGAGAGCAAGGCGGGTTTCCAAGCATTCAGGTGGGTCCCAGACACGAGCTGTGGTATCTGGGGCATGGCACAAGCTGTTCCTTTCAGGCTTTCTTGCTGCTGAATGAATGATTGAACCTGAGCTTTGATAAAGCCGAGGCAGCTGCCGTGGCTGTTCTCCAGAGAACTGTCAGCAACAATTACTCAGCTTGCTAGCTCCGGGTGTGGGGAGGCTCTGGAGAGAGCCACCACGTCTTTCCGGCTGTTGGTTACACACTTGCCCGGTCCGACAGGGTGATGACAGTCTCACATTTGCACAGGCTGCCTTTAGTCTATTAAAGTTGCGCCTTCGCAAAGCAGGTGGGGATGCTGCCGGGGGATCCATTCCAGGAGCCGAAACCCAGGCGCTCCCACGTCAGCGGTAGCAGTGCAAAGTGTTAGCGTCCTTAGGGCTACTCCGAAGGCAGCAGGTCTTGTTACAAAGAGGCATCAGAACATTTCGATGCTCAGTCTCCCTGGCCAGCCACCCCTGGACGTAGAACACCAGGTGAGCTGCAGGCGTAGCCAGATCCAGCTTGGGGTGTTCTGCAGGGCAGCCCTTACCTGGAACCAAGAAACGCAGGGATGCCCAATTAAATTTAGTCCGTAGCATTTATAGGATGCCATTCTTAGTATCTAGTTGGCATGTCCTAACCCGCAGTGTGCCAAGCTCCCAGGCCCCATTGTGCCGGGGGGACTGTAGGCACGCCGGGCTGCCCTTCGGTTTTGAAGAGGAGGGTGTGGGCCTCAGCATAGGCTGCTGGTGAAAATATTCGTTGGGGGGCTGAGCCCGCCCCATGCTCACCCCGCAGCATCCGCTCCTGACCTGTGGGCCTGGGTCGGCCCGCTCCCTGCATGGCCTCTTGCATGTCTGTGTGCAGGTGAGGCCTCCCGCAGCGACGCCCTGCCCCTGGCCCCGCGGGATCCCCTGCCTCCCCTGCACAATCACCCGCGGATCTCCCTGCTTTCCCTGGGCCTTTCATCGTGTCCCCACAAACCTCCCTGGGACGTGCCGCTCGGGCGCCAGTGCCCCCGGCCGGGATCCTGCCCGTCCCACCAGGATCCAGCGTGCAGGTGGGACCCTCCCGCCCGCTACATCCCACACCCGCCCTGGCCCTGCCACTGCCGGACAGGGGCCTTGCCTGCAGAGCTGGGCCTCCACCTGGGCAGCAGGGTGGCTCAGAAAATAGACAGGGGAGGCTGAGCCCTCTCCAGCCCTAGCCACCTGCTGCCTATGGGCCATGGCCGGTACGCGTCTCATTCGGGGAGCCCACGGATGCTCTGCCATTGCAGTAGCTGCACAGTCTGCTGTTCCACTGGCTACGAGGACTTCTGCTCATCTGGGCCAGGTGGAGACCAGCCTGTTTCGTGCTGCTGCTTCCCATGGCCTGGGAAAGAAGATTACGTGCCGTTCCCGAATGCTCTGTCCCAGCCGAGCTCTGCCAGGCTGTCGCCCCAGAGCACGAGCACCAGCCTCAGGGCAAACTGGTACGACCCAGGGCACAAGCCCCCAATTGCCTGGGAGTCCTGTACTTACATTTCACCCGCAAATTATCAAGCGTAAACTTCCCGGGCACCGGAACAGCCTAAATATGGAGTCACTGGCCGTCCCCGCGGGTGCGCTGCTCGGTCAGGCCACCGACCTTTGCGATAGCCGGTCCCTTATACGAATATCACACTAATGTTCCAGTTGCTCCCAGGCCCCAAAGACCAGTCACCTGCCCAAGGTCTGTTGCCCTTTCGAGCTCACACCAAAGACAACACTTGCAGCCAACCCGGTAATAAACCAGCGAATGATGGGCTATAGAAGAAGAGGAAGCGAGCGTTCTGTACGAGGTGAATGCAGGTAAACGTAGACGCACACAAATGAGTTCCAATGTTAAGCTTCCAAAAGTAATTGAAGCGTCTCTCATAAGCAAGCTCTGTCTGTCCTTTAGGGCTCGTCCAGGCGAAGCATGGGAGAGCTGTTGCTTACGCCTAGTAATCCTGGCACCCCAGAGTCCAAGCGCATAAAGATCCAGTTCCTCCTTGTTAGGGGCTTTTTTCCCTTTCCCCCCTTCTGCTTCCCATTGCAAACTCAGCTGATGGAGGAATTCACTGGCAAGTCATAGGGGAAGAGGAAAGGTAAACAACAGTCCTCGGTCCCTTTCAATGTTCCACTCTGGTCCATCTGGCATTGATGGTCGGGCAGGACGAGACCCGTTGGAGACTCGCATTTCACGCTGGTTAATGTTTCTCTCCTGTGATTTACACAGTTGCAAAGGGCTTGTGATGCCAATGTTCAAATCTTACCGTACAATGTGGGATACAGATGTTATAAGCGAGATTAATGCAGGCAGCAGCTCACAAGCGTTTAATAAAGTCTAAACACGACACACAGTCTTATCATTCTAAAGCCTGTTTTAACACGGAGGTGAGCCAGCCTGCGTATTTGTCAGAGATCAGTGGAGACATGGGGAGCTTGGCATGGCTGGCACCAGGTCTGCCAGCATCACAGACTCCTCCTTGTAACATCCAGCGGAGGCGGCAGCGGCATTCTGTAGGAAGGTGGCCATGCTGTTTCTCCGGCAGCCCCCGGTTACTGGGGGCGATTGGGGGTGAAAAGTAGGTCAGTGTCGCCCCTCCGGATTACCGTACCTGACACCGCAGTTCCCGGAGAGTGAATCAGTTAAACGAATGACCCTCCCTAATCCCAGACTTCATTCAGCTTCCCAATATGGGTCAGCTTATGCTGCATTAATATTCCATCGTGTGTTTATTCCTGAGCCACATGCTCCCCTCCTGTACAACTTGCCAGAGGAAGAGTGCTGGACTCTGCATTCAGAGCGACTGACAGGGAAGAGTTTAAAGTGAGCCCTGGAGTGAGGCTGCTTCTGGCCAAACCTGAATCTTTCTTCTGGTTTGGACACCGGCCCAGGCTGCTGAGCCTTATGCAGGTCCCACCTAAGGACACCTGTCTGCTGTCACGCCCACAAGGAAGTGAGATAACAACAAACCAAACCTCCTTCCTCCCGGATTCCTGCTGTGATCTGTCTTATCTGTGCACCTGCTGGACTGTCTGCCCTTTGCTTACAGATAGCTACGCCACTGGCCGGAGACTCCTCCCCAGGGGTGTGACTCTTCGCAGTGCTGCTATCCTGGGGGAACGCAGCTCACTGCTCTTCCCTCCTGTTCTGAGCCATGTGCCATGGCCCAGCAGCCAGCCTCATGTAAATCTACTTCGGCCCAGCAGGGAAGAGACCCAGGTCTGAATTTACCCAGACTAGCCACAGTATTTGCCTGGTATCACCTTGAAGCTCAGCTGAGTGGATTCCCCCCACCTGCCCCATCATATTCCTCAAGAAACTTCAGGAACCTCCTTGAAAGGCAGGAGAAAGGTGGCCCTGGTCTCTCAGCGTGTTCATATTTATGTCGCTCTGGAGAGGCGAGAGACGGTCTAATGCATTTGTCTAGCAAGTGAAACACTAGTGCATCTGGGCCTCTCAAAGGGCTTCCCCACATAAAGGAGTCATTTCTGCTTCCCACGGGAGCCTATTACACCTTCCTCAGGACTTCCTTATGGAACTATGGATTCGTTATTCACTACAGATGATCATTGTATGCAGCACAAGCCAACAGGAGCCGAGACGTGGATCAGATCGTGATCTATGCAGATGGAGAGGCAGGGATGGAGGTAGAGAGAGATGATAAATGGATAGAAAGATAGCTGTTTGCAAATCTCAGAGACTATGTACGTTAGTGTAATTGGATTGCCTGAGCAGATTTCTTTGCAAGCAGCATTTTTTAATCAGAGAGAGAGAGAGAAAAAATGTATCGTTTCTTTCATGACTTCCCTGGGGCAGCAGTGACACATTAAGGGAAAAGAAGGAGAAGAAAAAAATAGAGGCACCAGGTGGCTGAATATCTAGCAGCTTAATTGATTTCTCTTTAATGAGTACAAAGCCTGGTGCTCCTGACCAACATCCAGTACCAGCTTCAGAGCAAGCGTGTCCTCCAGTGGCTCTGGGGTAACTCGGTGTGTGTCTGGGGGAGGCAGGGGTCAGAGCTGGCAAATGGAACATTGCAGGATTAAGGACACCAGTGTGGAAGTGGGTTTGTTCCCACACAGGAGGAGAGGGCATTTTGCTGCCTGCTGCTTGTTGTTATCCACCATTCCGTCTGTCTGGTCCGATCTCATCTGAGCTATTTTCTGGAAGAGGTTGACCCAGGTGCCCAGAACAGATTTCTTTTATTCCCCCTCTCCAAAGGGACTCTCTCTCTCTTAGGCCTGGTCTACACTATGAACTTACATCAGGATAGGCACATCTCTTGGGGTGTGAGACAGAGAACTACACCGACCTAAGCCCGGGTGTAGACAGCGCTAGGTCGGTGGAAGAATTCTTCTGTCAGCCTAGCTGCCATCTCTTGGGGAGACGGATTACCCACGCTGGTGGGACAGGCCCTCCCGTCGGGATAGGGAGTGTCTGCACTGAAGTGCTACAGCAGCGCTGCTGACGCGTTTTAAGTGTAGATGTGGCCTACACTTAAACCTAACCCTACACTACACGTCATAGAAATGGTGACTCCGGGAATTGGGCAGATCCCAGGGGACTTGCATCTGAGTTGCTATTTTCTCTTCATGCTCCTCTCCCCATCCAGCCCCTCTCTTCCCCCTCCATTCTCTGGAGCGTGGATTCTCAACCTGGGAGCATGGCCAGCCCTCCAGTTTTTTTGCTCAGAGGGGTACTGAAACTTTTTTCTGTTGTAGCTTGTGGTGGCAGGCTGGGGAAGGCAGAGAGCCCCTGCTCTGGAGCAGAGCACGAGGGGAGAAGCAGGGGTCTGCACTCCCAGGAAGAGTGGCTCCGAAGAAGGAGAGGGATGGACATGTTGAAAGGAGCTTTGTGAATGACACAAAAATGTGATTTCTTTTAAATCCAAGGGCCATGTTCTGCTCTGGTCAATGCTGATGTAAATCTGGAGAGAATCCAGCGGAATCACTCCAATTTACTCCAATGTAACTGCAATCAGCACAAGCCTATTCATTTGCCTTCCTGTTCCTGTGGATGTTACCTTACTGTCTGCCAGCGATCAGTCAGTGTCAGGGGTGCCGATGCGTGTATAGGACCAGGTTCATTGAAGTCAGGAGGTTACTTCTGCTTACACTGCAGTCCATGGAGAGCTTTCTGCTCATCCCCCACCCTCAGCAATATCCAATGTGATCTTCTATTTCTCTTCAGTAGCGGGAGGAGTGTCTCTGTTCTTGGTGGGGGCAGAGATGCACCCGACTGGTGTTTACGGTCTTGGCCAGATGCAGGCTTCGGCATTTGCAAAGACAAAAGAACCCCAATAAAAGTCTCTGAATGGGGAGCCCTGGGCCATGGGACAAGAGTCTATAACAGTGTAAGAGAAGAAGAAAGAGGACACGAGGAGTGACTCTGCCAGTGGGGGTTGTCTCATCAACGGTGAATCCCAGCTGTCTAGACTGGACAAGCACCATTTAGAACTTATTTGGGTGAGAAACGCCGAATAAGCCAGGAGAGTCACTGCTCACTAAGTCCAGGCTATAAACTGCCTCTTACGTGCCTCTTTCACCTGTAGCCGAACGTTTCCGGATCCTTGGCCCGGCCTAGGCTGGAATCTTTCCCTCGAGCTCCGTTCAACCAGCGTCAGGTTGGTTTTACTCTAAACCCGCCCAAGGAGAGTGTGGCACTGGGGGGGGGGGGGACCAGTGACCTGGGTGCCCTGCTGCCATGGAGGCAGCGGGTCGGTGCCCACTGGAGCTCCCCCAGTAATTCTCCCCAAACGCCTCAGGTAACCCCCAAAAGTGACAGACTCTCTCTCTGTCCTGGAAAGGAGACCTTGGCACAAGAACAGCATCTCCGCCATAGCGAGACAGGGGTTAATACTCGATATCCTGCCCCTGGGGACTGATTAATAAACAACGGCCTTTGCTCACATGTGCGCTCTGCAGGAGGGGCAGTGTTTAGGGCACCAATTGTGGGCTTTCAAGACTGGGGGAGGGATAGCTCAGTGGTTTGAGCATTGGCTTGCTAAACCCAGGGTTGTGAGTTCAATCCTTGAGGGGGCCATTTAGGGATCTGGAGCAAAAATTGGGGATTGGTCCTGCTTTGAGCAGGGGGTTGGACTAGATGACCTTGTAAGGTCCCTTCCAACCCTGATATTCTATGGTTCTATGACTGTGAGGTGCTCAGGTACTCCAGGAATGGGGCCATATCTAGCCAGAGGAATAGCTCACCGGAGAGGCAAGGACTGGGAGCTTTGAAAAGGAAAGTTTTTATAGTGTGTGCGGTTTTATGAGGTTGCATTTAGCTTCCCTGAAGCACTGTATTGTTACACGGAACGTCTCCGCTTGCCATCCTCTCCTGCCGTTCCAAGAGCTGTAACAACAAAGGGATGTTTTATAAGGAGGGTTTTTATAATCAATATCGAATTAGAAGTGAGACGAGAAGTGTCGAAAGGACCGATCAGCGTGAATCTGAGAGAGAAAGAATGAAAATTAGGGGAAGGGAGGGCGCTTTCGTTTTGCAAGATTTCTTCAGATGGGCTTTGATTTTGCAAAACCTAAACCCAGGAGCAGTTTGGAGCCAACCTATCAGTGCTTGAGGGGGTTAATCTGGCCCAACAGTTTAAAGTTGCCGGTACTATAAGGCAGCAACTGTTACAAGACCTACCTCTGAATGGGAGAATAGGGAGCACTTACCAGGTGGGCGATTCTGGCACCGCAGCTAGGCAGGCTGAGACACACTCCGCTCTCCTTGCAGCCTGGAAGAAAAGGCCTGTGTGATAGGCTGATCTGGCCCAGCTTGGTGCGGAGTTGAAGCCTCCTGTCTTTGCAGAGCAGTTCTTTGGTGCAGGGAGAAGCAAGCCGTCTGCTTACAAAGTGTGAGATGAGAGTACGCTGACTGAACTAGATTCTGAGTTGGAGAATATCGTTAGCATGAACAAAGCTTTTGTTCTTTCCCACGGGGCTCATCATTTTCTTATGCTTTGTGGGGAGCCTCTTAGAACAGCGCTGTTAAGAAAAGTACAGATCTTTGCAAAAATCCAACTGGAGGAACATATTTATCAACCTCGTCTGCATTTCTCAATGGCTGGATGATGTGAAACCTTGCATTGGTGTTGCAGTGAGGCTTGGTTTTTATTTGCCCAGGACGGTTTGTTTTGAGTGCATCCATCCACACTGTTCTCTTGTATTTTGCTCACATATGGTACTACTTTTATTCTTAACATTGGCCTAATGTACTTTTATAGAGTGTTGCATTTTATACACCACCCTGGTGTAGCGTCTCTGGCTACATGCAGTGTTACTTGATGGTTTTGATTCTCGGTTGTTCTCAGCTGTGCAAAGTGGGAGCAAACCAGCTACATCTGAAAGATGGTGGCCAACCCCACTTTACACTGGTGCAAATGACTGCTCGGGTTCCAGACAACAGAGTCAAGCCCTACGTTTTTTATTTGGATTCTTTTTGAACTAGCGTCTCAGGAGGATGGTGACGTGTTTGCATATAATTGTCTTAGCCTAGTAGCTGCTACCAGCAGGAAGTTCAGAAATACCCATTTAGTTAGAAAAAAATGTCATTTACCGGCACATTTCACAGCATATCCTGCTGAGAAATGCTGCTTTCTTCACGAGTGCCAGGACACTAGTCTAAACTGGATACAGCTTTTCTTTATTTTGGTAACGGTGCTGGGAGATGACACACCCTTACTAGCAGCTGCCATCTTCTCACTGTCATGCATAACTTCCAGTAGTGTTACTGAGAATAACACGCACATCCTGGGGAAAAGAGTAAATCCACTTACATGGAATCAGGGCCTGACTGGAGAAATGTTACATTGGGGTGACTAATGCACAACCCCTGGACGGTATACAACCAACACAACTTTCCAGTGTAACCTGTATGTGTATGGAACTTCTCTCCATAGAGATTCGATGGGACAGTTTGGCTCATTTAAGATTGTTGTTGTATTTAACTCTGTGCTTTCTTTCACATACAGTGCCACTCCCCCACCAGCATGATCTATTCCGTCATTCCTGTCTATTTTGTGCCTTGGTAATGTCCCATTGAGTATCATTGTTCCACCACGTTTCTGTGATGCCTTTTGTATCAATATCCTCATTTAATACCAGGCACTCAAGTTCACCCATCTTGGTTTTAGAGACTTCTAGCATTTATATACAGTCACTTATGTTTGTCCATATTTAGTTGTCTGCCTTCATGTGATGTAATTGAATGGGGCTTTTTTTGTTTACTGGTTCTCTTCAATTCCTACCTGTACTTTATCCACTTCTATCCTCTCCTCCTTACTAGGATATAGAGCATCCCCTTTAAGAAATCCTCGTGTACGGGATGGCTCTGTCCGAACTGTGTACTCCTCTGCACCGGTCAGCTTTCCCCAGCCCTTAGTTTAAAAACTCCTCTCCCACCTTTTTAATTTTACATGCCTGCAGTCTGGTCCCAAACGGAAACGCCAGTGGAGTCCCTGTTTCCAGGTTCAGAAAGCCAGTGAGTGAATTGTTGCAGAGAGAACGAAGATCTAGGTTTCAGGCATTGTTCTCTTTCCCCTTGGAGAGTCCTTGAC
The DNA here is from genome assembly GCA_037349315.1 of Chelydra serpentina. Lineage (NCBI taxonomy): Eukaryota > Metazoa > Chordata > Testudines > Chelydridae > Chelydra > Chelydra serpentina. The sequence continues at coordinate 112,826 of JBAIAC010000392.1, forward strand.
CCAGAACCGTTAATAAATACAGATTTCCTGCTGAAAAAGAAGATTAAGCACATTTTGTCTAACCTCAGTGTGTGATTTCTAGTGGTATTGGAAAATGCAGCAGGATTAACACACCAGGGCACTGCCTCCTTAATCCCCGGTAATACTGGAAACAAAGTTACATGGTTTAATCTTCTAAGGAAGTGCTGCGGGGCTTGTGGAGGGTGTTTTCACATTTGACAGGTATTAACTCCGGAGTTCTCAAAACCCCCCGGGGCATAGTTTTGAAATGATGTGTGTGTCAGCGGAGGACCTCACATGTCCCAGGCTTCCTCAAAGGACTGACATCGGGGTTACTGCATGAGAGATTCCCATCACGATGGTCTGTTTCTCTGTGGATTGGAGAATGTGTGTGTGTGTGAGAGAATTTGGTCACCTGGCCGTTGCTTTGCCCTGAGTGATGAGGGCTGCCGCTGGATCGTTTGATCACTTGGGCTCTGCTCCTGAGTCAGTGGAAAGATTCCCATTGACTTCAGCAGGTTTTGGACAAGGCCTTTCAGCCATTTGCTGGACTTTGGCTCTGGTATCCCATGCCAGGTCGGGAGGGCTCTGTGTCCAGCTTCTCTTTATCAGTTCGTTCTCTCTGCAGAGTCGCTCTGGTGCCGTGTGGACTCGAAGCCTTTCGCCCCAGTTTCTTTGTGTGTAAGGAAGGGCCTGATTCTGTTCTCCCTTGCACTGGTGTAAGTGGGTGAGAATTAGGCTCCTTGACTGTCCTGTTTGTAGCTGAATGTACACCTGCAGCGTGAGAGACCTGTCTGCATTTCCCCCCATTACAGGCCGAGGGCTTCGCTTTATTTATAGCAAGTGCTTTCTCTTTGTGACCTGGGCCAGGCCTGCAGTGCGGGGACCACAGCACCGTAGCTACGCTGGCATAACCGGTCGTGAAGGCTGAGCCCAAAGCGCCTCTGCTCCGAGCTACACAGTTAAGTTTTCAGGTGCAAAGTACAGAGGAACATCGAGTTACCCTGGCCTATCCCTTTGTCCCTTAAACAAGGATGTAATTGTCGAGTCCCCAAACAGATTCCTAAGGGAGCATTGGAAGGTAGCAGCCCCTTCAAAATAGACCATTTTTGTGGGGGGGATGTGACCCTGGTTTCATTCCTAACAGGAGAAACAGTATGAAGCTCCACCGCAGTGGTAGGAGGGCTCTGAGTGGAAGCATCAAGCATCTGTGGTTTTGTCTATATCGGTTTGTAATAAGCATTAAAAAGCTCCTGAATTGGCGCGCTCCAGTGCTCTCGGCCTGTGGAAGGCAGGGAGAAGAACCCTTTCCAGACCAGATTCTGGGGCAGCCTGGCGCTGCTTCTTCCACCTCTTTGTTCTGTGTTTGCTATCCCCTGCTCACTCTCGTTCAGAAAAGATACAGGCTTCAGCCAGACTAGGGCCAGGCTTGTGGAAGCCCCTTCCCTGGGCCGGAAAGTCTGCAGTGAAGTGTACACATGGACTCGGGAAGCTGCTGCTTCTGCTCTAGGAGACTTGCTTGGGAAGTTGGGGACTTGTCTGGTGTGAGTTGCATTGCTCACTGCTGGCAGATGAATGGCCACTGCTGTCTGTGCTCTGCAAATGGGTTAATCGCTGTGACTCAAGAGGAGGGTTGGACAGCTGGTTAGTGCCACTTGCATTTTGGACACAGAACTGCTACAGGCCAAGTGCCATATTCATTGCGGCTGCACTAGAGTGAGGAAGACAAGGACGGTCTTGCAGTTGAGGCATCGGGACTCACTGGATCTAGGCTCAAGTCCCAGTTCTGCCACACACTCCCTGTGTGAATCATTGAATCTGTCTATGCCTCAGCTCAGGAGCAATGCACAATGGCCTCTCTTGCAGGGTGCTCATGAACGTCTCAGAGGTACCCAGATCCACTGCGGTACCAGGACCGTGAGCACCAAGTCAGGTAGAATGGGAGCTGTCACTTTCCTGGGAAGGTCTAGACAGCATTTTGGAGACCACTTTAATAAATATTCTGCAGGAAATAATACACCAACCTAATGAAATGCCTCACTTCCAAAAGACTCACCTTCAGAACACCCTAGCAGGGCAGCCCAGAGAAGTGGAGCCTCCTTCTCCCACACGTCCTATTTCTCCCCCACCGCTGGGCGGAGGTCTGTGGTGATGGAATTCAAACCCACCAGACTTAGCATTGGCTCTTTCAAAACACAAGAGGAAAAACCTCCAACTTGTTCATAAAAAGTTATTTGAAAACGAGAGAATCACAACACTGTACACTGCTGGGCAGTTTGGCCTTGATAATAAAAGGCCTTTTTCTGAGCAAATATATTTAAGATCAGAAGGAAAGAACAGAGCTCCAAAGACCAATATGACAGAGGGTTCTGAAGCCTTTATATATGTACGTATAGATCGTATATTTGTGGGTGGGCGTGTATATATAGATGTGTGTGTGTGTGTGTGTGTATATATATGTAGGTATCTACCTACTTACACACCCGTATAGTAAATATTTATAGATACTGACCTCTTCAGATTTAAGTCCAAGGCACTTTTTACAGTGAACAGGTTAAAGCCATTAGTTTAAAACATGCCTGTTTCTGGGTACAAATCAGTTTTATGGCAACGCTGTCTGATGCATCTCTGCCCCTTCCCCCCAAATTTAGGGAGCCCAGGGTTGACAGGGACCAAGCCTATGGTTACCAGAAAAACTAGGATCAAATCCTGCCCATGGATACGTACAAATAACAACCAGAAGTGATTCACGGTTCAGAGTGAGTGAATCAGAGCCCACTAAGTTCACCAGTGCAGGCTGACCTCGGTCGGGGCATTCCCCGGTGGAATCCTGGACTGGTAGTTAGCCAAGAAAGGAGATATTTTCAGTAACAAGCCCTGCCCTGCTCTGTGCTGTTAGCAGGGATCCGGAGAGTCTGAAATGAAGGGAAAGCCCTCGAGAGGACTTTGAACAGAAGCAGTGAGAAAGCCGCACACGTGTTGGGTAATGTCCGTTCAGGCAGGAAGGTAAAAGTGTGAGCAGCTTTGTTGAACACTGTGGACCAGAGGAAGCATCAGGAAAGCAGCCCCAAGTCGGACAGAGGGAAGGGAACTAACCCTATATAGGAATATTTCCCCAAGCCCCCAAAAGCCCTTCTTTGTAATTCAGTTCTCGTGCTGTGGAGGGGTGCACAGCTGGCTAAGGGGCCGTGGCTGGGAGAAGAGCAGATTTTTGTGGCATCAGCCCCCTTCCCCCAGCCCCTGGTGCTTAAGGGTGGTATTATCGTCCCTGTTTCCCTGTGGAGCCAGGATCCATTAGGGCGAACCGACCCACAGGAGGCAGTTTGGGCAGGGAGTCATTGGCTGAGTGCGGAATCATGCTGCCAGAGGAGAGAGTGAAAATGGGCTGGGTTGAGGGGAAGCCAGAGTGGAATAGTGCAGACGGTTCATCCTCTGAGGATGCCCTGAGCAATCCCACAGGTCTCGGGAGCACCGCTCGTTCCATGGGCTGGCAATCCTACCCCCATCTCTTTTGCTCTCGCATGGGTTTCCTGCAGGGATCTTTGCCTTTGCAAGAAATAACGTGAATGATTCTTATGAGAGTCCCAGGGACAGGAATGAGCGGTTGGACTTCGCCTCTCGTGCATTCACCTTGACTAATAGCTGGCAGACTGGAGCCAGAGGAAAAGGGAATGAAGGATGCTTGGTGCCTGTGATAGGCTGGCAGCTGTGCATGTCTGAATGGTGCTGAGCCAGGGCAAAGCGCATTTCCGCTCCGGGCAGCGCTGGCGACTCGGCGGAAAAGGGCCTTCGGATCTCCAAAGAGATGAAGACTTGTTGGGACGTCTGGGGGGTCGCTCTCCAAATGGCAGCTAGTCACTGTAAGGGTGCTGCTCCGGGGCACTGCAGATGGGAGCCCACAAGCAGTGGGGATGACAGGACAGGACACTGAAGTACAAGGCGCTGAACAGAAATAAAGAACAGAGAGGGTTAGGGCCGGGCTCTTTGGCTGATCTGGCTGCTCCGTGCTGCAGGGCTGATAGACTCTGACTCTAACGCTGCTTTAGCCAGCCCAGGAGGGTCACTCCGTTGTAAGACGGAGCTTCTGGCCACTTCCCGCTCTGGAGGGAAGGAGTCTGACCTAGGCCCATGTGGATCCTTGGATGTAGTTCCAGACCCTTGGGGCCATTTGGAGCAAGTGTTAGTTGGAGCAGCCGTAATTTGGTACAGGGAGCCTGGCCAGGTACCAGCCACAGGGAAGAGCCTCACGCCAGCTTTGCACACCTGCCCCGTGTGCGGGTCAAGCCCAGCTCAGTTCCAAGGCAGCCATTACACTAGACATTGGGAAGAGGATGGGTTGTTTGCTTGTTCTGAATCCTTGCAAGCCACAAGCATCAAAAACCCAAAGGCGGGAATGGATGAGTCCCCAGAAACTTGTAAGGTCTCTGTTCTGCAGTAAGGAATATCCCCTGTGCCACCAGAAAATCAGCCCCTCTTTATACCAATGAAGAAATGTGTCAACTATCCTGTGGCAGTGTCGTTCTGGGGTATCCTATGCAGCCTGGTATGACACTTGCATCTTGGGACTGGTTGCCATCTGACCCCAGAGGGTCCTGGCACCATCCAGGCCTGGCATGGCTCATTCGTTCTGGTTAAGAACGTTGGGCAGTTCCTTGGGGAGCTAGTGGTGACCAGGCGGGGCAGTGTGCCCCAGTGACGCACAGAGCACTGTCAGGTCTATTTTACGTAAAACAATTTCCCCTGAAAGCAGACCTTATCTGCAGCAGCAAATGTCATCTAGGCAGGGCAGTACTACACCGTCACACCGGAAGTCATGTGATGACCGAGGGCGGGGGAGAGACAGAGGGAGGACTTTGTTCACCTCCCCACTGAACACACGTGGTCCTGGGGGCCTTGGGGACAACAGCTGCTGAAAACCAAATTTCTCTGCTGATCTACAGGCCAAGAGCTCCCATGTGCTCCCTCCACCTGCCCTGCAGACGCGCTCTACTCTAGGACATTCGGATCCTCATCCTTTTCTGGGCACAACCTGTTCCCACGTCAGAGCAGAGCGTCTGCATCCTGGGCTTCTTTCTTCTTGTCAGTGGGCACTGAGCCGAGGCCGCCAAGCCTTGTTACCCCGACTGAGCAGCACAGACTGCACCGAAACCCTGGGCTCGGGAGAGGAGCATTTACACTGCTCATTCCACAAGCTCCTCCGTCCCACTGGGAAAACTTGAGTTTGCAGAGCTTGGATTTTGGATTCGTGCAGTTTGTGGCCGAGGCACCAGGCTCCTGGGTTCGTTTGGAGACAGAGAACGAGGGAGAGAAACTGTCTGGCAGGGCAGGTTAGGACGTGGATTGGAAATGCCTTTTTAAAGAATGAGAGCCACTTTAGCTGGTGGAAACTGGCGTCGCTTGTTTGAGGTCAGGAAAGCGACACTGATTTGTACCACCCGAGGACCTGCCATGAATCTTTTCCTTCTCTGTGTATAGTGCCTATGCAATGCATATCAATAGTCACAAACTCCAAGGGTTAGGAGTATGCGGAGTCTCTACAAATGGATTGCAAAGGCTCTAATCTGCTGACCATTTGCCTTAGTCCCTGTGTCAAGCTAAAATCTGCAGTGACGTGTACTCAGAAACAGACATTTTGACAGCAGGCTGACAGCTCTGCCTGCTAACAAACTAGTTTGATACAAAAACGTAATGGAAAGTTACAATACCCTTTATAATATAGCAATATATTTCATAGTTAAAATAAACTATTATGCTTTCTCCTATTATTAAAAAAAAAGCAAGCAGTACAGAGGCAAGATGCAAACCCATATTGATGTTCATCATCTAAGTCTGAATATAAACACTTCAGTTTTGAGAGTTGCAAAGAGGATGTTCTATCGGTTCTGGCATTCTGCTTCTTTGTAGTTTTTCCTTCGTGGACAGTGCAGAATGGAGGTTCTTGGAGCAAAACTGAGGCTGTGCCAGGAAATGAGATGGGCTGAAGATGGATGGGTCTTGTATGAGAATTTCTCTGGCATTAATGAGCCAGAGAATGTTTATTTTTTCCCCTTCCTTCTACCGTAAAACGTGGGCATTGGCTGGTTCAGTCTGATTTGTGTGTGGTTTGTCACTGCTTTTTGTCTGTAGAATGTCAGCATCTCTTTGGGATGATAACTATGTGTTGAGTTTTACTCTTGTGCTTTTCCTCCCTCAGCCGGTCTCAGTTCTTCTCTTCCTTTGTTCTGGTTCAGTTTGAGGGGTGTGTGTGTGTGGTCATCTCCTGGTCCATTACTGCAGGTTCCAGAATGCCTTTCTCAGGTGTGTAAACAGAGGTATCCCCTGCCACTGGGAGATGGAGACTGGTTGTTAAAGATTTGCCAATGGGCTAGTCCTAGGGAAATTCCAGTTCAGGTTAGGTGTTTCCAGTATAGGAGAGATGCCAGTTATCTGTTTATACAAGGAGTCCTATTAAAGCAGCTTAGTAAATCTAGGAAAACTCACCGTAGTTACGCAGGGTAAGCCTAGGACATTGTGGAAATGGATACTATACAGTAGAACCTCAGAGTTACGAACACCTCGGGAATGGAGGTTGCTCGTAACTGAACAAAACAGAATGGCTGTTCTTTCAAAAGTTTACAACTGAACATTGACTTAATACAGCTTTGAAACTTTAGTATGCAGAAGAAAAATGCTGCTTTCCCTTTATTTTTTTAGTAGTTTACCTTTAACACAGCACTCTACTGTATCTGCTTTCTTTCTTTTTTTTTTTTTGGCTCTGCTGCTGCCTGATTGCAGACTTCCGGTTCCAAATGAGGGGTGTGGTACAAACTGGTGAGTTTGTAACTCTGGTGTTCGTAACTCCGAGGTTCTACTATATTACTACGGATGTGCCGGTCTCATTATGATAATCAGTGCCTGGCTTATCCTTCTACTAGCAAAGGCTGTCTGACAGCAATGGCTCCGTAGAATCGTTTAAATGGCACTGCAAACATCATTGCCTTCACTTTCATACTAACCATAACAATGATAGCAGGAAACAAAGGAGTAAAAACGGGTATCAGAGGTAGAGTCAAACATACGGTTGCCGCTGATGCTTAGATTAACCAGACTGCTGTCTAAGGTGCTGAAATGTGCAGGAATGCAGAATTGGTGGGGTAGAGGAACAGTGCTGATTGGTAGTGCAGTGGTGACAACTGGAGTACTAGACCAGCGCACTGAATCACAGAACCAGCACCAGAGATACCAGCTGGCAGTGCAGTTGAGTATCTGTGTCTCTGGATAAACCAGCAAGAAACTTCTGTCAAGATAATAATCGATCCTAATGAAATTACACTGTACTAGACAGTTATGCCTGTAGAAAAATTCTCATACACTATGTGTGATATGGAAGCTTTCACTGCCTGTGCTTCATTCCTCACTAAAGCTTTGAATCGGTGAGTGATTTGGCATTTTCTAGTCTCATCTCATTCAGTAGGATTTACCAACATTGATGATTAGGCACAAGTTTCCTGTTGGTGATAAGGATCCTTTAGCGATCTACAACTCGAGGGTATATTTTTCTCTCTTGCTAGTACTTGTATCACAGATTCAGTGTAAGTTGCTGTAGTTTAGTCCTCTGTGAACCACCAGAGATGAAGACAAGTGTATTTTATAACACTGCTTAGCATTTCTAAAGCCTCTCTCATCCCTAGAGCCTTTCTCATCCCTAGACCTGAAAACACGCTATAAAGATGGATAAGCATTGTCCTCACCATCTTACAGGAGGGGAAATGGAGGCAGAGAGATGGGGAAGTGACTTGCCCAAGGTCACACGGTGAGTCTGTGGCAGAGCCAGGACTAGAACTCAGGGCTCCTGACTCCCAGTTGAGTGACCTAACCACTGGCCTACAGTGCGCCCTGTGCAGTTCTGCACCTACAAGGTATTTGAAAGGGGGAGCAGATGGCTACTGTAGATAGAATACCTCCTCCTGGCCAGACTGGAGGGATACTGGCAGTGATCTGTGTAGCCGTCTCTCCTCTCCGAATGCTGGGAAGGAGAGAATGCAAGGATCAAACTCTGGCAGTGGAAATGGAAGCACTCCTGAAGTAGGAGAAAGGCCTGATGGCTACGACCGGGAGGGTGAGGGCCAAACAGTGGTGTGGCTTCTAAACCAAAAAAACCTCATCCGCAATGGAAATGGGTGCGCCTGGGCCCTGGCTCCCCAGCACCGCACACTGCGATGGGCTTTGAGAGGTGATGGGAATTATCGAACGCCGCCATACAGAGGGAAGAGCCTGCGATTTCTCAAGATGGTGAAAGATGCTCTGGGTGAGGAGAACCACGGCTATTGGCACAGGAAATTCTCCCAGGGTGGGGCTGATGGAAAGGTGTCCACGGTGCCCTTGTTCCTGCTGGCATGGGGCTGTGTAACACCCTGCCTTGCCACTGCAGTACTGCTTTGGAGGATGTATAATTTCCCTGTATTTATGGAGGCTCGTTTTGCTACTGCACTACCGACGGGGTTACTCAGACCGCTGCGGTACTAGGGCATTATCAGCAGAACTCCCTTGGTATGTCTGCCACAGTATGCAGCAGAACAATCCCATTGTGCCACCAGCGTTCCCATGGTTAGAGCGGGTGGGAAGAAGGAGTATTCCTCTCGCCAACGAGTGACTGTTTTCTAAGAAACTTCCATTGTAGGGCTTGAGGTGCACAACACCTACCAGCAGCAGCAAAGAGTTTTGAATGTAAACCCCGATGCTGACCACAGATCCCTGCCTAGGTACCTATGGCATCCAGACTTCTTTATGGAAGGGAAAGAGTTACAGAAGAGAAGCTTCCAGGCTAAGTATGCCTGGAGTAACACAGTGACTTTCACTACAATTAGCAGACACTGCTGGGTGATGTGTAATTAATATCACAGAGTAATTACATGGTTACTTCATCCGTTTAAAAATATATAAATATCCTCTGTGGAGTTTTCATTGAGAGCAGCCAACACCGTCCCCGGAGTTCTAAGAAAGACAGCCTGCGCCTTGCGGCTGCACGCATGACTCTGAACAAAGACTAGACAAGGCATTAAAACAACAAAGGCAGGAGTTGGGGCTGAACAAAGAGTTTTTAAAGAAGTGAAAATGTCAGAGGGAGAAGGGAACATTTTAGTTCCCAGAGGAAGCTGGGAGGTGTCCAGGCCCATGGTGACAACCAGCAAAGATTAGCCATCTCTCTCTCATGGACTGCCCTTTCTCACAGGCAGGGGCGGTAACTCGCCCATCCATCTCCACTCCTGACCATTGCTGTTGAAGGCAGCTCCACCAGCAGATGGCCATAAAGGGCAGCATCCAGTGCTGTGGAGATCTGTCTAGCTGCCTGCGAAGCCGCGCATTGCATCGTTTACCCCTGGGTGGTTCTGCTGCTATCTACCAAGACCCGGCAGAATCACCGCCATGAATCGGTCGTTTGTTTCAAACTGATGAAGTATCCTACTCAACGTTCTTTTTTGCTTCTCCACATTACTACCCCCATTACAGCAACCTCGCCGTTAGGTCGCAGCAGTGTTTGAACTAGTAGAATGTCATTGTCGGCAGCCAAGCGGAAGGCGGGGGAGAAGTTTTAAATTCACATCACAATTTAAGACCCTCTCTCTGACTGGCCCTTGGTGTTTCACCTTTCAGTTCTGAAGTCTCTTCAAAGAGTATCTGGTTTGGAGAGGTACTGGATGATTTGCTGAGACTATAAATGGTGGCCCTGGTTTGTGGGTGATGCAAGTAATTCAAGATCCACCACACAACCTCTCTACTCCTCAGCGGGGTTTTCAGGAGGAATCGAGGGTGCCCCCTTGAAAGCCCTGTAGTGCAGTGACCCCTGCTCCAGTCAAACAAGACTGGATGCAGCTCCAGGAGGAACCATCTGGTTCCATTCCACAAAGCCCTCCCTGACCCTTGGCTGAGGGCACTGCTTCTGCAACCCTCCCTGCCCCGCTGACGCAAGGGGCTTGGAACTCGGAAGCCTCGCATGGTCCCACGGGAGTGGCAGTGCTTTCTTAAACCATCAACGCTGGAGTGACTTGCAGTGTGTTTCATCAGCGCCTCATCATGCATCTCCCCGCAGTGCAATAAACACCCATGCGAAGCCAGCAGGCCCCAGACGCCGTGCACAGCACCTGAACGCTGTGCTCCAGCACGTGGCCTCAGGCAGAATATGGCCTCACTCCTCTCAAGAGACTCAGAACAGAGCGAATGAAACACCCTCCCCTAACTGGAAACGTGTGTATGTGGCAGTGTTTTGGCAGGGGGTGGGGTGGCAAATAGTCCTCTAAGATCAGAGCCTGTGCAAGAAGGTGTGATATTGGCAGCTCCCCAGTAGTGTTGTACGAGGTGCAGGAGGCAAAGGGATAGCAGTCTTGGCAAACTGTCCTCCTCCCCCACTCTTCCTTGGCAAGACACTTAGCAAACAGGGCTGGCAGGAATGGGGATGAAGGAGAGCCCTGGAGATAAGCAGCCCCTTTGCCCATGGAGTACTCTCCCTCTGTCGCAGCTCCATTGCTTCAGTGCTTCGGACTTTTTTTTTTTTTCTATTTGAAGACCTGAGATTGAGGGTGGATTTCTGTCCTCCACCAAACACTACAGCAAGGGCCTTGCCAGAGGCTTCCCCTCACATCCGCTTCCTTCTCCTCGCATGTAGAGGCACCAAAACAGAGGTTGGATTTCTGGTTCCAAGGCGGTGTTGAACTCCGAGGGCTCTGAGCTACCCTCGTGTTCGCTCAGTCGTGCTTTCAGCATTGGCTTGGCCGGGGTGTTTCTGTGGCGGCCAGAGGGCCAGAAGAGAGTTGGCTTGACTCTGAAGACCCACAAGTAGCTCTTCTTGTCTGTCTTCGTAGGGCTTGGGGGCTCGGTCTGCAATTCAGCAGCTGCTTGAACTTGTGTAAGGGGTTGGGAAGGAGGTGGAGCTGATCCCAATCGGACTGTCGGAGAGGGGTGTCTGGGGGGTGCCCCCTGCCATACTGATGCCACGAGCTTCGATAACGGCCGCGAGGAGCTGCTGCTGCTGGTGCCGCAGGGTTTCTGCGATGAGCAGGGGAAGAGAGTTGAAGCTAGTGGTGAGCTGCTCCAGTTTGGACTCCAGGCTGCCAATCTGCTTCTCCAAGTCCTCACTCCGGTCATTGAGCTCTGTGATCAGGTCATACATAACGTTCTGCATCTGGGGGACAAAGAAGACATCAGTGGGATTAGCGCAGAGGACACTGAAAACCAGAACAATTGGGAGGTAAAGGCCCTGTTTACAGCTGAGCTGGCAAAGGCCTGCACGAATGGAGCAGCAGCCAGCAGGATGTTGCATAAGAAAGACCTGCCCCGTCTCTCTTGGAGATCAGGAATATTTGGGAGAGAACCTCTTTGGTTGCATTTCTGATGGGCAGGGGAGAGCAACAAGCTGGCTAACCCTGGAATGAAGCCTCAGAGGCCGAGAGTTCTGTACTGAGACTCGGAAGAAAACATTTCACCCTGCGAACGCTAAGTGGCAAATGCTGGATGTTTACTCTCTGTCCCGCCAAGCTCTTGGCTGCAGAAACCTTGAACATACATCTTGTTGGCAAATCCTGGGACGATTAAGGACAGAACGTTCTCCCAGCTGAGGAGCCACTTAACCAGCTAATGGCCAAAGATTAAGAAATTAAAACTGGCTGCTGTCTTTTGGGAACGCTGAAACTCAGAGTCAGAGCACTCTGGACTAGAGCTAAATAACAACGCTGCTTCGCACTCAGGGTCTTCTATCACATTTGGTCCTTTTTGCTGGGATTTGAGACTCTCGGTGTGGTCTGACATGGGTGCACACACACGCACCCTCAGGGACTTGGTTTCTGCACAGCCCCACCTCATGATTCTGATGCTCTTCATAAAATAGAGCGGACAGGGGGACTGACAGACTGTGAAAGCAGAGATGGGAACAGGGAATACAGGTGGCTAAAAGGGGAGAAGAAAGAATATAATAGAGGGGAAATTACAGCAGGGAGGTGAGTTTGATTAGAGGGAGGTAGGGGACTGTTGCACCTAGCTAAACCAATGTTTGTAACAGAAATAGAGCCTTGTGAGAACAGTGAAGCCTTTTCACATGGATACTGGGAAGAGGGAAATCTCTGTTCAGAGACTGAACTTCTATTGCAACAGAGCAAATTGCAACAAAAGTGCTGAGTCAATAAGTGAGATGTTTCCTGTGTGGCGAGGCACAAATCTTTAAAATGAATCAATGACCCGTTAAAAGAAAAGCCTGTTACAGGATTTTGCTGTACCAAGTTTATTCCTTTAACAGGTTTTTACCAGAGAGATGCTATGCTCTTCTACTTCGTTGCCTGGTGACTGAATGCCGGGGGAAGCCTGGACAGAGACGAAAGAGGTGAGTCTTCTGGCTGGTCCAGAGCATCCCAGTAAGAAAGACATCGATCAGCAGAACATCAGAGTTCACCTCTCGGCTGCAAGGTGCACACACTGGCAGCGGCTGGAACAGTCTGATTTAACGCTTTTCTGGCAGGACTCAGCCTAGGCTTGATTGTATCCGATACTCAGCAGATTTATTTACTAGCACTATGAGCAGCCTGTGCAGCTTCACCTCTGGCTAATGCTCTGCAGCTTGTTCTGTGTTACGAGCCATCTGCACGCTGCTGAAATGATTAAACATGATCCCCAGCCTCTGCTATGCCTATCATCCCCACAGTCATTTGCATGTGTTCTGCCTCCACCTCCAGCCTTTCATCTTCTGCACTGTGAGCCCTGGAGGCCATGAAGACGTCACCTGTGTTTGTACAACACCGAGTACAACAGGGCCCTCCCATAATACAATAACAACGAACAGAAGAGGGACCTGCTTTCTGGGTTGTGCCGGACATTGGGGACCTGCTGTCTTAGCCCATCTCCACAGTAAAGACAAGCCATTGCATTGACAGCAACCCAGCTTCTATTTGTTCGGGAGAGGAAGCACCAAGCTGCTCCCTACATTAAATCTTCTTTTCAGCAGGACACCGCACGTGAAAATGGAGCTCTTAGTCTGGCTCTCCAGCTGGGTTTCCTGCTGCTATGAAATCTAACCCGGGCTCGAGATGAGAGTAACCAGAAAGGATGTCCTCCGAACCCTGCCAATGGAGCAGCTGAGCGCTCCAGGCCTGGGAGCTTTGAGTTCTGGCAGCTGGACGCTGCTGCGGCTCCACTGAGATTCTGCCTCTGGGATGTTACAATGATGAGCCCCGGTCTGCGGGGGGAGAGAATTTACCAGTGTTCTGGCATCAACTGAAGAGCGTCTTCAGCTAATGTTTTAGGCTGATTTTCAACAGGGCCTGAGCTAGTCCAGCTGCTGCTGATTTTCAGTGGGAATTGGGCACCTGTCTGTCTCAAGCCCCTTTGAGAAGCCTGATCTTAAAAGATTGGTCCCAGATCCTGCTTTGCTGTGTGTGGGTGGCAGATGGAACCGGCGCACCCCATCTGTGCCAGCCCTTCCTGTTCCAGAGATGAGGCACAATACTCCTGTACCTATCCAACGTCAGCCTCGGTTAGAATCTACACTGCAGCACCCTAGGAATCCAGCCCCAAGAGCTACAAACAGGGGCCCTCTCCCTTGCTGCAGGGTATGAGTAATGCCCCCAACTGCCATTCCCAGATGCCTAGCGTTTGACCTTTTGTCTATTGCGTTCGCCAGCTCCGACCGATTGAGTACACGGTACATGGAGGTGAAAGGGTTTGCCGCCCTGTGGGCCTCAGAGAACTTCAGAGACTTGCCTTGGAAAGGTCAACCAGCGTGTTGGCCTGGTCACTCAGCTTCCTCTGCTCCATCTTCACACTGCGCAGCCTGTGGAAGAAGAAAATGCTGATACAGCCATGTCCTTTTTCCGTGTGCGGGTCCCTCCATCAGCATGAACTGCTCTGGGAACCCAGCTGGGATTAGCCCCACACAGCAAATGGGTCACAAGAGACAAGCACGTTTATAGCAGCCTCTGGCAAGGAAATGGAAAATGGCTCAGATTTTCTTCTCTCTGAACTGAGCTAGACTATCGAGGTCTGGACCACGTTGGTCATTCTCCCTCCCACCCCACTGTTCTTCTGGTGGCCATTTGGAGTGAATTCCACTTACTGGTGAATGGCTTGAAGGAACTTTCTCTGATGCTTCCTGACTTTGGCATGATCAATCTTCTTTAGCAGCTTTGTGTGTTTGTAGATAAGCCACGTTTCCCGAAGGACGTTGGCTGCAGCATTCTTGATCTGCAAGACACAAGCGGAGACCCAGCTGCAAGTTAGTTCAGGGCGCATAAGGGATGCAGAATCTTGTATGTTAGGCCTGGGGCAATGGTTTGGATTGGTCTGTGCTGGTATTTTCTGAACAGAAATAACTCCCATTACAAGAGGAAGATCTGGATCACTCCAAGCTGGAATTTAGAGGGACTCGGAGCCTGAATTTAGAGGGAATCAGAGCCTCTAAATGCATTGATTCCTTTGGATGATGCTCTGACTGAGGTATTTTAGGCAGGGCTCTTTATGACCTTGACCCCTCAGGGCCTTCTGTGTTGCACAGCAGGATAAACAGGCTGTTGTGCTCCCACCTAGCTGATGTCTGACATGCCCATCATTGTGGTATCTGAGCCCCGAGTGGAGAGCTCTGGATGTAAGCGGAGAGCTACACACATAGGGCTAAGCACTAGGCAGAGCCCTCTGCTCAGGTCTCAGGCCCTCTGAGTGCCTGTGTCCTGAGGAGTTGGTCCTACCAGCTGCTGAGCACCCGCCCCTCCCATTGAAGTCACTCAGAACTGAGGGCACTCGGCACCTTACAGGACTGCTTGGCACTTGGCAGGATCGAGCCCTTGCTCGCAAGAAAGAGGGTGGGTGGCGAATGGGCAGATCTGAGGAGACTCGGGACGAGTGGGCTCCTCCTTATGCTGATGAGGTGCTTTGCTGGGCACGTGGCAGGCGAGGCAGGAGTGGATTGGGGACCACCCAGCAGCGTTCTGGTTTGGGTTCCCACACACGCCCCAGCCTGCTCCTCACTTTTCACCTTGCGCCTAAATGTGCATCAATCTACCCTATGCTGGGCAGGACCACGTTCTTCATGGAACCAGTTCCAGGCCTTCCCCACACGCCACTGAGCGTCCCTGGCAGCGAAGTTCCCTCTAAGCTGCGCGGCCGCGCAGCAGGCTACCAAGAGGCGCGCAGGCACGAGAGGCGCCTCTCTCCTGGACCTGGGCTGCAAGAGGGCTGGGGGGGGGACTGGGGAGTCCTTTCTCCCTGGGGCAGCCTGATCCCCAAATCCCTCATCCCCGGCCCCTCCCCAGAGCCTGAAACTCCAGCTGGATCCCTCATCCCCGGCCCCTCCCCAGAGCCTGAAATCCCAGCTGGATCCCTCACCCAGCCAGACCCCAACCAACCCTGAGCCCCCTGCCACACTCTGAACCGCTCCGCCCGACCCCCGCCACACATCACCTCCATTATGGTGCACATAACAAAATTCATTCTGCACATGGATGTAAAAAATTAGAGGGAACATTGCCTGGCAGATATTTCCCCTGTCCCCGAGAGGACATGGATTCTGTATCGGCCGCCGGTGTGAACATGCCTGACATGTAGAGTGGAATCCGCCCCCAGTGCCAGCTGCCCTTTCCCCACGGTAGCCAAACCATTGTAACAGCGGTTTCACACACAGGTAGGTTTGGTTACACTGGAAATGGGGACGGCACCACGGCAATTTCCTGTACTTATCCCCGATGATTAACGCCAGAGCTTTTCCCCTTTGCAGCTCCCTCTCCATGCTATAAAGTCACATATTCCTGCTGATGGCATTCCTATATGCTGGCATGGAAACGGCTGATATCACTCAGTGCACCACCGACTTGAGACAGACCAACAGGATCCAGACGGCTAGGGACAAAGTTTTCATTTAAACACAGACACCTTGAGTAATTAGTGAAAAAAGCAGGGGGAAGTGTTCCTTGGTCGCAGGCAAGACAAACGGATTTTTCATTAACTGTTACCTTTTGGGTTTTTGCATGTTTTGGTCTGTGTCGGGAGTCTAAGCACAGATAACCACTGCTCAGACATTTCCAAAAGCATTACAGATTGCTACGGTTCTGGGGCAGGAGAACAAAGTGAGTACCAGGGGGAATTTTTATACACAACCTTGTGTGAGTAACCAACAGCCCGGGAGACTCAGGTCCTCTGTCAACAGAACTGGCAGTGCAAGTGAAAGCTTCCTCCAGTCTCTTGTGCCACCGCTTGGAGGGACTGACCACAGGGCAGCGGCTCCATGGCCTCTCTGCTGAGACTGCCAACCAGCCAATCGTTTGCTTTTGTTATGGACTGAGACCCCCCAGCAGCCGTCAGATGTTAGTGACTCTCGGTCACATGCTTCCCACGTTTACTTGTCTCAGGTAGCTGGTCACACCTGAACACAGGCCTGTTCTATCATTGCCGGTGCTGGCGAGACAATGAACCAGGTCTCTCCTCTCCCCAAGCACTGCACTTTCCATACATGGGTTTATAATTCAATTTCACATTAGGCTGGTGGTTGTGCCCAGAGAAATCAAATCCAAGTATTTCTTAAATCAGGACTCCACGCGCTCTGGTCTTGGCTAGGCAGGGCTGTCAGGTGTGGGAAAACAGGATCCTCCTCACTGCATTTATTAACCCCCCCTTCCTGGTGGCTCGGTCTGAGACAGTCTGTGCATGAACCGGGCTTGAAGAGTCTATTGTTAAACGGCAGCTTTGGTGCTTTCTTTGAAATGAATTAGCCTCAGTCCACTTGGCACAAAGCCAGCAGATCAGCAGCCACCGGAAGAGGAGGAGGAGGAGGAGGAACAGGTTTTAACCACTGTTTGCTTTTTGTATTGCTTATGTCACCATAAATGCCACTGTGGCTGCGGTGTCCCTGCAAGGCAGGCACCCTGCACAACACCCCTTTCCTGGCCTCCTTGGCAGCTTGCTCTTCAAGACATTCCTCCCCTACCAGAGACTCACGCTCCGAATGGGCACCCTGCAGAAATGAATGTCTCTTCGCCATGGCACTGGGGCTGGGCCACGTGACCCAACAGCAGTGATGGAAAGGAGGAGAGTACAGATTTCCTAAGGAAGGAGTGAGGCGCCAGAATCTCCCCATGGCCCCTGGGTGTTCTGAGGGACACGACAATTTTATTCCTAAACTTCTCGGGGGCTCCTGGTTTTCCACCAGATTTTCCACTTGGATTTTATCTGTAGCTGCCTTTGAGTTCTGTAGGCTCTTGAGCTCATTTAACAAATAAAACATACAAGAGGGTTGGGGAATGGGGTGGAGGGTGAGTAACACGGGGCACTGCTCTAGTGATGAGAATGGAGAGACCAGAAAGGAAGCTGTAAGGAGGGTGCATGGACACTTAGGCGTCCTCAGTTTTCCTTCCAAATGTCACTTTGGGGTTTTTGTTGCTTTATAACAGAATCCCGGTTTTATCACCAAAAGGATCCACTGCACGATCCTTGGAAAAATACGTCCCACATCAACCTGACGGCTTATTTTTTCACCATGTTTTAAAATCTCTTAAAAATGAGGACAGAGGACGCTACCTTTGCTCCTCTGACTGCCCCAAGTCCCTGGCAGCAAAGATGATCATTTCAGTTCTCTGCTGCTTAAGGGAGATCTCTGGTTTTGCTCCTAGGATTTCTCCCCCTCTTCAGCAGGAGGGCACTGCATCGCACTCACGATTTGTGTAACGTTCATCATCTCTGACAGTTTCAATTCCCTGCCAGTGGTCTCTATCTCCTCTACTGCAAAGTCTCCACAGGATCCAGACACGTATGAAAATTGAGTTTCCAAGTCGTGACGCTGAGCCAGTCCAAACTCACGTACCTACATTTGCTTCACTGCCGTCTCACTTATACAAAAAATTGCTGGCGCCACTCACATTTGAAATGACATTAAGTACAGTCACCACAGGGTATAAAGTCATTATACGCTGCCAGATTTCTAGTGCATTTCCAGGGCTAGGCTGCTAAGACGGGGTCCGCAGTGATTTCCCCTCCCCTCTGAGGAACTCTCTCATTCATGCAGGTGAAATCTAGGCTTAGCGCTTGTCTGTACTTACAGCGCTGTCCCGGTGCAGCTGTGCCTCTGTGGAGCTTAGTGGAGACACTACCTATGCCACGGGGAGAGCGTCTCCCCTTGGCGGAGGTCCTCCACCTGCCTGAGAGGCAGTAGCTGTGTGCATGGGAGGAGCCCTCCTGCCAACACAGCGCTGGCTTCACCGGGGGTGAGGCGGTGGGATTACCGCACACAGGGGGGTGGATTTTCCATAGTGACACCAGCACGAGTTGGTGAAGTCAGGGGAGTTGCACTAGTGCCAGACTGGTGTAAGTGGAAAGATTAGGCGCAGCGTGCTTTGCCAGGATCATCCACTCGGACTCATTACAAGTTAATGGGCCAAATTCAACCCTGGTGTAAGCAATTCCCTTCGCTTCAGCTGAGTTGCACCTATTTCTACAAGTGTGAACCTGAATACTCACAGCGAGAGGTGTAACTGGGCTGGCTCCATCCTCTCCTCGCGGAGCGGCTCCCTGGCTAGACTCCCCTACAGCTGTCAGAACCTACTGCTATCTGCTGCGCTCCAGGCTGGCTTGGTCTATGCGTCACTCTACCTCAACGCGCGGGCTCGTCTGGAGGCTCTTGAAGAAAATGGAAAATGGCTTTAAGAATGAACTGCCCCGGACAGAGGTGGGGGGAGGGGTCTGCGAGCGCTAGGCCACGATTAACGAGGTCACTTGACCTCTGGTTTTGCCTCTGGAAGATTCCGGGAGTGGAGCTCACAGAAATCCCTGCACTGCCCTGAGTGGGAAAAGCTTCTGGCTCTGCAGCTTTCCCTCCCGCCCTTTTTGGGAGCAGACACTGGAAATCAGAGACCTGGGGCCAAAGTCTGTGCTGATGTAAATGGATGAAATGCCACTGAAGTCAACAGAGCTGCACCCACTTATACCACCAGAGAAGTTAGTCCAAACTGTGGTAAGCCCCTGATTTGATGCTCTGTCGACTCCCTCTGCTGGCCAACCTGCCTGGCCAGTTTGGCTCTAAATAACACGATGCCTTGTTCACTTAGACCAACTCTTTAGGAGACTTTTCCACTGCTCCTACAGCAAAGGCAGAATAAGTCCTAGCAAAGGATTTGAAACTTACAGTAAACAAACAAAACTACATTTTATAATGAATGTATCAAGATCTCTAGTTGTATTATGGATTCCTTTGTTTAGTACTTGGCTCTGTGGCCCTCTCAGCCCTGTAGTGCTCAGTTACTGTAAGTATCCCTTCTGCCTTACAGTCTGTCTGAGCTTTTTAGATCATGAGATCTTTGGAGCAGGGCCAGCATCTTCCTGTGTGTCTGTACAGTGCCTAGTCCACAGTGGGTACCATCCCAGCATAAAGAACGACTAGTAATTGGATGGGCAGCTGTCTGAAATACGGGCCCTGCTGCTGAAGTGCAGAGAACCTCTGAGTGATCATTTGGCCCTGCCCAGCTCCAAAGCATGTAAACAACCACTGTGCTTCCAGTCAGCATAGGCCTGCTCTGGAGAGATGCCCTTTGGAGAGGGGAAAGGCCGCCTGTCTTCTCCTAGAATAGGGGTATTTCTAAATGAGCCTGTGGCACTTCCTCTGCTCGGGTGCACAGTTGGGCTTTCCAGATTTTCCTAAGTCCCTTGCAAACTAGAGACTTTTGGAGCAGAAGATTGAGAGAGAGCTGGTGTTATTTGCTCATTACAGACTTGACAGCTCCTCTTCCAAGTCTGCACAGCATTCAGACCATGGACGGATTATACAATTTATTTTCTATTATGCTGCAGCAGGTGCCACTGTGATGTGAAGTAGGCTGTACTTTTTGTATCGACAGCAGAGGAATATGTCCCTGAACTTTCCTTTTGACCGCTGTATAGTCTCCTAAAAAAAAAAAAAATACAAAAAAACCCTCCGCCAACACAATTTATCATCAAAGCAAAGCAGCTCAACTCATGAATAATCCCCTGTGAAACGGGGCTGCAGGGACAACTCCACAATAAAAATCCCTCCGTGCTGAATGTAGGCTGCAGAGGATGAAAGCAGCCCTTAGTTTCTAATGAAGCTCCCAATGTGCAGCAGCCTTACAGAGACCTGTTGAGCACAGCAGGGCTTTGACACTGGGGGGGTGGGGGGGGTGGTTCAGGATCCTTCTTGGGAAAAATATTCATGATCTTCATACAGACAGAAATGTTGGGAAAACTTGTCACATAAGCTGCCCTTAAATAAACAGCTCCTGACTTGTTAATGTGCTCCATTGCTCCGTGATATACACATCTCTGCCTGCTCTACAGGAGTGTTTTCCCCTTTGGTTGCTATCTTTGCAGGCAGACCTGCACCAGTGCACCAGCTCAGCGATCTTTTGAGCTCTGCCCCAGAGAGGAGACTTTGCTTTTTCATTTCATCTAGCCACTGCGGACAATTACCTGGAGTGACCGAGGGGTGAAATGATTTAGAGAAGGGCGCTTTGGAGAGGAAAACATTCCTGCAGAGATGTGGGGAAACAGAAACACTGCAGCATTCCAGGAGATTTTTCTGTCAGGGCTCAAGAAAAGCTGATCGTGCAGATGGCCAGTGGGCCCCTTCAGCCTGGGTACCTACACGTTTTCTCCTCCCTGATCAACCTCCCGTCTCATTGACTCAGTGATGTCACAATCTAGATTACAAGATGAGAACTCTCGGCAGGCCTAAAGCAGCACAGTTCCATTGAGATCAAGGTGGATTTACACCACCTGGCTTAAGACTTCTCCTTGCTGTTACATTTGGGGATTTTCACCCCAACCAGCTGTGACGGACACCCCAGCGCCCGGAGCACCTTACCCGCTTTGTGAGCTGAGTGTCCATCATGAAGTTGTGCACGTGCTTCTCGGCTTTGGTGAGTTCCAGTTTCCTGGCCACCACGGCCACCACCAGGGCGGTGCAGCCAGCTCCCTGCCGTGGGAAAAGCAAGGGGAGGAGAGAAGAAGGCAAAGAGTTAATCATGGAGCAGCGAGCGGCCCCCTCCTACTTCTAAAATGCCCCACTTGCCTTCCTGCAGAGGGATGCTTGGGATGAAACATTGCAGTGACGGTGCTTTGCATGGCCGCAGCCCCATCCACCTGAGGCTCTCCCAGCCATTTACATACATTAATTAAACTTCTCCCCCAACCCCCTTGTTCAGCAGGTCGTCTATTTAATTACTCCAGTGAGGAGATCCCATGGGGTCAGCTGCCCACAGGGCTGGACATGTGTCCTTGAGCGGCTGTTGGTGTAATTAATGGACCATGCTGCTGGTTGGTAGGGGGTCATCAGGAAACCTTCGCCCTCTCCCTGACCCTCCCAAGGCACTTAGAAGCTGCACTCAATACTCCAGCTCAGCTGGTAGTTGGCATAGTGCCACCGAGCTAAGGAGCTGGCCCCGCTGCTTTTAGGAGTACAGCATCGGGACTAGGGTGCGCTCCTGGCTCCTGGAGGAAGTCTGTTTGGTGGGTTAGAGTGGGGATGGGGGAGGGGAGCGTCAGGACTCCTGGGTTCTATTCCCAGCTCTGGAAAGGAGCATGGACTAGTCATCAGACCCAGGGGAACTGGGCGTCAGGACTCCTGGGTTCTGTTCCCAGTTCTGGGTGGGAGTGTGGGCTCACAACTAAGCCAGGGGGACTAGGAGCCAGGGCTCCTGGGCTCCATTCACTGCTGTGGGAGAACTGTTAGTGCAGGCGACCAGGACTCCTGAGTTTCTTACCCTGACTCACTGTGTGACCTTGGCAGCATATTCCTTCCCCTCAGTTTCCCCATCTGTGAAATGGGAATAATGACACTTACTGGCCTGACTAAACCCTTTGTTATTTAAAAAAATAGCTTCCTTTGTGAGAGCCATGAAGGAAGCCCTTTGTGTGTCGCCTGTATTAGCCTGCAGGGCTAAGATGGATCAAACACCCCAGCAGGTTTGCAGGCGCACTCCCTCGCTCTCTCTCAATCTCTGTTTTCTCTCATGGAGCTTCAGAGAAAAAAACCAACTGCCTCTGCTTTTGGCACAGCTGAAGCTGGAGCCTTCTCCTTGGCCCTTCCTAAGCGATTCCTTTAGACAAGGCTGCTGGCACTGCACGCTGGCCAGCTACCCGTTCTTCCTCCAGCGAGGCTCGGCAGAGAAATGAGATCATGTGTGAATCACTGTCTCTGGCTCATCTCCCCCCCCCCCCCCTAAACGGTGGCAGCTGGCAGCTCCTTTTTACCAGGCAATTACAGTAGGAACTGTGCCCGTCTGAGTCAGGCTGGGTTCTATTTGGCAAACGGAGAGAGCCCCGTTGGTAGCTATTATCTCCTAGATATATTTGGCTTTAAAAGCAAAAGGTGCCAACCTGAAAGCGCGTGTGTGTGTGTGTGCGCGCGTGAGAGTGAGTGAGAGAGAGTCTGCCTGAGTCTCCCTGTGTCGGAATGAGACCGCCTCCCCCATGCTGCCTGGCAGAGACCATGACCTTGGGGAGCGACCTTTCATTAATTAACGAGTCATTAACAAACATCCCGGTCTGAGCGGGATCCGGCAGCTCTCCTGTAAGGCTCCGTACGTTCCCTTGGAGTGGAGGTTCTTCTGGCTCACCCAGTCTAGCGTGGGATGGGACGTCTGCCCTTGGCTGTGAGGCTAGCTTGGGCCAGTTCACTGCTCTTCTCTTCCGCCATGCCCATCATGGTGGGGTCTGAGCGCTGCAGACCCACCCTGGATCTAACCACCAGGCTGATGTTTACAGAGTGCACATCTGAACGTTGCTGATACGCCAGGCATCCGTGCCTGGGGACTGCCTGCCTTCGCTCCCCCAGACAGGACTTTCCATCAGATGGTGGGGAGCGGGGTTCCAGGCCAGGCCTCGGGTTCACAAGAACTCCTGGCTTCTCTTTCAGAGCTTGGTAGCACATGTGCAGCGCCCCTGGGAGCTTCCAGCCTCCGCCCCTCTGAAAATCAGACCACAGACTCGCTGGAACCACCGTTTCAACTCCCACCGGGAGGACTCAGCCTTCACCTGGAAGTGATGGAGGCTCTGTTCTACATGGACCTGGCATGATTCATAAGCCCCGGGGTCACTGGGAAACATTTCCTTCCTTCGCTGGCTGTTGAGCAGTTAATGTTGTGTGCATTAGCCTGGGAGCTGCTGAGATGCCAGGGGCTACATCGAGAAGCTGGGGTTAGAATAGGGAGCAGGGGGATAACAGTATCCACGCTTCCTACATTTTCATTCTCTTCCCTTTTCATCTTCCGAACAAACAGCGAACTAAACCTCACAACCGTGCGGAGAGCTGAGTGCGATCACCCATTTTACAGATGGGGAAACCGAGGCACAGAGTGAGCCAGGGACTCACCCAAGGTCATTAGCCCGAGGATTAGAACTCAGGAGCTCCTGGCTCCGGCGTGTGCACTTTCCACTAGAGATAACACAATCTCTCTAATCCTCGAAGGACACAGCTCACCAATGGGGAAACGGAGAGTCTCTCCCGTTATTCATGGGTACGTCTACACTGGGGCAGCAAGTCTCAGAGCCTGGCCCTGCGAGCGGCTGTGCAGGTGCTCAGGCCTAGCCCAGGCCAGTGCTTCAGAGTCTGCGCTCCAGCTGGACTGTCTTTAGCCCCCCGGCGCAAGCCGTAGAGCAAGCTGTGAGGCACAGGGGCTGTGCTGACAGGTGTGCCATGGATTGCAATGGCAGGAGCTGCACTGGAGAGCCCCTGGGGCTCAGAGAACAGCAGGCTTGACAGGGATGGGCAGCATAGGTGAGTCCCCTATGTAATTCACAGCATATTGGAGGGCGCTGTACAATCCTCTGGGTCCCAGGAAAGCAGGGGCGTATTCAGGTCCCCATTGTTCTGGGCCAAGGCGTGCTAAGATCAAACTAGGCCATGGGGTGCCTGTGACAAACGCTCCTTTTTGAGATGCTGGGGGGAAGCAGCCAGCTTAACTCCCTCGTCATCAGGGCAGCTCTGAGCAGGCAGCTTCCGTGACGCCCGGCTCCCCGTTCGCTTCGCCGCACTCACGCCTGACTCTTGTTGCTTCTGTTCCGCTGGGGAGCGATGCGATTATCTCCTCTCCTGCTTGCTCTCCTCCACTGCGGCTGGCTGAGCAGAGGGGCTGATCTGTCCGCTGTGGCGGGCACTACCAGACTCATTTTCTGGCTGTTTGCTGGGAAGTGTCACTCACACCCCTCCCGTTTGGCTGGTGTTACCGTGGCAGCAGCCAGATACAGGGCTCTCCCAGGCTAGTGGTGAATGCTCCCCAGGGGAGCTGCATTCAAAGGGTCTGAGCACCTGGCCCAGCACAGCAGCAGCAGGAGCCAGGACTAAAACCCAGACACTGAGGGTTGAAAATTATCCTTCTTGCGAGTCCTGCATGCCTGGGATTCTAGGGGCAGGAGGGGGAACCAGTTGCTCTCCTAGAACTTGGAAAATCTGTGAACTGGTCGGGGAGAGGAACAAATTCATCCTCAGTAGTTTGGCACGGTCCCCCAGGACATGCCAGCCAGCGAGTGAGTCCCACAGCAGAGAGGAGCAGAGAGATGACGGAAGACAAACCCTTGGAATGAAACAGGGCTGGGCTTGGAACTACCAGACACTGTGTGTGCTTGGAAACGTGTTAGGGGAGCAAGCTGAGGCCTGGCCTATCACTGAAACGTCGGTCACCCTACCTCTGTGAAAAACCCACACCCCTGAGAGCTGCCGTTCAGCCAACCTGAGCCCCGGTGGAGCTGTTGCAAGCTCGCCAGAAGGATTCTTCCAGTGCCCGAGATACAGCCTCATTGAGAGCTGGGTTAAATAGAGCAACGGAAAAAACCCCTTTGTCAGTGTCATGCGTGTCTACAGCACTGGAGTGTAGACACAGCGTAAGCCTGTCTCTCTGGAGTTCCCAACTGCTGTTCTGGCCTTTGTACACCTCCTGTGGGCCCACGCAAAGCAGCATGGGTAGCGTGGACCATACCTCGATGTGGAGGGCCTGCATCCAGGGCTGTGGACCACTTAAACCCCAAAGGTGTAAGCAGGGCTTAATTGGTGCATAGGCCTTATGCAGCTCAACACAGGTCAATATTTACCCAGATTTTCGCACACCCCACAGGGGTTGCTGGGATCTCTCCTGACGCTAGAAAGGAAGAGTAGAGAGAAGACACACACCCAGCCCCAGCACCCAATGATTGGCCCAGTCTTCCCGCCCCAGATCCTGAGCGGTGCCAATTTACACCATCTGAGGCCCTGGCATTGTCCATTGACTGGAGAAGCAGAGACCCACACAACAGTGCCAGTGTTGTCTCCTGGTGGAGGTTGTGGCATTTGCCTGGTGACAGCGTGTCAGTACACAATAGTGCTCAGTCAAGATGATGCTGCATCATGGCCCAAGAGTGCAGCACAACCCCACACAGACAATTTTGTGTATCTTCATTCAATACCGACCCATCCATCTCTCTGCCTCGTCAAGGTGGCACAGCTCCATCTTCCAGTGCCTCTCAGCTTCTCCTTCAGGCTGGCTTCTGAGAGACATCTCCAGCTGGAGAACTCTAGAAGCTGGAACGTATCAAGAGGATTTTGGAGCGGGGACCCGGTACCTCTCACTCAGCCCTGGGAGAACTGACCCCATTAGCTTAGTTTATGGAACACAAACAAAATGAAATATGAATGAAGAGGTGAAGATGACAAACGGAATGAGGGGGTGTGGAGACTGCACAGCTGGGTTCTTGTCTCTCCAAAGGATTCCTTACAACAGCTGGAGTAGCTCCAACATGACTGAAACCAGCTGGCACCGAGCAGTTTTGGGATGGAATCTAGTCCCCACAAGGATACTAGGGATGCTCACCATCTCTGTTCACTGTTACGACAAAGAGCTCGAGGAGCCAAGCACCAGCCTGCTCCAGATGTTGGCTTGTCCTGGAGATATCCCTACGTGTGATGGGGGTGGGTCACCCCAGCCTCCTGTACCGAATCCACCGACCCTCTGTTGGCCTGGAAGCTCAGAGTCTGCTTTGCTTCCTTCTCAGAGCGAGCTCGAGAGACGCTCCTCTGCAGGCAGTATCATTGCCCTGGGGAATCAGCCCCAGTTCTCACTCCTGCTCGCTCTGGTACTGCAGCCTAGAGCCCACAGGGCCTCCGGAGGCCACTGGCTGGACACCGCGCTGCTGGGTGCTTTCGAAATGCCTAGCCAGACAGGCGAACTGTGCGATGCTGGGAGGCAGCTGCCATACATCGCCTACGGAAATGCAGAGGAGCTCCAAGTGTCTGCTGTGGTAGGTGACACTCCCTGCTAGGCAGGAGCTAGAGCGCTAACCCCTGCTGGGTGACTAATCACCGCCGGTTACTGGGAACCCTGTAAGATGCCTGTTCTTAAGCCTCCTCACAGCACGCACACATGCAGGCCTAGCCTTGGCTTCCATGGTCACCATGGTAACCAAGGGGGAGGCTGCCTTTAACTAACGAGCCTGGCATAGGAAGGGTGTGGCCGGGGGAGGAAGGGGAGAGAAATGACTCAGCAAGAGAGAGATTCCTTGATGCACAGGGTGCCCAGGAGGACTGGAGCCCTGCCTGGGTAACCCCACGGAGCTGCTGGCCTGAACGGGGGCTAAGGAACAGAGTTCCCAGGATCCAAGTGTCCGTGAAAGAGGAACAGGCCTTGGCTAGTGATATAAATGGCTGTGGGACTCAGACACCGGCTGTAAAACAGCGGGTAGCCATGGCTGGTTAGTTTAGCTTGATTAAGGAAAACAGGGAGCGTTACTTCATGCCAAAGCAAGGCTCCTAGTGTATGATACACAGCGAGAGTTGCCCTCTTCAAGGCCCATCGCAGGCTGCTGAGGAGTGAGGTGGCTGGAAAAGTTTGCTGTACCAAGTGATGTTTCCTTCCGCCAATAAAAACATTCTCCCCCACCTTCATTCTGCAACCGTCTGCCAGTAACATTGCGAGGAGGCAGCGCTGCACACTGAGGAAGAGACTCGCTTTCCACAGCCTTTCTTGAGCTTGGCCGCAGGAGCTGGGGGGATTTGATAGTAAGTCAGTGAGACAATCCGCGATAGTGAGTCGGATGGTCTGCAGCTCAGTGCAGGGAGAGAAAGGCAGACGCTTGTAAAAACCAGTGGCTGAGAGGTTGGCCTGTCTGGGACAGCTGCCAAACCCACTGCTGGGCACTGATTGAGGGATGTTTCTGTCGCGCAGACCAGGTTCTCTGCGGAGTTGCTCTGATGAGACCCAGAAAACGTCTGTCACACAGCTCTGTTCAGCAGCCTTTACTCAGTGGCAGCTGGGTCTGTGCCCCAGCCCCCGTACTTGTTCTAAAGACTCACCTGTGTCCATCATTTATCCCCAGCTCACCCTGCGTTGCTTGGCATTATCTGCTGTTTTAGAGCCTGCCTGCTTAGTGGGCAGCTCTCACTGCCCCATTGAGGGTTGGCAACCACTGCGGTAGACCAGTCGACACTATCCACACGAGAGCCACTACAGCTCTGTGCATCCGCTGGCTACAGAACTGGGCCCATGGTACTTTGGCAACTGTATCCCTTGTGGGCTTTTCAGGTATCCTGTAACACACAGAGACACACTCTGAAGTCGTGTGTCAAGATCTGGAAAATACCTGTTAGATCCTGTCCAAATGTCATTCATTCAGATCCATGGAAGCCCAACGCAGTGATCCAGAGACCGGAGTGAGTTCCACCCCGAGTGCCGGCCTGCCCGGGAGGCCTCCCGTTCGCCCCGTTGTCCCAGTGCATGCAGCGGTTCCGATTAACGCTGTGAGTTCTGCTTACCATTGATGAGGGTTTGACCTCCCCAACATCCCGACTGCTCACAGCCGTGCCAGCTTTCCGCACTAGACCAGCAGGAGCAAAAGCTGTGAAGTCTCGCTCATGGACAAACTAGCTGAGAAGCCCCCAACCAGTGGGGAAGGAAGGGGGCTCTGTAAAATCCCCCAAACAAAACCGCCTTGTCTTGCGGGTTTGCCCCTGGAAGGGGAATCAGTGGAGTCCTAATGGAGCCCTATCCAGGCCCTGACTAAACACCTTCAAGGAGTGTGTTCTAAACAGGAAGAAAACTGAGGCAGGATCTCCATGGCTCAGCAAAGGAAGGACCCGGTGGGTGGGTGTGAGGGGCAATCTGATGGCCCCGGCTCCCCGAAGCTTTACTCCGGATTGTCTACTTTCCCCTCCTGGGCCACTTCCTTGAGAAAACACCCTTACCATGATGCCGGTGAGGAGGCAGACGCCTTTCCCACAGTACGTGTGAGGCACCATGTCACCGTAGCCAATGGAGAGGAACGTGATGGAGATGAGCCACATGGCACCCAGGAAGTTGCTGGTCACATCCTGCTGATCGTGGTACCTGCCAAGGAGACGCACACCTCAGTGTAGCAGGAGAGGACAGGAAACCAGTCATCTCACACAACTCTCCCCCACCACCCGGGTATCTCTGCCAGGTCAGATAATGGTGCTCATGGAAACAGGGCCTTGTCGGTCCACTTTCTAGTCCCCAGTGTCAGAAGGCAGCTGCAGAAGACACCAAGCAACTGCTTGTCTTGTTCCTGCACAACCCAGCCCTGCAGAACCGACAGGTCAAAAGAGCATTTTCAGTGGCCTCAGGCTGCAATCCTCCCATGCTGGATGTCTGCAACCCTGCCTCTGTATGGCCTCAGGAGCACAGCTTAGAACCAGGCACTGCCATAGCAGCTGGGCTTAACTTGCAGCAAGATTACGGAATCAGGCGCACAGCCCTCCCCGGACGTAATTAACCTTGGCCTGAAAGCCTCTGGACTCATCCAGCATGAGACCATATTGCAAAATAGGGAATAAATATTAATAATGCAACAGAATGTTCCCCAGCAGCAGCAATTTCCTCATAAGAAAACCCCCATGCGTGTGCGCGCGCACACACACACACACACACACACACACACACACACACAGCAAAGGCTCAGCGGAAAGACTGTTTTGCTTTCAGTCAGCGTTGCAGTCACATTTCAGCGAAATGCCCTCCAGCTCCAGCTGCACTGGGGCCCATGCTGCTGGGCAGGGATGTCTGTTTGATGGGGAAACAGACGGGACTGAATGGAGAGGAGAGAGGCAGGCTGAGAGCCGCGCTGCTGCTCTGGTTCCCAACAGCTGCTCAACCTGTCAAGGTTCCTCATGAACTTTTCATTTACATTTGAACTCACAGCACAACGTTGTCTCCTGCAAACTCATTATCGCCACCTCCCCGCGAGCGATGGAGACCTCACGAGAACAAATTCCTTCCCCTCCCGACAGAACTGAAATGCACCTGCGCCGGTTTACACCTTTGATACCTCTGAACCGGATTCCCTACTTGGGCTCAAGCTGGCATGGAGACCGTCCGCATTATGGGTGTTTGACAGCAGTGGCAGCTCGCCTCCTGTGTGCATGTAAAACTGGCCCTGGACTATGGGCTTAGCTCGCACATGCCCCCTGCGAACAAGGAGCACAAACTAACAGAGCGTGTTGGCAATTTCAACCCTTTTCTGTGGCTTCATACATCATTCTGAACTTCGCAGGTTAGCCACTCGGTCTCCAGGCGAGCGGCTTGTAAAAACCCCGAGGGGGCAAATGACGTTAGGATCAACCCAATGTTCATGTATTTTTCCTGATTTCTGTTACTACACGCGCACACCTGGCCACTGAGTGAGGTTAGGGAGACTAGAGACCCAGTGTCACATTAACCAATGCCCCCTGCTCTGCTCCCACATTCTCCTGGCTCTTTCCCTGGCTGCCTCCCAGGTAAGGAGGTCAGGTTCCACTGCATGAAAACGTATGCCCAGTCCCGCAAAGACTTGTGAATGCGCTTTACTCAAAGCATGTGAGGATTCAATGACACCCCTAGCCTTAGCTAGTAACTCCAGGGAAACTTTGTAACGTTTCCATTGCCACGTTCCATCCTTTGGAACATGCAAAACACTGAATTCTGGTCCGTTTCCTGTCCCTGACAAGGTCAACAAACTCTCTGGCTGGCCCCCAGAGCCTCAGCTGCTTCTCTTCCTGTTCCTGTGCAGCAGTGAGGCCTGCTCCTCTGGCCCCCAACCTCTGCAGGCGAGCTTTGTCACAGGCCTCTGCCAGATCCTCAGGCCAGTCCAGACCATCTCCTCGGCAGTGACTGAGCCTGTAACCTGGGGGAGATGAACTGGAAGCGCTGGGCTGGCTTGGACGGCGTGTCCCGGCGGCGGCGCGTCAGCGTACACAGTAATGGACTCTGGTCTCGTTACTGCAGGTCCAGGACACCTTACCCTTTCGAACAACCTAGCGAGGGTTAAGATGGAGCTTGACACGTTGATGAACCACATTCTATAAGGGGTTGCCCGCGACAGCAGGAAGCTGGACTCCATGACCCAGATGCTCCCTTCCAGACCTATGTTCCAACTGATCAAAAACCCAGAAGCTCTGACTAGCGAGGCGCGGCCTGGCCTGCTGACCTTGTGGGGCTCTGCACTGTCATGCCAGATGGCACCCCCCAGCCTCTCGCTGCTCTGCCCCAGAAGGGTGCTCGAACCAGCTGCCCTCTTCCAGCCAGTCTGAGCAGTGCGGACGAACTCCTAGCGGAGGAATCCAATCCAGACCTCTCCAGCAGAGGGCAGGTGGCAGGGATTTAAGCAGTCTAGGGTGGAGTGTTTTAAAGAGGAGAAGCACTGGTCTGCAGGCAGCAGAGGGTATAGCCCAACCTGCTGTTGCCGTGATTGCTTTCTGCACAGATGCAACGGTAGTCGAGACTGGAAGCCACTTCCAACAAGCAGCAGCAAGCCGGTGTATACGGAGCCTCTCAGAGGCACCCAGCCTTGTGGTGCCATTCCGAATGGCCTGGTTTCCAGACGTGACAAGAACCACAGCTCCTGTGGTCTTCAAGACCCAGCCGTGACTCCATAGTTTGCTTTGACTCTTCTCCATCTGCTTGCTGTGTACAAGATGTTTATTTCCAGGCCCAGATGCTTGATGGGGTGCGGTGGCTGGATCCGGCAAGGCCCATTTGCTTCTCGGGGCGGGTTTCTCTCAGTTTCCTTGTGAAATCATTAAGGGAAAACAGATGGAGTTTTTGGCAATTTCCTCCAAATCAATTTGTCCAAGTTTCTCAACTCAGAACTCTCTGGATTGTTGTATTATTATTTTTATTTCCCCAAGTCTCCTGTATCTGGAGAGTTTAATGAAATATGCAAGCATAAAAAAATATGTTGACAAGAATCTGTTTAATATCACATTCCCCACCCTAGTATTAGCATAGAGAGCGGTCTAGTGGTTAGAGCAGGGGACTGGGAGTCAGGACTCCTGGCTGCTGTTCCCAGCTCTTGGTGGAGAGTGTGATCCAGTGGTTAGAGCAGACCACTGACTCCTGGTTTCTTTGCCACTTGGGGAAGTGACGGGGCCTCAGTTCCCACACAAGGGGATAACGATATTTGGCCCCCCACAGGGATCAATGTTTCCCCGCAGTGCTCTGGGATCGGAGATGGAGAACACCATTGAAGTGCAAATTAGGAACAGGGCTATTTGTTTTCTATATGGGTGAGAGGCTTCTGGTGTACACAACAGTGCTAGAGTCAGTGCAGTCCCCTACTCCTAAAGCAGAGAGTCAGAGGCAGCCAGCTCTGGAGAAGACCAGACTTCCCTCTCAGTTACAGTAATGAAGCTGTTCAGGAGAGAGAGAGAGAGAGAGAGACCACCACTAATTGGCTAGCCCAGTGCTACTGAAGCAGCCCAATGCAGGGCTCTGAGTGCAAGTCTCCAGAGTACTGCGAAGGCCGCATGCTCTGCCCGCCCACCCTCGGAGGAGGGAGCGCCCTGCATTGTCTGGATGAAGAGTGTAGCGGAGGGGAGCTGTGCTCAGCCCTCCTCCCTCAAGGAAAGGTCACCCAGGTACAGGGTCCCTGGGAGAACCGCCATGCCCCGAATGCTGGGAGAGACGAGGCAGAGTTCTCATTTCCTGAGCTTGCCTGCAGCTCAGTGTCCCTCTCCCCAGTCCCATGGGGACCTCTGAGAACGCTGACTCCCACTGGGCCAGCCAGCGAGCTGGGAAGTCACATGCTGCAGAGTGGCTGACCGGAACACCAAAGGATGTGGGAAGCCTCCTGTGCTGAGGGGAGTGGCTGAAAACAGCCTCATCACTTTTCTATCGAAGTTAAAGACCGTCTCCCAGCACAACGTGAGGACAGCTGTGCCCGTTGTGTCCCACCTGGGGATGCCAGCCTAGAAAAACCAGACAGGCTCCCCACCAGTGCACAGCAGCACTCCCTGGGAACCAGGAGACAAGCTACTTGCTCCTAAGCAAACATCTAGGGAGCCCGTGCCTAGCTAGAGGCTGTAGGAAGGCAGGTCCCGGAGGCCCCGGCCCGAATCCAAACAAGCATCTCTCTTGCCACAGTAGGTCTCAGATGCATAGATTCCATAGCCAGAAGGGACCACTGGGATTGTGTAGTCTGACCTCCCGTGTAACACAGGCCCTAGGACTTCCCAGACGTCATTCTTCTTTGAGTTAGCGCACCGCTTTTAGGGAAAAAAAACTGTCTGCCAAGGACGAGGCAGTCCAGGAACGCTGCACGGAATCAGGGGCAGCAGAAAGACCCAGCCCGCCTGGGCTGAATTTGCAGAAGGGCAGACGGGGTCACCGTTGAACCATGCCCAGTGAGGAGATCCCAGTGCCATCTAGTCACCTCCCTTTCGCTGCACAACCGCTTACATGGGACCAGTGTGGAGCTGTGCCAGACTGCACTCATCTTGCTTTCTCACAAAAGCTAAATGTGTAGCTGTTGCATAGGAGACTCCAAGGTAAACCCAGGGGCTGCAAGAAGTGGTGGTGTCAGTTCAGTAGGTGGCGCTCTTTCCCCGAGTCAGTTCCAGCGAAGTCTGTAAAATCTTTTTGGAGGAAAGAGGCTATATAAATAGACGGTGGTGTTAGGATCTCGCACCCCTGGGAAAGAAATCCACCAGCACACAGTCCTACCCTCTAGCCTCAGCATGGCCCACAGCAGAGCCAACAGCCCTGAAAACCCTTAGCCTGAGCGAGAGGGAACAGTCAGTGAGCAGAGTACTCCAGGAGTCCTGGGCTGGAGGAAGCAGAGTGCCGCACTCAGCGAAGACAATTACAGTTCTCCCCAACACCCGCGCAGCCTGGCTGCTCCACATCACTCCAGCACAGAGCAGTGCGCCTGGTCAACTCCATACGTAGCCATGGATTGCGAGATGTTCCTGCAGCGAGGGGTGGAGGTGGACCCGTGAATCCCAGCTCTGAGGCGATTGCCAACGCCATGAACGCTACTCCAGCCTCGCGCTCTACTATGCATGAAACCATTCCTCTGCTGCACGTGCTCACACCCTCTCGCAGGCAGATTTTCACTTGGCAGCTTACTTCTTTCTCTGCTAACCCGTCAGCGGGGGTGTTCCTCCTCCTGGAAAAGTGCTTCCCCTCCATCAGGCAGCTGGGTGCCTCTGATAAAGGGCTTGGAGTGGTTGTCTGCCTGCCACAAGCAGGACATGAACGGAGGAGCCTGGCTGATGAGAACAGTTTGGGGGGGGGGGTTCAGCAGGAAAAGGGTTAGGGACAGGCCAACGTACTGAAGTTTTTTTCTTTTTTCCCAAAAGGCACTTCTGAGCAGGTGAAGCTTGTCCAGCCGGACAGCTGGCGCGCACCCTGCCATGGGAAAGCTGCGAGAACCGGCTGCAGGACCACGCTCACACCAAAGGCTGATGCAGTTGCTCAGACCAGAGCATTCCATTTCCACCACCCGCCTTCCCCTGAACGAGCAAAGCCAAGCGATGCTGCTGCTGGGAGCAAACTCGCCCAAGCTGCTTGGCTTCCTCTTGGCTTCCCTTGACATTGCTTTTCCCCAGCGCAAGGCCATTCCCTACCAAGCCAAGCCCCTGGGACCGTGTGTTCCTTCCAAGGGCGCTGATGGAGCTGTGCTAAGCTCAGCCTCCCCCACACGTCTGCCCTCTCAGCCCCGTTTGGAAGTGGAGTATCTGAGTCCAAGGATGCATGTTACTACTCCTAGGCAATGCCCACAGCGAGCAAGTTCACTGGTTTGTGCAGGTGTCATGGGAGAGGGGAGGGGAGTGACCACCAGGGAGAAGTGGGCAAACGCAGGGGTGTTGAGGCTGGCAGTGGAGACGGAGCAGAGTTGACATGGGGAGGCTGAGCTAAGAGACAAGGGTGACAAGCGAGCCAAACACAACCGCAGCTGGGTCTGTGGCCGGTGGGTGAGTGAAGGTAATGCAAAGCCCACCTGGAGAGCACCCAGCCTTGCTCACAGGGAGCGCTTCATGCTCTGCTGAGCCGTGTGCAGCTGGTCACTGGGAACTGCACTGGTGCCTTTTTCCACGAGCCAGAATGGGTTGGGGTGTGGGGCCCATGGTAGTCCAATAGCCCCAGAATCCCCCCGCCCCCAGGAAATGGGGTGGAACAAGCTGTAGCTGGGTGAGCTGTGCTGCAGGCTACCTGGCTCTGAGCAGCTTAATGGGTGTGAACTTTCTGGAATGTAAAAAGTGGGAGGGGTCACTGTGCTAATATATAGGCTCCGCACAGCAGGGCTAATTGTTCTGACGGGGGCAAAACATGTGGCCCCCTTAGCGGGGAAGCCGGCACCCTCACTGTGCTTCAGACAGAACCTCTGTGCGGAGCAGGCGCGGTGTATAAAGCATACTGATGGGTTGCTAAGCAACGCAAAGCCTTTTGAAAAACCACAACCCACCCCTGCCAACTCAGGGGGTTGGGAGGCAGCAGCGGAAGGGAGCAGGGAACAAAAGGGAAGCAGCATCCAGGAGCAGAACAGAGAGCAAAGGGCTGTGAAATGCAAAGGGGAAAGGGAGGATGAATGGAGCTGGGCGAAAGCGACCAAGGGACACGTGTGACACATCCCATGTGCCATGAATGTTGGGGTCCCCAGGTCACAAGTGCCCACAGCTCCAAAACCACCCCAATTCGCACTGATGGGCCCTGCGTGCAGCCTCAGCAGAGGCCAAGGAACGCCTGAGCCAGGGAGCTCGGACTCCCGTGTTTAGTCCTAAAAGAAAGGAGCGAGTCTGCTGGCACAACCTCCTGCTGTATAGCAAACTGCAGCGACCCCAGCATGAGGCAGTGGTGACAGACGCACACGCGGATCCGGTTCCCCCATGTGACGAACTAGGACTGTTGTTAAGGTTTCCCTGAGTACTGTGTGGGTGCCTCGGTTTCCCCTATGCGGGGCTTGAGTATCTAGGTGGTGGGACAACGGTGCATGATTGCTACAAAGCCCTAGAAGGCAGAGGCCTGGACACAGAGAATGGCTCTGTCTCCTGGCAACAGATGGCCCAGCCCCTCCCCCGGCAAAGGTATGAGCTGAAGGTGTGGGAACAAAGGGATCAGGTGACCTCCTGGCCCGGGAAGCAGACAAAGGGGGAGGAGGGGCTGGAGTGTTTTGAGTTTGGAGCTGGCTTGGGAAGAGGAAGGGAGGGGGGCAGACAGGGTCTGGCCTCCCTGCCCATTTGGAGCTGTGGGGCGAAATGCAGGGAGCCCCCAGGCTGGGGTCTAAGCTCCCTGCCCCCCGGAAGGACCCGACTGAGGGGTCCTGGATGTACTGACAAGCTCTGGTTGGACTGTGTTCCTGGCATCTCTAATAAACCTTCTGTTCTACTGGCTGGCTGAGACTCCCAGTGAATCCGGGGAAGAGGGGTGCAGGGCCGGACTCCCCTATACTCCGTGACACCCCACCCCCACACACACTCACTCCCGCTCTCTGCGTGTGGAGCTCTGCACTGGCAGACACTCCCTGTATTGCAGCTGCCTCCAACGTAGCCACCAGCTCTCTCGGCCCTTACACTTGGGCAGCGCTAGTACATGTCAGGTCATTAGTCTGCATTCTAACTCCCCTCTGCCCAGCAGAGTGTGTGTAGGGGGTTAGGGAGCTTGGTGGGGGCTGTTTGCTCTGCCAGCCTGTGTCCTGGCCCAATTCCATCCCCATTAATTGCATTTGGACACCTGCCTTTTCAGCTGGATACAAAGTTATTGTGTATTTCTTGTCAAACTGCCGTGTAGCATTGCTGCTTCCTGATGGATTCTGTGGGCACCCTAGAGAAGGCTGCATTCCGGTCTCGGTGGCACAATCCCTGTCTCTCGCAGACCTCGCCCAGCTGGGGGGTGTAAGGGTACATTGTTCGTGGTTGCTGCTCGGCCGAGGAGAGTGCTGTAGCGGTATGGATCATTACCATGGCTGTGATCTGTAGTAGGGCGCTTGCTGACTTGTACAGTGGCTATTTTTTTTAGTATTAATGCTTATTTATTTACATTCCATTTTCCAGCCCAACCCCCCGGGGGACAGAAATCAGAGTCCAGAGGGCCCAGGGATCTTGCCAGCCCATTTAAATCCCCCACATACAGAACCCATAAACCACACTGTCATAGCACCGTCTGATAACCAGACCCATCATTGCAGCATAGAAAAGCTTGTGGAGTCAGGGGGTGTGGCACTAGCCCTCTTCCATACAACCTAAAGCAATCCGAGTTCCCCTTTCATGGGCCCCAGCCACCTAGACCAGGCCGTCATAGAGCTCTGTAGTGACCGGGCGCCCAGTCCAGGCACCTGGAAAGCGGCGTGAAAGGTCTCTTGCTCTCGGCGGCTCCGTCTCCCATAACCTCCCGCCCGAGGTCCCAGGAGAGATCCTGAAGATTCCCCTACTCGGGCTGGGATATTGGAAGCACAGGCCACGCAGCGGAGGGGCCAGGCCAAACCTGAGTGGTGCTGCGATCCTATGCACAGGTAGCAGTGCTGGGGGGTCAGGCAACAGGGGAGAAGGCACCTGAGAGGGGGAGAAGGGGGTCAGGTGTCCCCCACTTCAAAGCAGGGGCTGCAGAGCACCATTGAAAGGGCCAGTGAAGGTCCCTGCAGTCCCTAGCACAGGTACCTGGCATAGGCCACTGTCAGTGGACAGGATACAGGGATGGATGGACCTTTGGTCTGACCCAGTACAGCCATTCTTATGTACTCCCAGGTACAGCTGATTTGACCATCTTCATGGCAGGATAGGCTGCTTCAGGCATGAGCCTGCGTGTCAGGAGCTGTGGGGCAAATCACGTAATCCCTCCGTGCCGCTGTCTGTAAACGGAGAGACCAATCCTTCCTTTCTGCGCAGGGAGCACGCACCAGCCATCAGGATGGGGCAGCGCCACAGAGTGACCTGGGTCACTTGGTAAGCCGGGCTTATGCGAACAACGTACATTTGAATAGAACCAGATGTCGGGTCGTACATCTCGGGATGCTGGTGCACTTCCGAGCTGGAGGACTGTGTCCTGGAAAGTCGTTGGGGTTATGGCAGATAACCAACTGAACCCGAGCTCACAGTGCACTGCTGGCTGAGCGAGTCACTGGGATAGGGATGTGTAAACAGAAATACCGAAGTGGAACAGGACCGTGTCTAGGGCATCAGTGAGACCATTCCTGGAATCCCGGGGGCAGTTCTGGTGTCCACACTTCAAAAAGCATGTTGAAAAATCGGAAGGGGTTTATAAAGAGCTACAAGAATAATTCCAGGCCTGGAAAAACCTGCCTTACAGTGACAGATTTAGGAAGCTCAATCTGTTGAGTATAACCAAGAGAAGATTAAATGTTGATTTGACCATGGTCTGCAAGTACCTACACGGGATGAAAAAACGGGCTAGTAAAAGACTGCTCTTTAATCTAGCAAGGCAGAATGTGATCCCGTGGCTAGACAAATTCAACTAGAAATAAAGGTGAGAGTTTTTAACAGGGAGGGAAATTACCCATTGGAACAACTTTCTTAGGAACCTGGTGGATTCTCTGTCACTTGAAATCCTTCACTCAGGTTTGGCTGTCTTGCTAAAAGGTCTGCTGTAGATCACTCAGAAGTTATGGCCTGGATGCAAGAATTAGGAGAAGCTTAGACAAATACCTGTCAGGAATGGTCTAGATAATACCTAGTCCTGCCATGAGTGCAGGGGACGGGACTAGATGACCTCTCAAGGTCCTTTCCAGTCCTACGATTCTATGATTAGTGGGTGAAATTGCAGGAGATCACAATAACCCCTTTTGGCCTTAAAGATCTAAGACTCTGAGCCATGGCTGTTGATGCCGTACACTCTGTCTCTCAGAGTTGTAATGACCTAGAGCATAAGGTCTGTAGGACAGTGCCCAGCACGGGGGCGGAGGGACATTCCTCGATCGGGGTCTCTAAACACAGCTCTAATATCAATATTAGCCCCCTATTTCCACCCCTCTGACTTGCCAATAACTCCTTTCGGTCTGAAGCTCAAACGCCCCCAGCAGTTTGCTCCTGTCAAACCCAGCTGAGCCTGGTGGCTGGTGACCCTCCAAGACAGAAACCTGGCATGAGGCAGTTAGCTATTGGGGCTTTTGGTTTGCATCTCTGGTGGCAGCAAACCCGCAGGGAGCTCACTCAGTGCCGCAAAGCAGACGGCCTGGATTACTCGGCACGGCTTCGGGGCACGTTTTTCTGTTGATAGTGGCTCGGTTCAGACTCCAAGGATGTGATGTGATAGCACTGAACAAAGTGCTAACTCCAACAAGACATTGAAGGTCAAGTTGCGTTCTCAGGCCCTAGGCTAGGCCCCAGCAGCACAAAGGGGATTTCACCAGGGCCGAGGATTGGGTCCTCCATGACACCTCTAGGTGGTTACGTTTGTGCTCACATCTGGCCCCCACTGGCAGAGAAAACCCTGGCGTGCTGTCTCTACAGACCAGGTTAAAGGCAGAACGTGGTTTCCTGGTGTCTTACAGCCATTGCCGGCATAGCTGCTCCCGCTCTGCCAGCGATATGCATGAGCACAGCTCTAAGAGGGGTTTGGTTTGGTTGGTAACGGGTTCCAGGAATCCAGACTGAGGCTCCCCTTTCCCAGTGCACCCTCCCCCTGGGGTGACAGCTACTGACGTGAATCTGGGCAAGCCCATCTGCCCTAGGAAACTCCATCCTTTCCTGGCATAGCAGTAGCAGCGGCTAACTCCAAGCGGGGCTGTGCGGGGCGGGACAGCATCGTCTGTGCAGGGCAATGCAAAGCAGGAGCTGGGGATCTGCTGACTCCGCAGACACTGCTCGCTCCGTTCTTGGCTGGAATATCAGGCGGAATCTGCCCAGCCGGGGAAGAGGCACTGAAGAGGTGCAGCTGGCAGGTGTCGCCTGTCTCTCCCTCAGCAAGCTGGACAACTGAGTAGCTTTGGCAGGTGCTTTGAGCTAATAAAGCAGTGCTGCAAGCACTCTTCCCGCAGGGCTCCAGGAGAGAGCAGCACGCGCGTTCCTGCCCAGTTCCCATCGGGGAGACCCCCACTGCCTGCACTGTGCAAAGGTGGACAGCGCTGAGCTGTGGCACTGCTGACAGGAAGGGGGAGGGATAGCTCAGTGGTTTGAGCACTGGCCTGCTAAACCCAGGGTTGTGAGTTCAATCCTTGAGGGGGCCATTTGGGGATCTGGGGCAAAAATTGGGGATTGGTCCTGCTTTGAGCAGGGGGTTGGACTAGATGACCTCCTAAGGTCCCTTCCAGCCCTGAGATTCTATGATTCTATGACCTGCCATTGTCTGCACCAGCCCCTTGGAAAGGCGGTACCCCCAGTGCACGCATGACTAGGTTCCGGGGTGGACTGGCCTGCGGTGGGCAGCCAGCTGTGACAGTACTTTGCCCAGCTATGGGGTCTTTCATCCAAGGTTTCACCTGCAAGCACTGATTAGACCTCGCAATGCGAGCTAGGGCAGGGACACACAAGGACCAGTCTGCCTACCCTGGGGTGCACAGCAGCACAGGGAGCGGAGGGCTCTCGGCCAGGTGGTGACCAGCTGTGGCGAATATCCTTGAGTCTTAGACATGGGGAGCTTAGTCTGGTTCCTTACATCAGGTCTGGGCTGGTCCTGGTGCCACGTCCCCGGCTGTGTCTCTGGGAGTTAGGAGAGGATTTTGGGACACAGCCTCCATGTATGGGACCAGAACTGAGCCAGCGAGAGAGACGCGAATGCTACGGAGCGGGCTCTCCGCTGCCCAATGACCAGCTTGCAAGGGCGAAGGCTGGGCAGTGAGCAGGTGCTTCCCAAGGAAGAGAGAGACAAGGCTAGAGAAAAGAGACAGGAGGGAGAGACCCAAAGATCCAAGAGGGCGGGGGAGAAGCAGCTCCAGGGTGGTTTGAACAGGCGGCCGGGAGTCAGCGCAGAGGCCTGCGTGCAGGTGGCCTGTGAGTCCTCAGAGCACATCTCCTCACCCCTCATTGGCAGCCCTGATCCTCCCCGCAGACTGACTGCGCTGCTCCCCCGCTCCGTGCTTTCCCCAGCCCACGTGGGCCGGACAAGCTCATCTCAGGGGGAAGGGAGCAGGCCCCAGCTCCCAATAGCACTTCCAGCCAGAGCCAGCGTTATTGTTAGGCAAATGGCAGGTGCAGGGCAAACATGCAAACGAGGCCTCTGAGAGTCCTTCTGATCAATTAGCTGCTCTAGCTTCCTAGTGCTTTTATCGCTGCTCTGCATCAAACAGCCCCTGGCCCCCAGCAGCGCAGAGCCAGAGCCAGGCCAGGGCCCGGCCCCGACTCAACAGGCTGAGGATTGCCAGCATTGGAGTCTCTGGCCTACCCCTATCCCCTTCCTGTCTGTCTGTCCATCCATCAGGTACTTCCACGGGTGCCTTACCATAGTGCCTGAGTAGCTCGCAGGACCCCCATGGCCAACGCTGTGCCCCATGGCCACCGCTGTGCTCCCTGCGCCCCATGGCCAGCGCTGAGCCCCATGGCCAGCGCTGTGCTCCCTGCGCCCCATGGCCAGCGCTGCGCTCCCTGCACCCCATGGCCAGCGCTGCGCTCCATGGCCAGCGCTGAGCCCCATGGCCAGCGCTGTGCTCCCTGCGCCCCATGGCCAGCGCTGTGCTCCCTGCGCCCCATGGCCAGCGCTGAGCTCCATGGCCAGCGCTGAGCCCCATGGCCAGCTCTGTGCTCCCTGCGCCCCATGGCCAGCGCTGAGCCCCATGGCCAGCGCTGTGCTCCCTGCGCCCCATGGCCAGCGCTGAGCTCCATGGCCAGCGCTGAGCCCCATGGCCAGCGCTGTGCTCCCTGCGCCCCATGGCCAGCGCTGTGCCCCCTGCGCCCCATGGCCAGCGCTGAGCCCCATGGCCAGCGCTGTGCTCCCTGCGCCCCATGGCCAGCGCTGTGCCCCCTGCGCCCCATGGCCAGCGCTGTGCCCCCTGCGCCCCATGGCCAGCGCTGAGCCCCATGGCCAGCGCTGTGCTCCCTGCGCCCCATGGCCAGCGCTGTGCCCCCTGCGCCCCATGGCCAGCGCTGAGCCCCATGGCCAGCGCTGTGCTCCCTGCGCCCCATGCTCTCCTCTCTCCCCTCCCTGTTCTCTCCCTGAGGCCGGGGTTGTTTGGCCCAGCACCTGGCGCTGCGGGGTCCCGATCTGACGAGCTCCGGGCAATGCAGCTAACCCATAACCATTGCCTCTCCCTCCACACAGCTAGATCTCCCCAGTGTCTTGGGCAGTGTCACTGGGCAGCCGTCTCTCTGGCCTTGACAAATGCAGTCTGCCCTGCTCAGAGCCATGCAGAGATGGTTTTCTTAGCCTGTCCCTCTCCCCATGTCACTTCACTCTCACACCCAATGTAGGCTGCTGGTCTTCGCTTGCCAGGCCCTTCCCGCCCTCTCCCCACCTCCCTATCCTCTCTTATTCACTACCGAGCTTTAGAAGCTCGCCTCTGATTGGCCCGTAACACCAGCCTCCAGTGCCCACTTGTTACATTTTCAAACAAGCCGCTTTGTACTTTCTCCTGCGCTGCCCCTCACCTGTGGGAGGGCACCCCCAGAGCCACTCTGCACCAGCCTTCCAGCCCCTCTGCCAAACTCTCCTTCGCTGTGATGCGCACAAAGAACTGGACAATGGTTCAGCTACTAGTGTGCGGAGCCCCTGGCCTGGTGTGCTGACCAGCACTGTCTCACTGTTCACTAAAAGGAACAGGATTACTTGTGGCACCTTAGAGACTAACAAATTTATTTCTGCATAAGCTTTCGTGGGCTACAGCTCACTTCATCAGACGCTGTAGCTCACGAAAGCTTATGCTGAAATAAATTTGTTAGTCTCTAAGGTGCCACAAGTAATCCTGTTCTTTTTGCTGACACAGACTAACACGGCTGCTACTCTGAAACCTGTCACTGTTCACTGGTGCTCCCGTCTGCCTGGCTGTATCCCTCTGGTGTCTCTTGGCTTATACGTGGGTTGGGCGCTCCTTGCAGCAGGGACTGTCCTTTTGTTCTGTGTTTGTCCAGCTCCTCGTGCCATGGGGATCTGGCCCCTGACTAGGGCTCCTACGGGACTAATACAGCAGAGGTGGGTGG
The DNA here is from genome assembly GCA_037349315.1 of Chelydra serpentina. Classification (NCBI taxonomy): domain Eukaryota; kingdom Metazoa; phylum Chordata; order Testudines; family Chelydridae; genus Chelydra; species Chelydra serpentina. Next base: position 155,094 of record JBAIAC010000392.1, read on the forward strand.
CCACTTCCAGAAAAGGTTTTCGGGTGACGAGAGGCCAGTGACTCCTGGGCCATGGAGGGAGGCTGGGAAATGGCCTCTCAGCTGAACGGCAGGCGGGGGCACTGCCAGCGAGTTTTGCCCCTCCACGGTCAGTGCCACGCAGCCGGTCTTAAAGAGCCGCCTGCAGGGAACTTTTCCCTCCACTGTCTTACAAACATGTCCCATGCACCCAGCTGTGCCCATGCGCCTGCTCCCTGCTAGCCCCTTTCTGTCCACCGCTCAGTCAGTTTTCTAGGGCTCCCTTAGTTGCTGAGGGCTCTCAGGTGGCAGCCCTGCCTCAGTTGCCCTACTTGTAGGGGCATAAGGTTGTGAAAGTCTTGACAGGGAGTTGGATCGAGGGTAGAGCCTCTGTCCCAGACACCCGTCACTGCTTGGACAGAGAGGGTACGAATTGGCAGCAAGAACGCAAATGGGTTCAAGGAGACAGCAAAGAGAGAGCAGGGCGCCAGCAGGGGCAGCGGATGTGCATAGAGTCAAGGAAAAAGCAGCAGCTAGATCCCTCCTCCGTCCCCACAAAGGGCTCAGTGTCTCATTGCTGCCTGGCAAGCTGTGGCACCGTGGGTGTCTGACTCAGCCCGGGGACAGCCTGCCTCTCCGAACCTGTCGCTGTCAGACCGAGGCGCCGGGAAAGCCGCTGAGCTCAGCCCCACGTGCTAATTCCCACTTGGAAGGGTTTAATTAGGAACCTGCCTGGACGGATCTTTGCCGTGCTGGGGGGAGGCTGGGGAAATGCCAGCAGCTGTCAGTACCCCCTCCCGTGTCATGACTAATAGGATCCTGCTGTCATGCCCCGGCTCTGTTCTGGCCCCAGAACAACACGGAGAGCATTCGTGACCCCGTAACCTCCCTCTGCCTGCAGGCGGCCTGGCGGGGTTGTGAAATGAAAAGCCCGGAAGGAGACGTATCCCTGCATCCCCCCCAGGCTAGGAGCGCACTCGCTGCCCCACATTCACACTGCGTATGGGGCTGTCTCCACAGCAACCTTGAGTCCCAGCGAGATGCTCGCCCAGAGCTGCTGTGTGGCCGTGTTGGCATGACAGTTGCTGTCAGCGAAGCTGGGCACTGGGGAGTGGCAAGTTATTTTGCGCCTTCTGTGTTTCCAGCAGCTCTCCCTGCACTTTTCCACTGGGTCATTCCACAGGAGACTGTGGCAGCCCAGCCTTCGCGGGCGAGCTGAGTCACTCCAGCTGCCCGCACCTCTCCCCCGGGGATGGTTTAGGACACTGGGGACTATTGTCTCCTTGTGACACTTGTGTGACTTGGCGGATAGGCTCTGCCCACTGGTCAAACCCTGCCTGGGAGGGGCCCGATTAGCGGGGGTCTGTCGTCCTGCTGGGAAGCCTGGCACGGCAGAACGGGCCTGCCTGTGAGAACGGAGAGGGCTGGGAGCACTGCATGCACACAGCCTCCCTGGGACAGGAGCGGCGAAGCTTTGGGAAGGCACTGCCCACAGAAACCTGGCTTTCCAATTTTCAGGAGGCCATTTATTTATTTTCACTGGCCTGGTCTGTGCCAGCCAGCTGGCCAGCATACCTGGACCCCACGATCCCGGGGGCGGGGTGTTGGATAGCACAGCACCACACTCACATCCCCTGGGTTCTCTCACATGGCACCAAGGACACCCGCAAAGCACTCACACACACCAAATCCTTGGCTCCTGCATCCTGCTCCCTGGGGACATCTATGTGGCGAAGAGAACCCCAGGGCAACGAGTCCCAGAGCCCAGGTCAGCTGACTCAGGCTCACGCTACGGGGCTAAACTTAGCAGTGAAGACCCTCCCCCCTCGCCGGGCGCCAGCCCGAGCAGGAGCGTCACCCCGTAGTGAAAACCCGAGTCAGCGGACACAGGCCCTGCAACGTGCTGCCCCTGGGTTTTGTTTGTGCAGGGCAGATGTACCCCACAGGCTCGAGGGGTGCCTGCCTTGGGGAGAGAGAGCTCGGTATGGAGCCCACATCATCGATTCAGCCCTTCATCTCTGGGGGGCCTGAGAATTGCTGAGCCCCTCTCCAGGGTTCTAAACACCTGTGGGAAGAAGGGAAGGGCTCCATCGCCTCCCCTTCATGCCCTGTGATGCCACTCCCTGCTCCAAGGAGAAAGCTGGTTAACCTGACACCCCCCCCCTCGCCCAGCCCCGGCTTACCTCTCGCAGACACGGACCGTCCAAGCGGCAATGATCCACAGGGAGATGCTGAAGACCAGCAGCACTGTGCCAGGGCAGATGGTCATGAGAGTCTTCATGACGAAGCGTGTGTTGAAGTTTATTTTGTTGAGCGCCCCGATGCTGCGTGACGAGGCGTCAGTGAAGAGTTTGCTGTGCAGCAGCATGACCCGGGCAATCAGGTACAGGCGGAGGAACATGGGAATGGAAAGGATGATGTCCACATCGGCCTCTGCCCGCGAGGGTGTGTAGGAGAAGGCCAGACGTGCTGTCCAGAAAAATTTGTATTCCCCAGGGATAGGGTGTATGGCACAAACCAGCATCTCCAGGCTGATGTAAAGGATGCGCTCATAAGTCATTGCTATCCGCCAGTCATCGGCGCCGTTGTCGATCACGAAGAGCTAGTGGGATGGAAGGCATGTGATTAGAGACAGCACCCGGTTAGCGACACCCTGCCTGCCTGCCTTCCCATGGGCTACCCTGCAGCGTCCGGCCCCTGCGAATGGAGACCACGGGCAGAGCGTGAGGGAATTCATACTGGATAAGGTACAGGGTCCAGAATCCCAACGTGAGCTCTGGGCGCTGCCCTGACACTCAGAGGCCCTGCCCCAAAGCGCGAGAGGAGAAACAGAGGGGAGGCAGTTTGCCCAGTGGCAGAGGTAGAAACTGGACCCAGGTGTCCTGACACTGTGTCCAGTGCCCAAGCTGCCCCTTTTAGGCACAGAGTCTCTCTCGGCTTGACTTGTAGCAGCTGCCCCCATGAAGCCCCAGGACTCAGGTTCTAATCCTACCGCTGACACCAACCTCCTGCTAATGCTTACTCAGGCAGGCAGTGCCGCGGGAAGTGACAGCAGCACAGACGGGCAAAAGCGGGGCCATAGCTTTTCATCTCCATCCTTGGACACCTGTGGCGCGCAGAGGTAACTCGTGCTCACTTAGCCCTGTCTGATTGGAGCAGCGTTATGGTGGGCTGCTGAGCTCAGCGGCAGGGTCACTGCAGTCAAGGAAGTAGGCTGGAAGGAGGGTCAGTAGGGAACCGGCTGAATTGCTGCATGGGAAAGTGTTTGTAAACTCCAGAGCAAGTTTCAAGGTCAGGTTTCTTCCGGGGAGCCCACAGACGGGAACCTGGCTTAGGCGAGGTTATTCATACCAGGATAGAACACTCCAGGGAAAAGCTTTCCCTCTCCTGCTCTCGTCCCTGCGTTTCTCAGTCTATCACACGTTCACCCAGGCACACTGCTAGGGGCGGGAGGGGAGCACTTCTCCAGCAGCTTTAAAAACTAAACAAACAGAGGGAGCAGAGGCTCCACACCAGGGTGGCAGAAAGGCTTGTCTACACTAGCCAGGCACTCAGCCCAACAGTGCGAGCCAGCTGTCCAAGACAATCTGAGTGCAGAGCAGCCCTAGCATCAGCACTGCCGGCCACACGGCCTTCGAACCAGGCGTTCAGCGTGCTTAGGGAGGCCACGCGCAGCGGGAGCAGAGCCGCGTGGAGAGGGGGCCAGCAGTCCCAAGGCAGTTCGGTGAGCTGCATGCCAGGGCCAGACCTTTGCAGGCTGCCTTGGGGTGGATACTGTCTGGCAGACCGTGGACTGGGCACAGGTGATGGCCACCTGCCGGGCAGTGGTAAGGGGCCCAGCTGGTTTGGTGCCAGGGAGCTTTCCAGGGGGGCCGCATTTGAGGAGACGCAGCTCCTCTGTGCATGTGGCATGATGGGACTCGGATAGCCATGGGCACCGCCCAAAACCAGCAGTCCTACTGGATGCTGCAGCAAGAACCACCGGATAAAAGCTCTGGGGATTAGCAGAGGCCAACCCAGAAAGAAATGGAGATTGGGGTCTGCGTCCTGCACCTTTGGCTTGTGAACGCAGGGACAGAGCGCTGTTCCCGGAGCACAGGGCCTGCCTCATCGGTCTCAGGGCCCTTCTCCCCCAGGCCCCTTGCGCTGGATGCTGGGCGTAGCAAGAGCCACTCCCTGCGCTGACGAGCTCGCTGTCTAAACAGAGCAGGGGCAGGAGGGGAAACAGAATCCCAGAGGGGCAGGTGACTTGGACAGGGCCACCCAGCAGGTCAGTGGCAGAGCCAGGAACAGAAGCCAGGTCTCCTGGCTCCCAGCCTCGTGCCTAATCTAGCCCATGCTGCCTCTCTCGAGTGCACAGCAGATCCTGCAGGGGACCCAGGCCAACCCGGGGCTGCAGTGCTCAGGTGGCCCCAGTGCTCGGAGTCAGCCCAGGAAACGCCTGAACTGCCTTCCACCGAGCTGCAGTGGGGCTTTGCCCAGCCCCCTTTGCTCTCAGCAGCCTCCCCTCAGTCCCCATTCATCTCTTGCTCACACTGTGCCTTAGAGTGGCCAGCCCCCAGCACAGGTCCTGGCATCACCCGCTTCCACGCTGAGCATCGCACTGCCAATTAACATGACTGAATGGCCCCTTACAGGCCCCCTTGCTCCTAATTGCTGATGGACGGGCAAAATCAGAGCGACACCATGGGGCAGCCAGCTTTCCAACGGCAACATTAAACACCAGGCACCCTGCTGTAAGGAAAGAGCCCGTCAGGTTCCCATGGCAACAGCAGGTTCATCCCGGGCCAAGCAGTAAGGAAGGCCTGGCTAAGGAAGCAGGGTCTCCTTGGCTTTGAAGGTCAGGCTGGCTTGCACTGGGGACACCGCACTGGAAAGCACCAGGGCTGGATCCTGCAAGCCCTTGTTTATCTGCGTAGCTCTTGCTCCCGGGGGGGTTGAGAGTCCTGGGCCCCCAGGCTGTGTCCGTGGGTCTCTGCATTATCGTACTCATTAAGCACTGACCATCACCCATAAGACAGGCAGAGGGAGACTCCACAGAGCTTACACTCAAACCACTTCTTCAGCTCCTCTGTGCTCTGCCCCCCTCGCTGCCTGGCTCAGCAGGGCTTTGGAAAGACGCGGAGGCCAGGAGTCCTAGCATGACAGCCAGGCTGGCTGCTCGCTGCCAGGGCAGACCCTGCTCGCTGGGTCTCAGAGGACAGCACCGAAGGGGTTCCCCGACTGACAGAGCGAGGACAGCAGCAGCACAAAGAGATGGCTCTGGGCTCAGTCACAGTTCAGCCAAACGGGAGTCTCCTCCAACCACTGACCCCTAACTGGAGAAGGCACTAGAGAACAAACCTGCACAGTGCCGGGAGGGGGGGGGGGGGAGACTCCTCAGGCTTTTCCATCCCTGGTTTGTGATTCCTAGCAGCTCCGTGGGAGGGACGGGCACGCCAGCTGCCGTTAGTCACTGACAAACGGCTCTCGCGCTTGGAGAACTAGGCTTGCCCGAGACTCAGACTGGAGTCGTCATGTTCACTGAGGCATCACCCCCTCCCCTTTATTTACACAGATGTTACAGCACTGGGGGTGGGGGCTGAGCTCAGGGGCCCAGTACGGTTGTCCCTCCTTTCTCCCACTCTCACCAGCCACGTTAGTAATTAGAGCCCCCAAAACCTGCAGTGTAAATAAAGACACAGGGTCAGAGGGGAGCACAGAAGAGACTGTCCTAGGTCCTGCAGCAGGCAGCTCCAAGACCAGATCTCCGGCCTCCTGGCCCCTGGATTCCCTTGAGCAGATCCCGGAAGATACTGGCTCCCCTGTGACCAGGACCCCAGTCTTATTTCCCCACTTGCCCAGCCAGGGACAGCACCTTACACCTGCTCTGAGCAGCTCTGCCTAGGGCTGGGTGGGAGTATCCTTCGTGGATGAACAAACCCACAGGCTGACTCACCCAGCTACTTGGTCTCTTTTCCCCGGTCTGTTTGGAAAGCGCCACAGCTTGGTTTAAGCAATTGTTCATCAAAATGCTCCAAACTGTCAGGACGATGCTCAGGGGTGTGAGCAGCTGACAGCCCATTCCTTCCTGCAAAGGGTATTACAAAGAGCCAAGCAAAGGAAATAGCCCAAAAGCTGTTTGCCTCCTTGTGCAGGAAAGTGGGGGGGCGGGTGATTTCACGTTTGTTTGTTGTAACCTTACCCCACCAGCAGGGAAGGGAAAGGGGGTTGTGTGGTTTTTAACGCTTTTGCCTTTGTAAAGTTCTCTCCAGCATGCACCATTGCTACTGGGGTTTCCATGGAAACCACATCCAAAGTCCAGCAACATCCAGTTAGGCTTCCCCAGGATTGCCAGTAGGAAAGGCGCGAGCCTACTTGCCCCAGTGGCTAGGAAACCACGATGCAGCTGGAGAACGCAGCAAGAAACCAGGGGAAGGAAGAAGCCGAGGCGCTCAGGCCTCTGTCAAGAAGCACGGGCCTGCAACCATCAGTGTGGGAGACGTTCCAGTTGGGGACAGGTCGCTCTGGCGTTTGCTGCCACGTCCTGCGTGCCCTCTTACAGCTGGGGACTCACGCGCGCCGCAGTGGGTCACAGGAGCGCAGGCCTGGCTCCTACGGGACTCATCAAGGGACGACTTCTCCTTCGTGCTCGGGGCAGGGCTGGTGAGAGGAGCCTGATCCGAGGCTCCGCTTAGGCCCTTGATGAGGGGCCATAGGCCTGGGCAGCTGGGCACGTCCTTTCGAGCCGACATTGCAGCGCACTGGTCTGCGTAAAGCTGGGACTGTCAGCACGACGAAAGCTGTCGTACACCCCAACCAGGGCATCTGCCTTTCAGAGCTTCCGGCACGCAGCCCTCCAGCTCTGCCAGGGTACAGGCAGTTCCTTCTGGGCGGCCCAGAGCCAGCTCCAGGGGCTCGGACCCTCCGAGTGTTTTACACCGCAATCGGACACAGCCAAGCCCTTTCCGAAAGCCAGCCCTGCCACAGGCCTGCTCGCCTTCCACACAGCATGTCGCAGGCTGAGCCCGTGAGGAAGAAATGAAGCTTGTTCAACAGGCACCAGGAACCACCTTTGGAGCAGACACAATCCAGGTGCTGAGGGGTTGGATCCTGCTTGGTTCAAGTCAAGGGGAGCAGAATAGGGCCTGTCGGTCTTGTGTGCAGTGGGGATCAGTCCCGATTTCAGCCATCTGTGGCCACACCCATACAAGCCCATAGTGCAGAGTTAACTGCTGGTAGGTGCAAGTTACCCTGGGTTCAAGCAGGGCTCGGCTCCACTGCTGCCCTCAGCAGGGGCTTTGCCAGTCTGCGCTGGAGCAGCTGTACGTTGGGCCAGGCCGTAGAGAATGCACCCGCTGCTTTAAGTGCTCCCAGTTCTGCAAAACCCTCCAGCAGATGCTTAATTTTAAACATAAGAGTGCACGGCTGAATCTGCTCCCCCGTTCCTGGTTAGCTCTCTGGCTTAGTCTGCTCGGGGAGGCAAAGCAGGATGGGGTTCAAAGGCACAAAGGGCAGTTTGGCACCCAACTCCCTTTGGAAGCTGGGCAGCTCTCCCCCACGTGCGCCTTTGAAAATCTCCTCCTCACATTCTCACCTACAGGTCATGGAAGAAGGAGGCGGGATGTGGGGACACTAACAGTGATGTTTGCCGTGTGACTACAATGCATAGAATCATAGAATATCAGGGTTGGAAGGGACCTTAGGAGGTCATCTAGTCCAACCCCCTGCTCAAAGCAGGACCAATCCCCAATTTTTGCCCCAGATCCCTAAATGGCCCCCTCAAGGATTGAACTCACAACCCTGGGTTTAGCAGGCCAGTGCTCAAACCACTGAGCTATCCCTCCCCCCATGCATCCTGCAGCAGCAGGGTGAGAAATCCATTTGCAGTTGCCCAGCGAGTGCTAATTAATGAGACAAAGAGGCAGAAAATGGGAGAGGATTCCGTATCCCTTCCTCATGCCTGGCCACAAACCAAAGAAAAGAGCCATGCTAATAGCAGGGACGCGGCTCCCAGCCCCAGCCAACCCTCCAGCAATTGCTCCCAGCCAGCCTACCAGTTAATATCCGCTATCATTAGAGCGGAGTTAAAACCCACAGTGGCAAAGGCTGGAGTGCACAGTTGGACTCCAGCCATACGTGCTGTCTTTATCCTTCCAGAGAGCCTGGGCGGTGGGGAAGGGCCCTCTCCCTCTGCTTCGTTTACACCCCGTGCCCTTCCTCGGGGGCGTGGCATTGTACGGGTGCTTGGAACATGGTCTGCATTGTGTCTGTTGCTCTGGGTTCTGACACCTTGCTCATCAGCAGGGCGCTGGGAATAAAAAGAGGCCTTCCCCCATGCAGGAGGCTGGGGGTACTACCCCACAGCACCCCACGCCTCAGCCAGCCCACCACCACGCCACAGCCTTCCAGGGCTGCTATTGAGGCCAGAGGAGCCATCGATGATCCTTGCCCACTGTTCTGGGGGCTGCTGCCAGCTCTCCCTGGAGTTAGCTTGCCTAACACTTTCCATTATAAAAGATTCTTATGTCCTTTTCTTTGAGAAGCTGCAACATCTCCATTCTTTGCAGCAGGCCTTTGAAATTACCCTTCTCTCACTTGTGTTCCTCAGGCAATGTTAGCAGCCTGTCAGAACAACACTGACTGCAGACGCTCTACAGAGCTGGGCCCACGTCGCAGCCAAAGCAGCAGCAGCACCCACTGCACGTGGAACCTGGGGTGAAAAGAAGTTTGGGCAAGTCCCCGCCGCGCTCTCTGCCTCAGTTTCCCTATCTGTCAAATGGGTTACCCGTCTCCTGGGGAGTCATGATGCTTACGTGGTTAATGTGTGTCCAACATAGGGAGAGGAGAAATTGTTATATTTGTTCCAAGTGCTAGTAATCGCATTAGGAGAGGCTGCCCACAACGAGTACCTCAGTTGGCCTTGGCCACGGCCTGCTCCTTGGGTAGCACGGAGCCCGCACTGCTGTTTATGTATGATACACATCCCACTCTACAACGTCAGGGGGAGGGAAAGGGGGCCCTGCTTTCCTCTCCCCCCGAACGCCTGTTACAGGCCAGGTTCTGAGTCAGCTGGCAGCCCATTCTGCTCAAGAACTGATCGCTTGGCCCTTAAGTGACATAATTGGTTCATTAGCATTCTCAGCCTGCACGCCCTTAGCTGAGAGCGAGAAACCTCAGTGCCTGGAGGAGAGGAGAGGCTCTCACCGTTGCTCCTGGAAATCAGTGCACATCTGCTTCCTGCACGGGGCATCCCTGCGTGGGGGCTGGGGGAGGGAGCAGCAGACAAGCTTCACCCCCGGTGGTGATCTAATAAAGTCAGACAGAGCAGGGCCACTGGCAGATAGGCCGTGTTGAGCTACCAGCCAGCTAGGATTCCCTGATGACACCGTCTCAAGAGATGCAGCATCAGGCCCCACCATTCAGTGCAACTTCTTCCACGGTACTGGCTTGAATTAGGAAAAGAGATGGGGCCCTGCCCAGTTGGTTTTCAGACCCCCTAACAGAGAAGGGACGTGGCTGAATCCCAGTCCTCAGCCAACCTGGGCCCATGCCTTGGAGTTTTCTTGGCTGAGGCCTAGCTCAGCCCCTGCCCCCCACCCCCCATTGGAAAGGCACACCCCCACTGACACCCCCAGCCAAGCGAATGGTCAGCACATCCTGATCGTGTTACCGGAGGCAGGAGGTGAAGCAGCTTCATGTGACTATGCAGAACAAGCAGCTGTGGGCAGCCTAATCTCCCCAGCAGCTGCCTTCAGCCTTAAAGCTCCCCCCCCCCCCCCCCCTCCGCCCTTCTGCTCTGGTCAGAGGAGTCCAACAACAGAGAGCAAGAGAGCGACACTGTCCTCTCACGGCACCCCCAGGTCTGCACTGAGGTCATGTGATGGCACGAGGGGAGGCAGAGACGGTCTCACACCAGCTCTGTGCAGGACCTGGCCCAGGTGGAGTGCAGCTCCCAGTCATCAGTCCCCCACTGCTGGGGGCACTGCCCACTGGGCAGAGCAGGGGAGGGGGCAAGGGTGGCTCAACCCCAGGCCCTGGAACCCTCTGCAGGCTCCTGGCAGGATCTGCTTTCATCAGGATATCCAGTCCCCTCAGGTGTCGTATTTGCATGACAACTGTGTCACTAGGCTGTAGCTCAGTGCTGCATGTCCACACTGCGAGAGAGGAGCTTACCCTTGGAATACACAAGAGAAAGGAAACGGGGTAGCTGCCATTCTACAGCCGGGAGATCAAGGATCAGGCCACATTAAGACTGGGATGTGCACAGAGGGGTGAAAGTTGCAGCCTAAGGGCCTGGGCCAGTGTGACGGGGGCTGCCCCAGAGCCAGGAGCTGACCCCAGCTCTGCCCACTCTGGTCATGGGCCATAGTCACGGCCCCTTCTCTTCCCCCTTGGGCTGCCAAGGGCCCCGGAGCTTCAGCGAGTACATGGACCATTAGATCAGCTAGTCGGACCTGCTGCATGAGCCACTTACAGATGTTTGCGAACTGTGCATCATCCCAAACTGCCAACTCATCCTCCAGCCCTGTCCCCTTCAACCGAGCCAGAAACTCCCTGCTGGGAGCCAGGGCTTGACCTGCAGGAGTGGAGGGGTTAAAGCTACTCACCCTGGAGAGAGGGGAAAGGACCAAACTGACGCCGGGGGCAGAGAGAGTTGCTTACTAAAATAAACAAACAGCTGAGCATAGTTTACCACAGGTCACGGCCTCACAACAAAATAAGAAGATATTATTCATACAGCAAAACCATCAGAGAGAAGAGAGGAGCTGGTGGGAGCAAGAAAGCTGAGTGTGGGAGGAGACAGGCATGGAGAGAAAATAATGTAGGCATGGAGGGAGTCCCTCCAGCTGGCGGGGTGGAGGGGCAGTTGGGGATGCGTTGTCTCTCAGACAGTCCAGGACGGAGTCCTCTTTGCTGATGTGTTCTGTAAAAAGCATTATGTGCAATCAACATAAATCACAATGAATGATAACAACAGGGTGTGTACCAAGCTGGTGGTGTTTCCATGAGAGGCCCCACCCTACTGGCAGGTGCTGGTCAAGGGTTAAGTGAGGTCTGCTGATTCCCTGATGCAGGGGGGAGGTGACAAGAGATTTGGGAGTAGCACATTAAAGAGGCAGGATCTAGGGTGTGGGCTGAGCAGTCCAAAAGGAGGATCCTCAGGAGCAGCCAGGCCTCAGGAGAAGGTCTGAGCTGAGCTTTATGGTACGATTCAATTTTTTACTAGTGACCAACTGCCAGGAAGGAGGGTTGTTTTGGACCCTACACAATGTCCTGATTTTGTTTCAGAACCAACGTGAGAGGCATCGATTCATATCATCATTCCACAGATTTGTAATTTCCAAGCCAAGCTCTAAGATTTGTGGTATGGTGCGACCCATCCTGGGCAGGCCGAGCAGGGATCCCAGGCCCTTCTGAGATGATCATATGCCCCTGTAGGAAGAGCTGCGAGATGGGGATGTGAGGAGCGGCACGTTCCAGACAAATGACCTTAACTGAGAGAAAAGCAAGGGCCCTTGGATTAGCATCCACAGGAAGCTTTCGGGAGGAACATTCCTCCTGTAACTCCATGTCCCACTGGCATTTGCATTAATCTCCTTAAGCTGTTGCCACAACTCCCTCATGCTCCACTCTGCTAGGGCAATGTCCTTTGTACCCTTGCAGCACTGAGAACTTCTTACCATGTTCTGTGCGCTAGCCCAACCTCTCCCGCTGCCTGGCATCTCCTGACGGGTGCACCTCAGGCAGGCACGCCCAGGGAGCCAGCTGCAAAGCACTGATTGAGTGGCACTCGCTGCCCATCAAACTCACTCTGTGCTGAAGTGCACGAAGCAGGATCCAAAGAGGCCCCAGCAGCTGCCGGGGCTGCAGATGCAGTTATCAGTTGAAGTCTGTAAACCATGATTTGAGGACTTCAATAGCTCAGACATAGGTGAGAGGATTATTGCAGGAGTGGGTGGGTGAGATCCCGTGGTCTGCATTGTGCAGGAGGTCAGACTAGATGATCATAATGGTCCCTTCTGACCTTAAAGCCTATGAATAAGTGTCCACAGTGAAAGGCAAGGCCGGGTGCCTGGGGAGGTCTTGGCAGCTGGGCCCAGGTATGAGGGTCAGTCGAGTACGAGCAAAGGAGTAGGAACATGCAGCCCAGGGATAGGGAGCGCAGGGTAGATTTGAGTCTGTGAACGCAGCCTGAGCTCCTGTCTTGGACTAGGCTGCAAAGCTGGGGCCTGAGGACCACAGAGAACCAACGCCCAAGGCAGAGGGGTGCCAGTTATCCAGCCTGCTTGCATCCCCACAGTGATGGGGAGAGAGCTGCAGGCCCTCTCCCAGAGTGCCTCCACTGGCCAGGTCTGGTGGATCAGCAGTGCTTTGGCAGGGCTCAGGGCTAGGCTGGAAGGAGCCCAGCACTCACCCCTGGGGCCTGGCTCTCAGAGCAGCTCCGTGCTGGGCTCTCTGGAACACTGGCCTGCTCCCACTGAAAACAGCTGCTGGTGGTTGCAATGGGAGCAGGTCTGTGTCTGTTCTCGCACAGATTGTGAGTGAATATACAGCTCACATGGGGGTGGCTAGAGGATTTCTCCCTGCAGAATACTCTGATGGTCGGGCTTCAAGCTGCCTGATAGCGACAGACTCCTTTTCAGAGCTCGGCTCCAGCACATCACCCCTGGTCAGACTCGCCCAGGCTGGGGGCTGCTGTCGCTCAGTGGAAGAGAACTGCCGCCTGGGCCGGGCGGCCCCATAAATCGCCCACATACTTCATTAAAGCCAGACCCCATGAGAAATGAATCCAGGAGCCCGGGCAGCTGCTCTTTATCTGGTTTTCTTGTCAGTTGAGCCTATAAATCCTCGGGAGGAAAATGTCTCGGCTTTGTCCCTCCTGCGCCAGGTCAAGGTAATGCTGGGATTCAGCTGCAGACGCTAGGGAGAGCGAGAGAAATTCCCGGTGCAGTCAGACATGCCAGGCGCCGCGGGGCAGCATGAATGTAACTGGGATAAGCGCAAGGTAATGGACAATGGCAGGAGTACAGCCTATTGCTATGGCATTGCTAACGGCTCTCACTTGTTCCACCCATTGCAACAGGGAACTCCCGCCGGCCTGGGCTCCAGCCTTCGGGAACGCCTCATTTATCCGCGATACGTTATCTAGCCAGCTTTAAACGCCGCTTAGGGAGCTGATCTGCCCAGCCAAACCAAAGGCTCTCCGAAGGAAGGTGCCACCAGTCTGCTGCCTGGGGCACCAAGAACAAGACCCATGCAAAGCCCTCTGCACTGGGAAGGAGACTGACAACTCTGAGGCACCTGGGATGACATCCCTCGGTAGGAACAAGATGGATACGACTTTGGATGGAGCTGGAGCTTTTCGTCTTCCAAGTGCTGCAAGAACATTCCTGCTCCCCAGCCCCGGGGCAGGCCAAGAGGAGTAATCCCCATTTTCCAGCAGCACAATGGCCCCGGAGTCGACAAAGGCCCCCCAGTGAGTCTCTGCCAGAGCTGGGAGGCGGACAATTAATCCCGTTTATTAGCTGGAAATCCATTGTGACAGGCGCTGTACAAACACAGAACAGTCCACAGGCTCGGAAGAGCTTGGCTCCTAGACCCAGACTTTACCCAGCACATCACACTGCCTTCTCTGCAGCTCAGTCCCAAACCTCCTACTGGACTTCCTGACTGCAGCTCCAGGCGGGGGTGAGCAAAGCCCAGTACAGACACCCAGGCTTCCAGCTGGAAAGCCTTTCCTGAGCGAGGAAACAAATCCTCCAGCTGGGAAGCAATTGAGACGTACCCTGCAGAGAGACCAGCAAGGGGCAGTCTCTCTCTGCTCCGGTGCATGGGCAAAGCTTGTCTCAGCTCCATAGTGGCTCGTGCCATCCTGCCAGGTTCACAAGGCAGCATCGCTATTGCAGCACCAGCCCATTGGAAAGGCACTGGGACACGTGGGGGGCTGAGCTTTCAAGAACACGTAGGGGATGTGTTAACTTTCATGTGAATTTGGGCAGCTTGGAGACTCAGCCTCGATGGATGGGACTAAATCAATTCCAGTCAGTTATTAGTAAAACATACAGGCAGCCAGAGACCAGCGTGACATCTCAATTCAGCTCTCACACCTAGAAGTTAATGCTCAGAAAAACACATCCTAACTTCATCTGGCTCTTTATTCAGCCTAAATTTGCTGTATATTTGGGAAACTGAGGATACTCTATTCCTCTTTGAGGCCAAGACTGGCTGGGAGCTGTTCAGAGAGGAGTTCTTTGCATTTTGCTGCACAGCAAGGAAAGAAATTGCTTCCTTGTAGTGGCAGATTTTACACTCCAGGCAGAAACATTTGTCACTTAGGTTTACATGTTCTTGTTTGTGGCTGATAGGAAGACAGTGACTCGGGAAACTCAGAGATTCCAAGGCCAGATGAGACCATTGTGATCATCTTGTCTGACCCCCAGTACTTCCCAGCCCAGAGCCCCACCCTAAGTGATCCCTAGAGCAGAGCGGTTAGAAAACCACCCACTTGCCATTTAAAAACTGCCAGTGATGGAGAGCCCAGCACAACCCTGGGTCGGTTGTTCCAGTGGTTAATTCCCCTCACAGTTAAATATTTACACCTCATTTCCAGTCTAGCTTCACCTCCCAGCCAATGGCTCCGGTTCGACCTTCCTCTGCTAGACGGACGAGCCCCTGATGAAATATTTGTGCCCAGGTAGATCCTCAGACTGGGATCAAGTCAGCCCTGAACCGTCTCTGTGTTTAGCTAAATAGACTCGGAGCTCAATCAGCACAACTGACCAACCAGCCACACCGCCTGCTTCTCCGCTGCTGGCTAGGCCTGTAAGGAGCCAGCACCTGCAGGAGAGAGTGACAAGGAGATGGGACGTCGGTCACAGTTGGTGCTTCTGGTGCATTAGCTTCTAGTGCTTGGCACAGGGACCTCAGCTGCATGCGGGGATCCAGGCTCGCTCCCCTGTCCTTCAAGCCACGTATCCAAGCCCTGGTCGCGACTGACTTGCAGCAATTACAGATACTGAGCAGGAAAGTCAGTATGTTGGCAGAGTGTTTTATTAACAGGAGTCAGCTGCTAGGTCAGGCTTGGGTTTCCTCCAGGTGCTCTTTGTGGAAGATCTTTTCCCCTGGCCCCTCTCTGCTGTTCCTACAGGTTGTTCTGCCCTCTCAGTAGCAGAGATACTTTTCCCTTCACCATTTCTCCACTTCATGCTGTGGAGGACAAGCACCATCTCTGGCTTCCTGCTTCTCCTTTCCGAGTGCCGTACAAAGCACGCATTGCTACAGAAGGAACTTGGATTGGTCTTGCTGGGGCTGCTCTTGTTGGGTTGCTTTGAGTTTACAATTAACCCCGCTGAAAGTTGCCGAGTCTTTTCTGGGCAAATATGAAAATGCCACCTGGAGATGCTAGGGCCAAAGGTTGGCGCATGGGTGCCAAACATTAGGCTCTCTAGGTTCCCGAGCCCGGAGCAAGGGAAGCTTGGTCCCACTTTGTGGGAAGGCTCCATTTACAAAGGGGGGTTGATAAGCGATGAAGAGATGCTACAGACAGGAGAAGCACATCAGTAGCAGGAGCTCCCGAGGGCGATGAGCAGCCCGGTGGCCTGTGGGATTCTAGAACAATGCACAAGACCTGATCAGCCGGTTACCAGCCTGTGCTAACTCTTTAGGAACGGACCCTTCATACAAAGCACAACAGAAATTCACCTGCACACTGAGCGTTCTGTTCCACAGGAGTCGGGGCCGAGCTGCAGACTCTTGGCTCAGGCTTGGTCTATTCCCAGGCCCCCTCCTTGCTTTTCCATTTGGCTCCCATCCTCTCCCGTCAGACATTTCCATAAAGCGCCTCCTTGCTGCAGAAGGGGCTTTTCTGCTCTCCCAGGAGCTGCCCTGGTTGGGCTACGACCTGACTGTGCCGAACGTGGCCACGTCTTCAGTGAAGAAACATAAAAATGACCCCCGGAGCCCAAGAGACCCCCATCACCAATGCACAGCGTGGGCTTTGTGGCTGTGGAGTCCTGAAACCATGGCACAAGAGGTAACACTAGAGAAGGGGGGTAAAGCGAACACTGGTACCCACAGGCAGCACGGCCTGGGGGAGGAACCACTTCCAAGCCGGGGAGCAGAACTTGGCCAAATACTGGGGTGAAACAGGCAGTTCTCGTTCATACCAAGATCAGCCGCTTCGGACTGGCCAGCTCATCGGGGCTAAGCTGGGCTTTAGGGGACTGGCGGAGGATTGGAGCCCGCTGGGACAGAGGCTGTGGAAGTGGGGGTTGGTTTGCTCCCAATCTCTGTCTAGGGCTAATGTGTGTGTTGCTCCTCCCCTTTCGCAGGGAAGCCTCATCATGGCAGGCAGGGAGCCCCACAGCAGGCCCTTCCCAGCTAGCAAACAGGGCCCCGAGAACATCTCCCTCTTGGACAGAGCCCCAGTCAGCACAAACGCCGCTAGGCGACTGATGAACTCTTCCCTCACCCAGCCCCTGGGAGCAGGCGCCTTTCCCACCCGGGGCTCCTGGACAATGCTCAAATGCAGTGTGTGATCAGACCTTCCTGGGTAAGAAATCCCCAGGGCGGCTCTCACTTATGCACCAGCCAGCAGGTCAGTCCCAGCCAGAGAGGCACTGGTGGATTGAAGCCTCTTGCTGCCCTCTCCCCTGCTGGGTACAGCAGCCGATCCAGCCCTGTCCCCTCCCTCACACGGCCATGTGGTGCTTTGAAGGCCAGGCTGGCATTCTCCCCTCCCTCCCCCAGGCTCTATTCAAAGGACAGAGGGAACTGTTAACCCATTCAGAGCTCGCCTGAGCCCCCTGCAAGGCGTGAGACCTGCTCAGCTGGAAGGGAGGCCTGGCAAGGAATCATGCAGGTCAGTGGAACTCAGACCCCGGCTCTCCCCTGCACAGGGGTCCCTCACCTTCCTGCAGCACCACATGAGATAGGAAAGGCTGAGAGCAGGACGGACCCAGCCACTTGCAGCTGGACAGCTCCCAGCCAGAGCAGCCTTGGCATCCCCCTGTGTCAAACGGTGAAGAATACAGTCACTCTCCAGGGAAGCCTGGTGGGAAGGACCATTCAACCAGCGCAGAAGGTGGTTTCCCAGCCCCTCCACTAGCAAAGCTCCCTCCCAGCCCAGCCGACTCACTTCACCCCGTGCAGGAAGTTTGCTTTTCCAATCACCTTTCTTCAGTTTTTCACACATTTCCCCCTGCAGGCGGTCACACAGCGAGCGGATGGCTGGGCCCACCAGGGAGCCAGCAGCTGGCTCTGTCAGTTCAATGAGGCCAGTGATGTGGCCATGCTGGGGTGGGAAGGGACATGAACCCCCCACTCCAGGCACTGCGGGATGAACCCCGCTCCATGCGGAGACTAGGACTATGAACCCTGCTGCTCCTGCTCAAGGATCATGCTGCTCTTGGATTCCAGGGCAGAGAGCCGCTTTCCACGGCCTCTACCTCCCACAGAGCAGCAGCAGGGCTCCTGCCAGGGGCTGCAAAGGCTGGAGCAGGGAGTCACCGCTCCAGAGGCCCTGGGCTAGTGCAGCTTGCGTAGCACCCAGACGAGCTGCAGGTGTCCTCTGGGAACAAGCCAGCACGGTGGAGACCCTTGCCCTTCCCGTCTCAGCACTGAGCGGCTGCAGGAGGGGGCCTGCCCTGCACTCTCAAACGAGGTGGGGGGGGGGGCGATCTCTGCAGCACCTGTCACTTGTGTCCAGCACAGATGGTGCAAACCCACTCCAAGGGGGACAGTCAGCATTATGTCCCCCAACACGCACGCAGCTTCATCACCATCACAAACGCAGACATGCCTTGAAAGGTGCCTGGTTCTCCCCAGGATTCTCCCCTCGGGAGGAGCTCCCACCCCAAGGGGGACCTACCTGCACTTCCCGTGTGTGGTAGGCAATGATCAAGCCCAGCAGGATGACGGTGGACAGGCTGATAAGGCATTTCAGGGCCAGAGAAAACATGGACTCCTGTAGGACAAGGAAGAAGAAAGCATTAGGAGAGTGAGGGCCAGGAAGGGGTCACCCCATCCCCACCGCACGGAGACATAACAGGAACCGAGTCCATGGGCCAGGGCAGACGGGAATGCACGGGCCTTGGAGAAAGCAGAATGCCTCCCATCGCCACAGGGGAAGCTGCAGGCACATGGATCACCACAGAGCGAGGCGCAAGGTGGAGGCGTCTGCCCACCCCACCCGTTCCTGAGCCCGGAACATGAGCATGTACTCTGCCTACCCCCCAACCCGCTGCAGGCAGCTTCCCAGAGACGCCTGCTGTCTGGGCCCACCCCACAGCCTCAGCCATGACTGTCCCCGTCTGTACAGCTCCTCCAAGCACTCTGGCACAGCAACCCCCCTTCTCCCCATCTGGGGGGGTCACACTCCCACTCAGCAATGGGCCACCCAACCGAGAAGAACAGGAAGCAGAGGCCAAGCACAGGGTGCCCCAGCTGAGAATACTAGATAACCCTACTTGTGCCTCTGTGTCCCCTTCCGCCCCAGGCCCTCCGAGTGCATCACAAACACTAATTCATCCTGCCCCCTATTCTCAGGGCAAACTGAGGAACAGACGGGGTAAGTGACTCACCCAGCGCCACACGGCAACTCAGCGACAGCTGGGAATAGAACCCAGGAGTCCTGATCCCCAGTGCCCTATTCTAGCCACTAGACAACACTGCCTCCGGGCCGCAGCGAGAACCTCGGACTGATGCTCCCTGCACCGACCGCTAGATACTGCTCCTCAGAGAGCTGACAGCCACGGGAGCTCAGCTCGTCTGCGCCCCTTGGCGCGACGATAACGCCCCGTTCCTTTGGGACAGTGCACAGCAGCCCAGCACCCAGGCCGTCTGGCACCGTGGCAGGAGGGGTACAAGCAGCAGCCTGGGCACACCTGGTGAGCTGGGCTGACAGACCAGAAGCAGGACGGGGACTCTGCAGCCAGGAGAAATGAGGCAGATAAATTTGAGGTTCTCTGCAGGTGATGTGATGGGGGCTCAGAGCTGGGACAGGCCACTGGGGACGGCCCCTGTGTCTCACTGCACCAGCATGACCCCGCCCCCCTCTGCAATGGTGCCCCTCACCCTCAGACCCCACACAGCCACCCCCGGCTGCGGATTCACTCCTAATGGAGTTCAGGCAGCTGGTGCCGACAGCAGCCCGGTGCCTGGGGAACAGTCAATACTGTTTATATGTGAACACTGGATGCAGCCTCACAAGCTACTGGCCCCCAGCCGTGTGTTTTACTGCGGGAAGTCTGAGGCTGTAATGACACAATCCATCAGCATGGAGCGACACGTCAAACCACCAGTTCTTGGCTTGTTTTTGCTGTTGCAATTGGGAGGAAAAAAGACACAGCTCCAAGGCCCCCAAGTTGAAGCCTCAGAGTGCGAACGACAAGGTGTGGGGACAGAGCGTTCCTGCATGAGTCTGGAGACCCTTCCTGTCACATGCATCCACCCAGCAGGGGCCGTTGGCGGAACTGCTGGTGCACAGGACCCAAAGATTAGTGCAAAGCTAGTGCAGTGGGTAGGACGCTGGCCTGGAGTCTAGTCCCTGCTCTGTCACAGAGGCCCTGGGCCAGTCAGTCTGTTCTGTGACTCAGTTTCCAATCTGTAAAATGGGGACATCCCTTCCCTCCTGCACAGGGCTGTGAGGATAGAGGTGCTCACACATGACAACACTGCAGGCTGTACACCTATCAGCATGCAAATGCCAGGGCTCAGCGGTGAAAGGTGCTGACTGCATGCCCCCCTGCTGGTAGGAAAGCCTGGGGAATAAGGGCCCAGTGTGTGGTGCCCCCATCCTGCTGAGCGGACTGTGCCCCCAAGGTTAGCAGCTTCCTGAGGCCAAGGACCCAGCTGATCTCAGTCACACAAGCAACAGAATAGCGATAGTAGACCCCCTCTCGTGCCTTCCTCCAGGGATCTCAGCCCTCCTGCTTCAGGGGTACAAACCAGCCTCTCCCTGGGGGTCAGGAGGGAACTCCCCTGGGGGGAGGTTATCCCATCACTGGGGGGTGCCTTGCACCTTTGAAGCAGGTGGCACAGGCCAGTGAGATGGGGACTGCCCAGCCCAGCACCCCGTTCCTAGGGTCTCAAAGCCCCACCCCCGGTGGGAGGGAAGTACTGCCCATCCCCGCTTTCCAGCACCCCACCTGGCTACCGAGCCTGACCTCAGGCAGCCCACCCAGCAGCCGCTGCACACCAAGCTCACCATCCAGGCTAGCGACACAGCGGCCTCCCATCAGCCACAGACGGCTGTATCCCGGAACCGATGCCCAGGAGACTCCCAGAACAGGAATCTGACCCTGGTCCCTCAGGGCCAACACCGCAAGCCCAGCTGTGTCTCTGCGTGCCAGGCTATGCGAGCAGCCACTGGACCAAGGGGTCCCCGGGGCCACGTCTCTGCGCCTCCTGTGGCCCAGCAGCTGGGAGCATGATGTTATTGGCATCGATTTGCCGTCTGGAAGACCAGCCCTTTTTTCAATGAGGTTTTTAATCGAATGCTGTTGGATGTAATTACGTCTCCCCTTGGCCAGCCAGGGGATTCCAGCAATCTGCTGAGAGTCAGCATTAGCTCTGGAATATGGCATCCTAATGGATGGTCTAATTAGATCCTCCTGCTAATCAATGCTATGTAAATTAAAGCAGCCCTTAGTTGCTGCTTCCAGACCCCAGGTCTCTGCTGCCTGGCTTCTCACCCCTCCTCCAAACAGCACTCCCCCAGGGAAAGGCTAGGCAGCAGCACCCCACCCTTTCCTCACTGTCTCACTTCCTACCCGCTCCCTCCTTTTCCTCTCCAGGGGGGCTGAGGCACGTGTGTCCATGGCCGCTGCATGAGAAAAGACCCCTGCCCTGTCTCTCTCATTCCCCCCACCCAGCCCTGGATGGCTGCCCTGGGGGCTGGGCAGTGACTGACCTGGGCCAGCTCCAGGCAACGGAGTGACGGGAAGAGCTGGGGCTTGGCACCCCAGTGCAGTGTATGTATTGTTAGCAGAGGGGCTGGTCCCTCCCCCGGTGGAGACACAGGCCAGCAGCGAGCGTTCTGGTGATTATTGCAGCCGTCCAGTGACTTGGGCTCACCCAACACACAAAAACCCAGTGCAATTTCAGTGCCAAGTAACCTGCCCCTTCCCCCGAGCAACAGGGGGAGCTGGAGCCTGGCTTTTCCCTGACCGCCCCCAGATGCTATGAACACTTGGAGCCCCATCTCCACCTCCCCAGCCCCTCTGGAAACCCCACACTGCAGCCAGCTGCCCCCCCAAGGACCTCCTGCCACCCTCGCTGGTGTTTACGGCTCTGCAGCCCCCATATTTCACTCCAGCTGACAGAGCCAACATCCTTAAACGCCCTCAAGACAAAACTTGCTTACAACACTTAGTTCCTCCTATTGCGAACCCGCCTGTCCTAGTCCCTGGGAGGGCCCCGTGCAGCACCTGACTCTACTAAGCACAGGGCTGGTGAGGTCAGAGCACTCCTGCCTGGGGCTTACCGGGGCAGCAGCGCTCAGACACACCAGCTGCAGGGTGCTCCCTCCCAAATTCCAGCCCCCTCCCAGCCAGGCTTGCTCAGTCCCAAGAAAGACTAAAGCTGGAAAATAAAGGCCACCAGCAGAACAAGAAGGAGCTGTCCCAAAGCCAGGACCCCGCTGGTGTCCAGAACCCCACAGACAAAGACCAGCCCCTCCTTATTATCTGCATTCAGGTAGCACCTGGCGCTGCAACCAAGGTGGGGCCCAGTTGTGCCAGATGCTGCAGACACAGTGAGGCGGCCCCTACCCGACAAAGGCAGGGGTGTTCTCCCCCTGAGCAGAGCTGGAGCTGGAACACACAGACTTTCCCAGCAAGGTCAGCATGTCGGGAGCGGAGCATGGGCCATCCAGCCCAGGACACCCACCGGGGAGCCAGCTAGACCCAGCAAACCAAGCCCAGCTTTCCCGAGTTGTGAGGCATTACCCACAAGACCCTCCTGCCTCTCTCTCAAATGTGTTGCAAAGGGGGGGGGGGGGGGGCAGCAGAGCCAGGGTTAAGCAGGGCAGAATCTGCCCAGGGAAAGGACCCAGGGGGTTGTCAGCAGAGCCCCAGGATAGACCCATTGCTGCAAGGGCCTCGGTAGGGGCTCTCCCTTTGCCTTCCCACTGAGCATGTCTCTGCCAGGGCCACTGGTGCTAATGGGGCTGCTTGGCTTCTCTCTGCGGCTGCCGGAGAGGAATTTCCCTTAAACCCGACAGCAGAGCCAAAGGAAATCAGGGCATTTAGTGGGATTGTTCTAAGTGCCAGGAGATAAAGAGGCCCATGGGAGAGATACAGACAAGCAGAGCTGCTGACGGATGAGCAGAGAGAAATAGCTGATTCCTCCTGGAGAGTTACTCATGGAGCACCGCTCCTTTCCCGGGGAAGTTCCCGAGCCGGCTCCCGTGGGCAGTCTGCAGTGGAGGGTGGAGACTCAGGCAGGGAAGCCCTTCTCCAGGAGAGCCCTGCGGCTGTGCTAAACTGTTGAGAGGAATCCCATGTGGCTTATGAGCAGAGGGGTCGGTAGCATGTATGCAGCCCTCCACCCTCATGCAGACAGTGCTGGGGAAAGGCACAGGACACCGGCCCTGGGAGGGAGGCAAACCTCTGTTAATGCATCAGGCAGAACAGCCCAGGCAGCAGTGCCAGCTTCCCTGGTCAGTGTGCTTCAGTCTTGCCACACAGGGACCAGCCCAGGGCTGAAGGGGAGTTCTGTCTCACACACTCAGGCCAAGGCCAGAAAGGACTCTTCTAATCTGGGCTAACCCCCTGCATAGCCCAAGACAGAGAACCTCACCCAATGACTCTTGCATCCAGCTCAGAAAGTCTGGGTCAGGTGTCTGGTAGAAAGGCATGCAAGCCTCCCCCGGTGACTGGGAAGCCCTCACAGCCCTTGACAGGCTGCTCTGGTGGTTCGTTACCCTCCTGTGAAAAAACTGCCCCTTATTTTTAGTCTGAATGTGTCCGGCATCAACTTCTAGCCCCTGGACCCTGTTTTGCTTTGGCTGGATTAAGGAACCATTTATCATTGGACATCTCCCACCCCACTCCCGTAAGTACTTGCAGATCACGATCAAGTCACCTCTTAACCTTTCCTTTGTTCAGTGAAATAGCTTGAGCTTCCTCAGTCTGACCGTGAGGCAGGTTTTCCAGCCCTTGACTCCTGGACCCTTTCCAACTGTCACCATCCTTTCCAAAGCGTGGACACAGTATTCCGGCACTGGCCTCGCTAATGCTGTTTACAAGTCACACCTCCTTCCTTCTCCACACTCATCCAGCCCGGGATCGCCTTAACTCAGTCGCACGGAGTGTTTCCGCCCAGCTGATTTCTCCCAGGACTCCTTAGTCCGTCTCTGAGTCACTGCCTTCCAACCTACAGCCCCTGTAAGTGCTATACATGGGAGCTGCATTGTCTTTGGCTGTATGACAATGCACGCGAGCCCAGTACAGCAGGTGCCCAGGTCGCTCTGTGGAACTGGCCAGTGCCCATCGCTATCACATCTGCCAGCAGAGAAGCACCAGTCAGCGGTGCTTTTTAGGATGTTCACAGGCCTGAAACCACCAGCTTGTTTCACGTGGGCCACTGAAGAGCATGGTCTAGTGGTAGGCAGTGTGCCCTAGTGGAGAGAGCCCAGTGGCCTATAGAAAATCCCCTCCCTCCTAGATCCTCCCCTGGGGCTCTGCCTCCCCACCAGCATTTCAAAACAAGAGGAAATTGGTCTAAAAATAACCTGTTGGCACTAATGGGAGCCATATTTTGGGTGCAGCCTGGCGAACGGGGAGCATTGTTCTCCTGCAGCCCAGCAGGGCCACACATTGTTGTCAGCTTCACAACTTGGCACTCACCTCTCCATTGTTTAGGTAGAATAGCTGGTGCTGAAAGGAGGGCCAGAGACCAAACACAGGCTATTAATAGGCAGGCTCTAGAGTACAGCTTGTGCCAAGGCAGCTACAGCTCTGACACAGAACCGCTGCCTCTACCTACCTCTGCAGCATCCAGCCCTTTAGAGGTACCCAGACATCCAGGCAGTCCAGCACCTCCCTGGCCTGGTGTTTGCCACAAACCGTGTGGTGTGCAGGTCTAATGTCTCTCCTGGCAACACGGCAAGCCAGGACTACTTTGCTACCAAATGCACAGTCATGGTACACAGGTTGGGATTAAAGGGCATCAGCACAGCTACGGGGGCAGGGGGAGCTCAGGGCTGGAATAGCAAGGGGCTGCAGGCTGGGACTCCGGTGCCGGGGATGGGGGACCCCCAAGACTGGGAGAGCGGGGGGGGGGGCTGCAGCATCTTGGCAGAGCTAGATGAAACTCACCCCTCACTTGCTAGTATCATAGATTTGCCCTGACTTGGTGGTTTTTGCATCCCAGCTGGTTCTTTTCAAGAGCTGAGAACGTCAATGACCAGTCAGACCATTTACATATACAGAGAGTGATCCAGCCTCAGGCTTCAGGGTGACTCAGCTCCTGCAGGGGTCAGGTAGGAATCCCCACTGCCACCTACAGAACTGCACAACGGGATGACTAAAGGGAGTGGGGCTGTATCCAAGGCAGGAGACCACACCAGCTGGGCCAGTGTCTGATCCAGTGCCCCGCATCCCATGTCTCCCCATATCAGGAGTGGAAATGCAGCCCCTGCTGTATAGTGCTGAGTGGGGCCTGCTGCTGTTCCAGCCCGTCCCCCTCCACCCAGGGCCAGAGCCCCAGTCGGCTTAAATCAGCATCATTCCATTGAACCCAGTGCTGGTTTATGCCAGGTCTGGCCTAGTGGCCAACCAGTCAGAGACGAGGGACTGGCAGGGGGGCTTTACAGCCAAGTATTATCAGCAGGGTAACCGGGATCAGGGCCCCATTGTGCCGGGTGCTGCACACGCAGGCCTACAGGCACCTGGACAAGGGCTAGGCGGCTGCTGTGCAGAGACCACAGCCTGGTCTCCTTGTTCTCCCCCGTCTGCCTCGGGTTGAGGCTGGCTGGAGCAGGGCTGCCTTCTGGCTCTGCGTTTGTGCAGCACCCAGTGGCAGGGGACACCGGCCCATCACTGGCTTACAAGCCAACTTGCACCTGTTTAAAGGAGTGATTTGAAATGGATTTAGTGAAACTGGTGCAGCTTTGTGGGTGGACACAGGCAAGCTACCCCCCCAAGAAGTGTCCACAGCCCCCTCACACACACACACACACACACACACACACTGTCCACCCATCCCCCAGCCCAGTTTAATTCCATCTCTATGCCATCAGCCTCTAGTTAACCCTTGGAACTTGTGTGTGCAGGGAAGTCTGTCCTGAGAGGCCCTGCCCCAAAGAGCTCAGTCTGGAAGCATGAGACACAGGAAGGGTGGGAGGGGTAGAAGAAGCAGGAAGGGGTTTTGCCCCTGGTCACAGCACGACTCCTGGGTTCTTTCCCCAGGCCCAAGGGGCCCATGGAGTTGGGAATGGCAGTGTCAGCAGCAGACCACACTGGAGCTTGTGCTGCCGTTGTTCACCTGGTCCTGGTGACGGTCTGAAAGAGGCTACGGGGCTGGCTGGCCCACTGGCCAGACGTAGGGCAGAGCCCTCACATCCCAGGTGCCGATGCAGCCCACAGCTCGCTATGGCACAAGCCGTGGTGATGCCTAATGGGAAGCCCTGTTCTGAGCAGGTCAGTGTCACTGTGCAAGGAACACCCAGGATTAACTGCAATTAGGTGTCACTCCTGGAACTGTTCTGCCATCAATTATGGCCAGTGTCAGCCGCTGTCTAGACAGTGTTAGCTCTTAGCTGCTGGGCAGACCAGGAATGGCCGTTAGCGGAGGAGCTTTCCTGAAGCAGAGAATACAAACACACCCAGAAGGTTCTGTCAGTGCCTGGGGCCCTGTAGGAGATTGGCAGTGTTCATCTGTAGCACCCCACCCTGTACACAGGGGTGGATGCTGCTAGGAAAGGGCTAAGTGGGTCCTGCTGACTCACTGGGCAGGTGGTTTAGTATCCCACCCAGAGACACAAGGGCACAGCCCTCTGGAGAGAGGGGGATCAAGAGTGCTGGCTGAGCAATGCTGCAGGAGGATCCTTAGGGACTGCCACGGGAAACACCAGCTCACACCCAGATACGTGGCTCTCACAGGACAGGCTTGGCTGCAGCTCGTTAACATGCTGAAATCTTCACTGCGAAGAGTCCACAGCGCCCCCCTCAGAGCCCTCCCACATTCGCCTGCCATTGCCAAGTCCCAGGTGGGGAGCACAGCCAAAGGAGACAGTCACTGCGGGGCAACTAGTGAAACCCTCCTGCTCTCTCTGCCCGGGGGATTCACTGCACCTGGCTCACCTGCGGCCCCTTCCGGACCTGCCCCTCCGTCACCCTGCTCTCAGGACACGGGAAGCGGCCGGGATGATGACAGACGTTAGCCTGATTGAGCACGGTGGCTTTGATACCGGTCTGTCACCCCCAGCTGTGTGGGTGACCCCAGCCGGGCAAGCATGCAGCATCCAGGGCACATTAACATTTCCTTGCCCATGGGAGGAGTTTCTCAGACCCCCCTCCGCTGCGTGCATGCTGCTTTCCAGCTCTACTAAAAAGCAATCCAAGCCAAGCTGGAACAGCCCAGGAAACGGAGCTGGAGCCAGCAACAATCCCCTTCACCCCCCTGGGGCCACGGCACAACAAGGCGGAAAGGTACAAGACAAACGATACTTCGGGAAAACCTGCCACACAGCCCCGGTCTTTATGCACAGCTCCCGTCAAAGCCGGCTCCAGAGGGGCCTGGACAGGAAGAGCTAGTCCTGGCTCCCACGCTCGCCCACAGGAGCGGGCAGAACCGAGATCAACGTTGTCACGGAGTGTGGGGGAGTCAGAGCCCTGCACCCCTACTTCCTGCGATTCACCGTGATTCTCAGCCAGCCACTAGCACAGAAGGTTTATTAGGGACGATAGGAACACAGTCCAAACAGAGCTTGTAAGAACAAACAGGACCCCTCAGTCGGGCCCTTCTGGGGGGCAGGGAGCTTAGACCCCAGCCTTGGGGCTCCCTGCGTTTTACCACCCAGCTCCAAAACTGAAACCAACCAGACAAACCCTCCAGCAGGCTCTCTTCCCCTCCCCACCCCCGGCTCCTCCTCTCCTTTGTCCATTTTCCCAGGCAAAGGTGTCATAGATCATAGAATATCAGGGTTGGAAGGGACCTTAGGAGGTCATCTAGTCCAACCACCTGCTCAAAGCAGGACCAATCCCCAATTTTTGCCCCAGATCCCTAAATGGCCCCCTCAAGGATTGAATTCACAACCCTGGGTTTAGCAGGCCAATGCTCAAACCACTGAGCTATCCCTCCCACCTCTCCCAATCCCCCTCCTGGCTCATGTTACACCCTCAGGTATCTTCCTTCAGGGGAAGTCTCCCATCCCCAATGCAGCCAGTCCCAGTGAACACCCGCCCCCCCCCCCCCCCCCCCCCAACACTCCCAGGTCAAATCCACCTGCTCCCTACTCTGTCACAAACGTCATTCATGGGCCAGCAGAGCCCGGCTCCGAGGGAGACTGGAGCTTAGGGCAGGTGAGCACCTGGAGCAAGGACAGGCATATGCACACGTGTGTCAGGGGGAGGGTGGTTGCATGGCCCCACATGTACACACACAGGGAGTGGGGCACAGACACCCCAATGTCCAGCCCATCTAGAACAGGCCCCTGTCACGGAGTGTGGGGGAGTCAGGCCCTGCACCCCTCTTCCCGGTATTCAATGTGACTCTCAGCCAGCCAGTAGAACAGAAGGTTTATTAGGGTTGTCAGGAAAGAGTCCAAACAGAGCTTGTAAGTATGACCAGGATCCCTCAGCTGGGGCCTTCTGGGGGGCAGGGAGCTTAGACCCCGGCTCTGGGGCTCCCTGCGTTTCACCACCCAGCTCCAAACTGAAAACAAACAGCCAAACCCTCCAGCAGGCTCTTCCCCTCCCCCGGGGTCGCTCCTCTAGCCTTTTACCATTCTCCCAGCCAAAGGTGTCACCTCCCAGCCCCCGTCCTGGCTCATGTTACAGCTTCACGTAAAGTCTGGCATTCCCGATGCAGCCTGTCCCAATGCAGCCAGCCTCTCAGGTCAAATCCATCTCGCTCTCTACTCCGTCACAGCCCCCCAAACCCATCACTCACCAAAGGGATGGGGGTGCCAGGCTGCCAGCGAGGCCACATGACAAGGAGAACTGGAGACCCTCACTCACAGTTGCCATTGGGTGCAAGGAGGGGTGCAGAGGCCCCTCCACACAGCCAGCTGCTGGGTGTGATTGGCACACAGCCAGGTCACCCCCATAAGGCCGCTGCTCTATGGCACAACTGCACCTGGGAGCCAGCAGCCCTGGGGTGCCCTGCCCAGACTCCAAATCCCAGCATGCTGTGCTCCCTCTTGAGCCAAGTGGACGGCAAGGTGGCACACATGGCATGGTGTTCATAAGCAGCCCTACAACAACACACGCCAGCCCTCACAGTGGAGCCTGCAAACAGCCCTACACCACCACACCCTACCTAGAGCGGGGGGCTGCCGGCTGGCACCTAGCTCTTGGCTCCAGGTGCCACGCCCCAGGGGCCCTATCCTCCCGCTGGGGAGAGGCTAAAACGAGCACCTGGCTTTCTGCTCAGCTGAGGGCTGGAGCCAGGCCAGGGCCCAGCACTGCAGCAGCCCCAGGCTCCTTCCAGCCCCTTCCCCACCAGGAGCACCCAACACTGGCCGCCCCATCCAACACTGGCCGCCCCTTCCATCACTGGCCGCCCCTTCCATCACTGGCCGCCCCTTCCATCACTGGCCGCCCCTTCCATCACTGGCCGCCCCTTCCATCACTGGCCCATGGACACTGCCAGGGAGCTCCTGTTCTAACACAACGGGGCCTGGAAGCTGCCTGGGGATATTTATAGAGAAATCGGAGCATTGCTGGAGCATCAAACAGCAGCCGTAGAGCAGCCTTAACCCCGTTCACACCAGGGGAGTGGGGGTGGGCCAAGGGACGGGGACACACCGCAGCAGACCCTGCAGCCGGATCACAACCCCTCTCATTGTGGCAGGGAGTGGTCAGGACCCCTCTTGCCCAGGGGCAGCCCGCAGCCAGAGGCAGCCCAGGAGGCCCCAGGCCTGTGGGTGGGAGGGAGGTGCTGCTCACAGGCGTTTCCCCAGGACACAGAGGTGCACAGCCTATTCTCCGTTTCCCAGTAGCAGGCGCGACCCAGGGTCCTGGTCTCTGCACCATGAAGAGCGCTGCTTCCAGGCCACAGCGCGTCTGGACAGCTGGAGCCACACCCAGCAAAGGGTTGCTCCAGACAGCTCTGCCAAAGCCCCTCTCTGGCCAAATCAACCCCTGCTAGCCCAAACCTGCCCCCCGCCCCCCCAGCTCTGCCAATGCCCCTCTATCCCCAACCACAGCCCCCCTGCTATCTCAAAGCCCTGGCTGCAACACCCACCATGCTAAGCTACAATCTCTGAAGATCATGTTATGACCAGAGCCAGAGATGCCGGTCTTGCCCAGCTGTGAGAGCCCTGGGGGCGGCAGGCCCTGGAGAGTCCTCTCCAGCTTCCATCTCTCCCCTCACTCCCTGGCCTGGCCCAGCTGAGACTCAGCAGGGAGGGGAGCTTCCAGCCAGATGAAGTGCTGCCTTGGGCTAGCAGGCACAGGAAAGAGACTCCCTGCCAGGGGTTCTCAGGGGAGGATTTCTAGCTGGCAGTGTGAGGAAGCATCCCGTGTCCTGCGGGCTTCAGGGCTGAGGCTTGTGTGCACAGCCAGGAGCCTGGAGGGCAGTCCGGACGGTCAGGCCTCCAAGCCGGGAGCGCCCCCACCCTCCTCTGGACTCCACAGCCTCACTACACCATCTAGTAAAAAGAGCAGGATTACTTGTGGCACTTTAGAGACTAACACATTTATTTTAGCATAAGCTTTCATAGGCTATAGCCCACTTCATGGGATGCATAGAATGAAGCACAGACGTAAGATGTATATATACACACACAGAAAACTTGGAAGCTGCTATACCAATACTAAGAGGCTATTTAATTTAGATGAGCTATTATCAGACTAACACGGCTGCTACTCTGAAACCTACACTATCTAGGGCACCCACTGGTGGCAACAGGCACTGCCGGGCAAGCACCCAGCACCAGGGGACAGAGCTGCCCATGTGGTTAAGGTACTTTGCTAGGTATGACTGACACCAGTTAGCAGGGGCCCAGCCCTCCCAGGCCCCTCATGGGGGAGACGGGGCCCAGCCAGCCAGCCACAGGGTTGGGGGGGGCATCACCACAAAGGAAAGCGCCAGCCCTGCTCGCACGGGAAGGCAGGGAGAGCAGAGCCAGCCGGATTCCCTCATGCCGCAGCCTGCGGAGCCCTGGGATTAAACAGGAGCAAGGTGGATCAGCTCCCGCTACCCCAGGCTGGGACAGAGTAACTGAAGTCTTGTCCCATTCTTCCCCCCCTTCCCCAGACACTTCCCACCCCAACTCCCAATGGCCCCCAGGAAGTGGGTCAGGACATGGCTTGGGGCCCTGCTGCAGGGCAACATGGGGCACAGGCAGCCAGCATCACCCCACACCTGGGCAAGTGCTGGCGGGGTACCATCGGGAGAAATAGATCCTTCCCCCTCCACCTTGCTCCCTGGGGATCCACTACCCACAGGCTCCCCATCCAGCAGTATCCCATTGTGCAGGGGGGCAAACAAGGCGCACTGCAGCTACCCTCCTAGACAGCAACTGGCCAGGCCTTTCCTAGCAGCCGTGCCCACGCTAGGCAAGGCACATCAGGGCCACACAGAAACAAGGCACCAGAAAGACCCAGAAGCCAGCTGGGGGGCGAGGGAGGAGGTCAGAGCCACAGCCCCGGGGTCACCCAGCCCCTCCACTCAAGAGCCTTGAGCAAACTTAAGTGCAATTAATTTGGGCACAGGGGATCCTACCCCATGCCCTTGGTGCCACAGACCTCGCTGCAGCAGGAAGTGACCTGACAGCTCCCCCTACCACCTGTATATTCCTCTCTGAAATACACAGAACTAGCCCTGTTCCCCCCCACCCCCCATCCCTGCACAGACAGACCAGCCCAACCCAGCAGATCAGTGCCCGTCTCCCCTCGGGTGCCCTGTACAACCACCAAGACTTCCAGGCATTTCTCTCCTCCCAATTTTTGGTTACAAGGGAAATGAAAAAAGGCAGGAGCCGAGTGCTGGAGCAGCCTCTCCTCTTCTGCCCCCCCCCCCCTCCGCCTGCCCGCCCCACCCAGCTCCTCAGATCGCTGCAGGAAGGAGAGAGCAGCCCCTTCCCACACAACTCCCCATCTCGCTGCTCTTTCTGTGCCTACATGACCTGAGCTCTGCCTGACACCAGCCCGGCTGCAAACCCCCGTTAGCAAGAGCCAAAGGAACGCCAGGGAATGGGACAAGCTGCACGGATCCCCCTCACCACACAGCCCAGCGCCTGGTCATTCCACCGCCCCCTGCCTGCACGGCACACCTCCCGCTAGTATGGATGCCGATTCATCTCCCCTCTCTAGATAGGTATAAATAACATGACAGATGTCTATACAAAGAGTTATTCATATCCCTGCCAGCGCAGCCAGAGAGAGAGAGAGAAAGAGAAAGGGAGCCTGGGGGGGGGAGGGGGGGGCTGTTATAAATAAAACACCCCTCCCTCCCAGGGGCACCAGTGTACTAGCTGGGGGCGCCTGTGCCATGGACTCAGGGCACAGAGCGCTCTCTTAGCAGGGGGGAGAGTGTGCCATTCACTGCCACATGGGGTGCTGGGGAGTGAGCCGGGACAGGACGTTGCCTAAACAGGCTTGTGCAGAGCAGCTTCTAACTACACAGGGATCCCCTTGGAGCAGGGACTTGTCTTCAGCAGCTGGCACTCGGGGCCCTGTCCAGGGCTGGGGTCGGCGGGACCCGCTTGCACACACTCCGACTGGGGCCCAAGCATCCAGCCCCAGGCAGGGTTTTAAAACGAGGCTGAGGCCGCAGAGCCAGCAAAATACAATAATTAAAGCCAGGTGGTGAGGAGCACTTTAACCTAGGCTGCTCCCAGATTAGGGCAGAGCCCCCCTTATTTCAGACCTCTCCAAGCACGGGGCCCAGGCGCAGAGCAGCCGCAAGGGTCAAGGGCAGCACCCCAGGGAGGCCAAGCAGCCATTTTAATGGTGCCACCCTCCTGCCACAGGGGTTGAAATGCTGTAAACTCCTGCAAGAGGGTCAGCAACACCCCTTGGCTACTCACCACCCTCGGCTCCTCTACCCCACCGCTCCTGCAGGGGGCTGAGCTGCTCTGCCCCATTAACGGGCGCTTCCCCCGGCCCGAGCCCCCACCTGTTGGCTTTGTTACACAGGACCATCGCCCCAGCCCCCCCACCCGCTCCAGCCACGGGCAGAGCCCAGAATCCTGGGGGGGGGAGGGGAGGGGGGAGTCACAGAGCAGATGTGTCCACTGGAGCAAATGGGGGTGGCTCTTTCCTGCTGGGAACGGTGCTACTGCCAGAGAGATCCTGCTCCTGGGAGGGCCGAAGCCTCAAGGGGCTCCCCCCCGCGCCAAGGCAAAGGCACATCCCCGGCTGCAGGGGAGCCCATGGCAGGACAGCTGGGGATGGGGGGGCAGCTTTGCCCTCGTTCTCTAACAGGAAGGAAGATTTCACAGGGTCTGCTCAGCCAGCCTCAGGGTCCAGCTGTTTGGGCTCAAGGCTCAATCCCAGGGGGAAATTTCCTCTTAGCAGACAGCAGAACATAGCTGGGCCAGGCCCCCTCTCCGAAGGGGACAGAGCCAGCCAAGGGGAATCCCCAGCCACACCCAGACAAGGGGCCCCAAGGCTGGACCGGGGCTACCAGAACACACACAAGAGCAGGCGTTGAGGAAAAAGCGGCTCTGGGGCAGCCAGTCCACCCTAGGTAACAATCCCACCAGAGCTTGGCCATGGGGGGTGTCACGGAGTGTGGGGGAGTCAGCGCCTGCACCCCTCTTCCCCAGATTCACTGGGAGTCTCAGCCAGCCAGTAGAACAGAAGGTTTATTAGAGATGCCAGGAACATGGTCCAACCAGAGCTTGTCAGTACAACCAGGACCCCTCAGCCGGGCCCTTCCAGGGGGCAGGGAGCTTAGACCCCAGCCAGGGGCTCCCTGCATTTCACCCCACAGCTCCAAATGGAGCAGGGAGGCCAGACCCTGTCTGCCTCTCCTCCTCCTCTCCAGCCAGCTCCAAACTGAAACTCACCAGCCCCTCCTCCCCCTTTGTCCTTCCCGGGCCAGGAGGTCACCTGATCCCTTTGTTCCAACACCTTCAGCTCATACCTTTGCTGGGGAGGGGCCGGGCCATCTGTTGCCAGGAGACAGGGCCATTCTCTGTGTCCAGGCCTCTGCCTTCTAGGGCTTTGTAACAATCATGCCCCGTTGTCCCACCACCTAGATACTCAAGCACCGCATAGGGGAAACCGAGGCACCCACACAGTACTCAGGGAAAACATTAACAGTCCTAGTTCGTCACAGGGAGCTGCCAGGAGGGATGGGGGTCGAGCTGCGGAGAGCAGGAAAACGGGGATCAGAGCACCCTCTCCGAGCAAAGGGGGAACGGAGAACCCAGGCAGCGGCTGGCAGGGGGCGAGCGCTGCGGCAGCACCTGCCCGCTGGAGCCGCTGGACTCCCATAGCCAGAGGCATCCCCGGCCCCTGCTCCGTGGCTGGGTTTCACCGAGTAACGTGCCAGCCTCGCAACAGCTGCGCCCGGTCTGAAATTAGCTCTATTGAAAATCAACAGCTGAGCAGCACCAAGCACCCCGCCCACCCCAAGGGGAGAGCCAGGGCGGGGGGGGGGGGGGGGGGGGAAGAAGAGATGAAGAGAGAGAGAACTGACACCGGGCAAATCCCACACACACACATCCCCGCTGCGCTGTGAACTCAGAGGAAGCGGCTTCTCCCTCCACCCCGTCCACATCCCCCTGCTCTGGGCTGCAACAAGTGCCAAGCGCATCCAGCCACCGCAGATCCCCAGGACCCCCGCTCTGCTCAGTGTGTGGGGAGGGTTCCTGTGGCCCAAGCAGCCCCGACCCCTCAACTCCACCAGCCAGGGGGCTCGCTGGGTCCATGCCCCCATGCCCCCCCCCAGGGCACACCCGCAGGCATGCTCGCTGCTGCTGCGCGGGGGTGGAGGGGGGACCAACTGGGCGGGGAGAGCCAAGCTGCAGACCCAGCACGGGGAGGGGGGCTCGGGGGAGGGAGCCGCACCCCACTCCAGACTGTAAGGCTGTGGGGGCGGGCAGGGTGTGTCCCTGGAGGGTTTCAACACAGGATGTAAAACCTTTCACTGGAGAGTCACAGGTAAAGCCTGGGGGGTCAGGGCAGGGGCGGCACCAGCTTTGTTGTCGCCTGAGGCAGCGGCGCGGTAGAGGCTGCCGCCGGGGATCTCAGCGGCATTTCGGCAGCCGTCGACGGACGTGAAACGCCGCCCCCCAAATCCTGGTGCCCTAGGCGACCGCCTAGGGTCACCTAATGGTAGCGCCAGCCCTGGGTCTGGGGAAAGCTGGAGACCCTACTCCCCAACCCCCAGCTACAGCCTCAGAGCCCCCCGCCCCCAACTACAGCCTCAGAGCCCCCTGCACCCCAGCCCATCACCCCCCAACTACGTCCTCAGAGCCCCCCGCCCCCAACTACAGCCTCAGAGCCCCCCGCCCCCACACTACAGCCTCAGAGCCCCCCACCCTCACCCCTCAACTACAGCCTCAGAGCCCCTCACCCTCACCCCTCAACTACAGCCTCAGAGCCCCCCACCCCTCAACTACAGCCTCAGAGCCCCCCACCCTCACCCCCCACACTACAGCCCCAGAGCCCCCCGCCCCCCACACTAGCCTCAGAGCCCCCCACCCCTCAACTACAGCCTCAGAGCCCCCCACCCTCACCCCCCACACTACAGCCTCAGAGCCCCCCGCCCTCCAACTACAGCCTCAGAGCCCCCCACCCTCACCCCCCAACTAGCTTCAGAGCCCCCCGCCCCCCACACTACAGCCTCAGAGCCCCCCACCCTCACCCCTCAACTACAGCCTCAGAGCCCCCCGCCCTCACCCTCCAACTAGCTTCAGAGCCCCCCGCCCTCACCCTCCAACTAGCTTCAGAGCCCCCCGACCCCACCCCCCAGCTACAGCCTCAGAGCCCCCCGCCCCCCAACTACAGCCCCAGAGCCCCCCGCCCCCCACACTACAGCCCCAGAGCCCCCCCTGAGGGGCGCCCCCCCCCCACTCCGCGCCCCCCCGGGGGCCCCGCCCCGCCCACCTTGGAGTAGAGCCCCCAGGAGAGCTCGGTCTCGATCACCATGACGACGATGCCAAACATGCCGAAGATGAGCGCGTAGTCGCTGAGGCGTTTGCGCTTCTCGAAGAGCGCGCGCCGGTGGCCGAGCCGGTAGCCGATGTTCTGGTGCTTCCGCTTGGGCGCGCGGGCGAAGGCGGCGGGCGCGGGGCGGCGGGCGGGGGGGGGCGGCGGGGGCCCCCCCTCGCGGGACACGACGATCTCGGGCGGCGGCGGCAGCGGCGGCGGCGGCGGGCCCGGGCCGAAGGGCTGCAGCGGCTGCCCCTCGGGCTCGGCCTCCAGCAGGTTGCGGCGGGAGGCGCTGAGGCGGCTGAGCGGCTTCATGCCGCCGCCGCTGTACTTGCAGGAGCTGACGGCGATCTCGGTGAAGGGGTTGCTGTCCCGCCGCGGCGCCAGCGGGCTGGGCTGCCGGGCCCGGCCGGCCGCGGGGCCGCCCGGCGGCTCGCTCAGGTTGGGCTGGCTGCCCGGGCGGGAGGCGGGCGGCGCGCCGGGCGAGGGGTGCAGCCGGGCCCCGGGCGCCCGCGGGGTCTCCTCGGCGGGGGCCCCCGGCGGCGGCGCCTCCATGCTGCGGGGCCGGGAGGGGGGCCCGCCTGCCTCAGCGCGCGCCCCGCGGCGGCCCGTGCCCGGCGGCCTCCCTCCCGCGCGCGGGCATGTGCGGGGCGGGCGGCGGGGGCGCGGGGCGGCTGGGCGCCTTCGCCGGGGCTGCGCTGCGGGCGCCTTGTGCTCGCCCGGCCCCGCCCACGCGCCCGGCCCCGCCCCCTCGCACCCGCCGGCGCAGCCTATTGGCCGCCCACGCGCCCGGCCCCGCCCCCTGGCGCCCGCCCCCCGCCGGCGCAGCCTCTTGGCCGCCCCGCCCCGGCCGCGGGGCGTCGCCGCGCGTGCGCGGAGGGGGAAGGGGGGCGGGGGGAGCACGACGGGCGTTGTAGTGGGCCGCCTGCCCGGGCGGGGCGGGGCCCAGCCTCGGAGGGGCGGGGCCTATGTGAGGGGCGGGGCGGGAGCCCCGAGCGGTGCTCGTCTGCTGGGAGCGCCCCGAAGAAGGGGTGGGGGCGGGGTGCCTAGGTGGGTTGGGTGCCTGGGGGGGCGGGGTGCCTAGGTGGGTTGGGTGCCTGGGGTGGGGGCGGGGTGCATAGGTGGGTTGGGTGCCTGGTGAGGGGTGGGGTGCATAGGTGGGTTGGGGTCATGGTGGGGGGCAGGGTGCCTAGGTGGGTTGGGTGCCTGGTGGGGGGCGGGGTGCATAGGTGGGTTGGGTGCCTGGTGGGGGCGGGGTGCATAGGTGAGTTGGGTGCCTGGTGGGGGGCGGGGTGCCTAGGTGGGTTGGGTGCCTGGTGGGGGCGGGGTGCATAGGTGGGTTGGGGGCATAGTGGGGGTAGGGTGCATAGGTGGGTTGGGTGCCTGGTGGGGGGCGGGGTGCCTAGGTGGGTTGGGTGCCTGGTGGGGGCGGGGTGCCTAGGTGGGTTGGGTGCCTGGTGGGGGCGGGGGAGTGCAGGGTGGAAGTAGAGGTGGGGGCAGGAGGTGCATGGGGCAGAGTGAGGGATGCTGCAGGATAGCAGGGACTGAATTCCTTTCCTGAGTGGCCCAGAAGCAGGAATTGGGCAATTCCTGCACAGAGATTTGGGGGGAGCGACCAGACCCCTCATTTTCTCTTTGTTCTGCCTTTCTCCTCCCACTGTGGGATCTGTCTGAAACTGGCCCTGGGGGTTGGGATGGTGATGGGGGGGGGGGACTCATTAACCTCCCCCCCCAATCTACTCAGCCCCTTGCTCCAGTCATGGTCGCCCCAGGGTGACAGAGAGGCTCTAAGTGTAAAGTGGCGTGGATGTGACCACACTCATGCCAGTCATTACACAGCAAAGACTCATTAGTCTGAGGTGAGGCAGCCATCTGGTCTGGTCTGGAGGCCTGGGATGCAACCCCCTGCCCCCAATCCCTGAATCCATCTGTCTCCTGTCTGGTCTGTCAGAGGCTAGCATGACCCCCAAGGACTGTGAAATTGAAACAATCTCTTTGGACTTAACGGATGCAATTGTTTGATATTGAATGATACCATAGAAGGGGGGCAGGTTGTAGCAGGGCTAGGGGAGGTTCCATCAGCTCAGAGACCCCTTAGAACATCCGATCCAGACCCCTCTCATTTACAAAGGCAGGTTATAAAGTTATGCTGGAAATTTCATCCCAGTGGGTCCCTCGCTAGTCGTCTATAGGGTATGCTTTCCCCACGCTTGCAATGCAGTCACTTCTGGGGAGGGGTATGGCAGCCGTTTAACAGCATACAGCAAGGCTACACAGCAGTTGAAAGACATCAACTGAAACTGCAGGGGGATTTTGATTGACACCGTGGGATTAGCAGAGTCAGAACTTGGCTGGGACAAGAGATTTCACAACCTGCCTTCTGGGGAAAGTGCCACGGGATCCCTGTTCACGGCAGCTGCACCCCGGGTATTGCTTCAGGTGGAAAGAGCACCCCCTACTGAATCACCAGCACCGTTGTCTCCAGCAGCGCCGGCTGGGTGTGAGTTGGCCCTGTCCTGCTCAGCTTGGAGAGCTGAAGGGAGATCACAGCCTTGAGTCGAAATGGCTGCTGTGCTTCAGAAAGAAGCTTGCTCTGGCTTCATGCTGTTGGTACCAGGAAATCTGCCCCCTGCCTTTCTCACCTGGAGCCTGTCACGTGCAGGTAAGTGACACATCGATCATGGTCACTCCAACCAGCAGGAGCGTACTGGATTTGGTTTTGCTCAGGATAAAGGGCAAGAGGATCGAGCCGTGGGTTGGCGTTAGCAAGGGGGCATTGCCTCGGCTGTGAAGCAAGGTCGCTTTCCAGGGAAAGGACGACACATCTGCGGTCCCTTTCTGTATGCGGCCTGCTTCCATCTGCTTCCTGCCTTTGCAGTCTCAGGCGGGGGTTGCTGGTATCTCATGTGCTCTCCTGTGGCTTTTTCAGTGGCCCTGCTGGACTGTTGGTGGGTTTTCTACGTGCGTCTCAGGGGCGATATCAGGCATGTTTGGGTTGATCTAGCCACGTGTAACTCTGATCCATCTGCTCCGGTACAATGGGTGCAGATGCGGTCCCCGGACGTCCACGCAAGGTGCAGGGGAGAGGCAGAGGCTGCTTTAGTTAAATGTGGCGTTTAACAACCTCGGAGGCCTCCGTCCCCTGCGAGTGGTTTGGCTTCAGACGCCAGCCCACTATAATTACATTTCCCATGGCATTAAATATGAATGGCTCAGGCTCTGCTGTTTCCACTCCGGGCCTGATTGTGCCAAGCAGCCGTCTCCAGCCGCCGGGATTCTGGTCTTGTTCTTGGAGGAATTTCATTTAAAAAATGGCTTTTAATTGCACCTGCTATTAGTCAGCAGCACCAAGTGAATGGCCGCTCCCGTCTCCAGGCTGGCACTCCCACTGCTTGCAGTCGGGGGGGGGGAGGGGAAGGGGGGGGCGCTAATTCGGGGTGGGGGCAGCTGGCTCATCCAAACACCAGGTAGGTACCCTAAGCACCACGGTCAAAACCTGCCTGCCTCTGCCCCATGCCCAGGATGGGCCCCTCCTGTGGTGCTTAATGAGGTGTGTTGGCAACCCCTGCTGGCACCTCTGTGCCGAGAGAGACTCCCCCCAATGGCTGGAGTGGGGAGCCCTGCCCTCCGCCATCCCTTTCCCTGCTTCGTGCCCATTGCTTGCCCCTTCGGCCAGGCCAGGCATCTGCTTGTGTGCAGTGGCTCCCCCTTTGCTCCACCTGCCCAGCAGGTGCTGTTCCCAGGGTTCCTGCGGGGATTGGGGTGGAGATCTAGGGGGGCTGTGCCAGGCCCCCCACTTCCTGTCCCCTCCACCCTCCCCTGCTCGAAGCAGCCGCAGATACGGGGGCTTCCCATTCCCCAGACCGGGGCTGGTCCCGCAGCCGGGGGCAGCCTCCCCTTCCGGGATGGGGGACATGCGTCCCCAGCGGCGCCGTATGGCCTCAGGGGGCTGAGTGCGAGGAGCCCCAGCTGATGCTTCCATAAAGGTGAGAGTTAAAGGGTGGCCGTGAACATGGGGACTCGGCCGTGATCTGCAGGAGGCGGAGGCTGCCCACGGGGCTGGCGCTGGCAGGAGGGCCGGGCCAGGGCCGGAGGGAGTTGGGTGCAGGAGGGAGCGGATGCCAATGCAGCCACCAATAACAAGCCGATACCCCACGGCCCCAGCTGGCGCTAGGGTGGCCGTTCGTCTGCTCCCGGGGAGGGCTCTGGAGCTTGGCACACACCACAGCAGCACATTGCATCCTAGCCGAGTGGGAGAGGAAATAGAGCAGGACGGGGAGGCTGCAGAGCGGATAGTGGCCATCCCCCATCTGCCCCCTGCCCAGCTGTCCCAGCAGTGTCCTGGGCTTGGCCAGGGCATGTCTGTCCAGCTGTGGGCAGTGTGTGTGTGGGGGGGTGTCACCCCTCCCGGAGATGGGGCCCAGGCCTCTCCACAGAGGATGACCCTGCCCCATGAGGTCCCCGCTCAGTTCAAGGGGATGCTGCCCCTTTAAAGAGTCTCCCTGACTGTTGCGATTATATAACGTCTCCTCTAATCGCCTTAGATGTGATTTTTGACAAGGCTGATGGTAGCAGACAGAGGGTGGGGATTACAGACAGCAGCTGGAGACAGGAGTTAATGGGGCAAGACCCAGCTAGTCTAGCCCAGGGTCTCAGGGCAGCATTGGCCCCTGCAGCAGAGCTGGCCCAGGGCTCCGGGAGCTCCCGCTCTCACGGGGTCCCAATGCCGCCACTCCCCCCAGCAGAGGGCATGAGAGTCACGGCTCCTGCCAGCCCCAGAATGTCTCCCCCCCACACACACACACGT
Organism: Chelydra serpentina; assembly: GCA_037349315.1. NCBI lineage: Eukaryota > Metazoa > Chordata > Testudines > Chelydridae > Chelydra > Chelydra serpentina. The sequence continues at coordinate 195,156 of JBAIAC010000392.1, forward strand.
GAAATGAACTGGGGGTGGGGGAAAGGCCTGTGCAGCCTCGGCACCCGCCTGCCCCGGGGCAGTAGGAGCAGAACCCCTGGTCCCCCGTATCCCCTCGGAGCAGTGTCCTCCAGCCCCGCCCTGGCCCAGCCAGCTGCTCCGCCCGGAAACAGGATTGCAGCAGTTAGTTATTAGACTGGCTCCTTCTGCCCAGGACACGGCCAATCCCCAGGGAATTGGCTGCAGCAAACCTCTTCACCCCAGCACACGGCGCCCAGCTGCCATGCCCCCGCCAGTTAAACCCCTTACTCATGCACGGGGGGAGGCTCCTGGCTCTCGGGAGGGGGTGGTGGTGAAGGGGCTGTGGCTCCAGCCTTTGATTTTCCTCCCTACAGATCCAAACAAACCTGCCCCCAAAACCCAACCAGGAACAGCCTCTTCCCCCCCCCGCTCCCACCTGCAGTGAGGGCTCAAATTTACTTTAACTTTTGTCTGGGCTGGTAGCTTCCTAGGTCCAGGATGGCCCCCCGTCTCAGCCCCCTGGTAGCCCAGCCCTGAACCCACCCCCCCCTTTGCTGGTGCCCCTCAGTCCCAACCCACAATCCCCCTTGCCCCTCCATCCCCATTATCCCAGCTCAGGCTTTTCCTGGAGCCAAGTGGGTGACACATGGACAATTATTCACTATGGACTAGGGACGAACAGGCCACGTGCTCTGGCCTCAAACTCAGCGCCGGAGACCGGCAGGCGGGTGCAGGACACTCTGACCTGCCCTCCAGCTGCAGCTCTGGGACCTAGAGTGTCCCCCTCCTTGTAGAAAAATGGGCTCCATGAACCCGGCTGGCAGCCCGAGCGCACAGGGGATAAATGCCACTGAGTCGTCGTCCCCCAACCTCACTAGGGCTCCTTCCTGCCATGCTGTGGGCCCCAGGCCTTCAGCCCACAGGGGAGAGCCCCCCATCAGTGAGCCCCATAAGCACCGGGCTCTCAGCTGGGACCAAGCTGAGCAATTCATGGGCCAGTGGAAGGAGACATCCTGGCTGCAGCTGGGAGCACAGGGGTTGTAACGGGCTTGGCACTGCCCCGCTTCCCCCACACTTCCGCCCTGGCACCTAGCTCAGCCTTGAGGCGCAGCGCCCCCTGCTGGTGAGAGTGCAGCTCACTCACCAGCCTCACGAAATCCTAGGCCTGGAAGGGACCGCGAGAGGTCCTCGAGCCCAGCCCCCGGGGCTCATGGCAGGACCAGGGGTTCTCAAACTGGGGTCAGGACCCCTGAGGGGGTCATGATGTTATTACATGGTGGGGGTGGGGGTCGCGAGCTGTCAGCCTCCATCCCAAACCCCGCTTTGCCTCCAGCATTGATAATGGTGTTAAATAGATAAACAAGTATTTTTAATTTCTAAGCAGGGTCGCGCTCAGAGGCTGGCTGTGTGAAAGGGGTCACCAGGACAGAAGTCTGAGAGCCGCTGATCTAGACCATCCCCAACAGGTGTTTGTCGAACCTGCTCTTACAAACCTCCAATGATGGAGACTCCACCACCTCCCTGGGCAATTGAGCCCAGCGCTTCACCACTCCGAGTCAGGAAGTGTTTCCTAACATCCAGCCTAACCCGTCCTGGCTGCAATTCCAGTGCTTCTTGTCCGGTCCTGAGAGGATGAGAGCCATGTACCTCCTGCGACAGGGAGCCAGCCACCGGGTGCCCTGGGGCAGTGCCAGGGAACAGGCTGCTCGCCTCACACCCCCAAGCTGCCTCTGGGGAGGGGGTGTGAATGGCGGAGGTCCACCACCCAGGCACTCCTCCCCCGCAGCCCAGCCCCACGGGAGCTGGGATTTCACGCGGTAAATAATGGGCCCACACGGGTCGGCGTTTCTCACCTGCCGGCTTTATTCCAGGTGCAGCGACCCCTCAGTGCTCTGGCTCCCCTTGTGGGAGAGGGGTCAGGCGAGCGGGTGGCACTAGGGTCAGGAGTCACAGACCCGGAGACGCAGCCCCAGGAGGCCAGCCTGGCACCGGTGCTGCCGACCCGGCTTGGCCCAGGCAAAGCAAGTCAGCGAAGTGCCGCGGCAGCTCTGCCCCTCAGGGCCAGCCGCCCGCCTCGACCAGTGGCCGGGTGAAGTGACAGGGCCTGGCCCCGGCAGGGCCGCACGAAGCCAGGTCCATGGCCGCAGGGTACGTCTTGGGCCAGGAGCCTCCGCCCGAGCTCCGGCTCCCCTCGCATCGACATCTGTCCCTGGAGCTGTGGGCAGCGATCAGCCTGCCCAGCCGGGCAGCCAACAGCGAGGAGCTATGTTCCCAGCGGGGGTCTGCAGCGGGCGAGGTGGATGGCCATGGGCGGCTCCGGGTCCCCATGACCCAGAAAGCAGTGGAGGATAGAACAGGCTGGCATATGGGCACCCGTTACAGCCTCCCACCCCGCCCGTCAGCAAGGCACAGATCACCACCGCCGCCTGGGCACGGCGGTGCAGGGAGGCCGGCAGCTAAGCAAGGGGAAGCGGTGCTGGGCATTCACGGGGCAGGCGACGGCAGCCCCGGGCCACGCTGCCAACGAGCTGGGATGCAAAGGGACCCGGTGAGACGGGACAGAGCGGCCTGGGCCGAAGCCAGGGGTTCTCAACCTGGGGGTCGCCAGGGGTCATCCCCGCACAGAGTGTGTGAGAGCCCCTGGCCTGAGCGGTGGGCGCAACGCCCTCTGGGGCAGATAGGGCAGCTACAGCTCGTCACACGGCCCCATGAGGGAAGGACCTGTCCCCCGGCCCAGAGCCCCTGCTCTGAGTCCCACCCAGGGGAGAGGGATCGCCCCGGAGGCTGAGGACAGGGCAAGAGCCCAGGAACCTGCTCTGGGGCCCCGTTTGGTCTCAGTGCAGGGTGGTCCCGCAGGGCGAGAGGCTGGACGGTGCCTGCCGCAGGGCACTGTGCAAACCCCTGGAACGGGCTCTGAAAAGAACCACTGGACTTGGCCTTCTGCCCTGATGGAATGGTGTCTGGGCGCAGCCCCACACAGCGCGCCTGGCCCTCCACCTGCAGTGCCTCCCACAGCAGGGTCCCAGCCGGACGGGGCATGCTGGACCCCTTCCCCCGCATTCCCTCCACCCCAACGAGTTCTTTGGTCTGAGCCCTGGGCTGCGCCCGGCCTCTCCGCCCACTGCAGGACGCTATAACTTGCTGTAGATGAAGTGCAGCAGCTTCTCCAGCTGGCTGTCCAGGGACAGCTCGTCCCCGTCATTGGTGATGACCCAGTCGAAGGTCACGCCCTGGTCCAGGCCGCACTCGGACTCCGCGTTGTCCACCCCTGGGGAGGAGCAAACCCAGAGAGGTGAGCTCCCCGCAGATCAACCGGGGCAATGGACCCCCGACCCGGCGCTGGCCCCAGCACTCCCGATCCTGGCTGGCCGGACATGTGCTGCAGCCCCACAGGTGAGCTCCCGGAGCGAGGGCACGGCCAGGCAAACGGCTCTCCCCTAGCGCTCCTCACCCAGCCGTGGCTGCTCCGCACAGCTCAGCCGGGGGGAGGAACCAGGGGGGCAGCGGCAGCTGGGGGCGCAATATGGCCAACCCCAGGGAGTTCTTTGCGGTCTCTCTTCAAGCCCCAGAGCCAGGGAGAATCTCCGCCCTCCCTTAGAGACCAGAGAAGTGCCCAGACTCCTGGTGTGCAGGGAAACGGGACCGAGTGTGACTGAAGGGTTCAGAGGCCGCGAGGCCAAGACCCGAACCCCCCGCCCCTCGGCTGGCTCGTGATGGCAGAACCGGGCAGTTCTCAGCCGCGGTCGTTACCCCAAGCCAGTGCCACTCACCCACTATGAACACCCACTTCCTCCTCTTCCTCGTCTCCTCAGTCGCCACCACCCGCACCAGCTGCACCGCGGCCCCATACACGTCCCGGAACCACTCCACGTCCGACAGGCGCCGGGTGTCGCTCACTACCTGCAAGGGGAAGGAGACGTCACGGGGGGGGCTGCCGGCAAGGGGGAGCAGCTCCTCGTTGCCCCTCCCCCTGGCAGGCCCCCTGCTTACCCAGACGGGCTGCGTGACGCCCTCCACCACGATCCTGCAGAAGAAGCCCGGGTCTGTGTTGCGTTTCTCCTCCCCCCAGCGGATCATGTCCTGCCGGTAGGTCTCCTTGTAATCGCTGGTGTCCAGCAGGCGCCGGAAATCCAGCCCGTGTTCCTGCGGGGAGAGAAGAGGTGGCCCTGAGCAGGGGGCTCAGCCGCTCCGGGCACCGCCGGGGGGGGGGGGGGGAGGCAGGGAAGTACCTTGGCATACTGCTCCTTGAGGGGTCCCGACAGCTGGAGGATGGCGCAGACATCCGGCCCCAACCTGCCAGAGGGAGGCACAAGTGGTTGGAGGGTGAAGGGCCGTGGGCCTGAATCCTGCCAGGCCCACGGGAAGCGAGAAAGGCATCACCCCCCCCCCCCCCCCGGGTTCTCAGACGTTGGTACTGGTGACCCCTGTCGCACAGCGAGCGTGAGTGCCACCACCCCCCCCTTACACCTTTAAATCACCACTATCCATGCTGGAACCAAAACTGGGGGGGGGGGGGGCTGACAGCTCACGACCCCCCCAGGTAATAACCTTGCGACCCCCAGTTTGAGAACCCCTGCCCTGGCCAGTCAGTGCCCCGACCCTGATGGGGGGGGGGTGCCCCGACCTGGGGGGCTCCCCAGCCTTAGACCCCCCACTACCATACCCGATGGGGGTCCCCACACAGGCACCTTGGCTTAGGTGCCACCCCCACCCCGTGCTGCCCCATATACCCGCCCCGCCCCGGGCTCCTCCCTCCTCTCCGGAGCTGCGTCACGCCACCAAGGCCTCGATCGCCGCGAACTGAGCCACCCCCGGCTCCCGATGCCCGGCCCGGTTCCGGATCCCCCGAGGCCCAGCTCCCCCCACCCAGTCCTGGATCCCCAGTCCGGTCCGTGCTCCTCCCACCCGGTCCTGTCCGGTCCGTGCTCCCCCCCACCCGGTCCTAGATCCCCGGTCCTGTCCGGTCCGTGCTCCCCCCGGCCCAGTCCGGTCCGTGCTCCTCCCACCCGGTCCTAGATCCCCGGTCCTGTCCGGTCCGTGCTCCCCCCGGCCCAGTCCGGTCCGGTCCGGTCCGTGCTCCCCCACGCGGTCCGGTCCGGTCTCCCCCCGGCCCGGTACCGGCTCTGTATTTCCTCCGCCACGAAGTCCTTGCCCGACTTTCTCTTGCCGCTCAGCAGCAGCACCAGCCGCGGCAGCCCGGCCATGGGGCTACTGACACCCCCGCCCGCCCAGCGCACGTGGGCCCGCCCGGGACACACCATCCGGGCCAGGGGCGGAGCCGAAACCTGACTCCCCTTGCGTGGATTTCCGCAGCCGGAAGCCCCTACCCCTCGGGCCCGACGTGGTACAGTCCGTATTCACCCTGCCGCCCACGTGGTGAAACCCGCTCCCCCCCTCCGCTTGACATGGGCCGGCCCATCCCAGGCGCTGCTGCCCACACGGAGAGCGCTACCACTGCACGCAAGAGGGAGGACAGTGGTGCATCCCGGAAAGGGGCGGAGTCAAGCCTGCTGGGGGAGGAGCCTCCATAGCTCCTTCCCCCTGGGTATGAGGAGGAACGGGGGGTTTGGCGTCGCCTCGTGTTACGTCCGTTCCCTAGCCAGTCCCACCCACACCTGCCGCCCCCACTCAGCCCCGCCCCCTACTGAGCCCCCCACCCCCTGGCACCCCAGGGCCATTGGGCCAGCTCTGACTGCCAGGGGAGAGCACGCCCTGCTAAGCCCCTCCCCCCAGCTGTGCCTATGTGAGTCCCCAGCACCAGGTGCCCCCACCCAGCAGAGCCCCCCGTTACCGTCTCTGGTGGTGCCTGATCTCCGTAACGCAGCCCAGGCGTCCCATCCCAGTCCCCCCACACACCCAGGCGGCAGCACAGGGGCAGACCCCTGGTGGGGTTTGTGCTGAGGCTCCCCGCTTCCCCCAGGCCTGGCATCGCTGGCCCCCTCGCGCTTAGCACCTTTCCCCCCCTGCTGCAGCGGCCTGACCCCACTCGGCATTTCTGACAGCGGCATGTGGCTGGTTTGCGACAGAGCCAGGGCTTGGGGGGCAACAGGAAACCACCCCGGGGAGGGACAATGCAGCAGCCAGACCCCAAGCGAGGCACCGTGGGGCTCAGGGCAGGCCAAGGGCCACTGCCAGGGCTGGGCCATGATGCTCCGGGGTGGCTGCAGCTCCCTCCCCATCTCCGTCCCAGCGGGGCCCTAGCCCCTGCCGAGGCAGCAGAGCCATGGGGCAGCTGTTGGCAAAGGGAGATCTGGCCCACGAGCCCTTTAAAACCAGCCACAGCTGTGCAGTGTCCAGCTGCAGCCCAGGGCAACCACCCTGACCCCCCTGGCTCCAGCCTGGTGCCGAAAGCAGCCGCCCAGGGCAGCCCGGAGAGCAGGGCCGGGGGGGGACCTGGTCGAGGGCAGCAGAGATAAGGCTTCCCCATGCTAAGGGCTGCTGGTGGTGAGGAGCCTTGACCCCGGGGCGAGTCCAGGGAACCCCCACCTCACAGAGCTGGGAGGAGCCAGCTGTCCCTACTCCCCAGCTTACAGGGGGGGCAAAGGAGGCGTCTCACCGGGCATTGCCTGAGCCATGAATCTGGGCTCCATCCCCCAAGGAAACGGGCATCACGGCAGCGCTGCCCAGGGAGCCAGGTGGGCAGGCAGGGGGCATGGTGCTGCCGACCCTTGGAAGCTTTGTTTCCGCCCCCCACGGTTCACGCAGCCCCACCCCACTCAACAGTGGCCGGCCTCAGGAGCTTCCCAACAGCGAGTTTATTTGTTTCTAGCAAAGTGCAACATCACACGCGGGGCAGCTAGTGCCGAGGGAGCCGGGGTGGGGAGCAGAGAGGGAGCCCCACGTGGCCCTCCAGAGGGCGGTGGGGGGGGGGGGGAAATCCGGCATGACTCGGCGCCGGGGATGGTAGTGGAGTGGGCACGAAGCCACGCCGCAGCAGGGGGACACCGTTACCAACCAGCGGGTCCCCACAAACCCAGCCCTGGCCCCATGCCAGGGACATCAGGGGCCCCTTGGCACCTGGAAGGGACAGAGCAGGTGGCAGGGGAGGGTGCCGTGGGGAGCCCCATGGCACAACACCAGGGGGAGCTGCAAGCTGTAGGCAAAGCATTCAGGGCCCCTGCTGTCCCGAGGAAACCCCCTAATGCCCCCCACACCCCCCATGTCACGGCTCAGCCCCGGGAAGGGGCCTCTCTGCCTGACGGCATGGGCTGCATTGGCATCTCACCGGGGGGTGCCGTTTGTAGAGCTGGTGCGTGGGGCAGGGGCTGGCGGCTGATCAAACTCTGGCCGTAGGGACTTAGAGGGGACCCGACCCTGCGCTGGCCTCACCTTCCCCCAGGGGTCGCTCCCTCCCGGCCCCCACTGGCCTCGGACACGGCGCGGCAGAACAAACATTGCGTCCCTGCGGGGCTCTGGCCGCTGCCCCCTACAAACTACAGGGCCGGGTGGGGCCCGGCTGGGCTGGCACTGCCGTCCCGGCTCTAGCCTTGGTCAGGCGGGCTGTTCTCCTTCCCACGGTGGCCGTCCCGGGCCCGCGGGGGGCCGTGCTCACGGAGCTCCTTGCTCTGGTGCTTGGCACGGCGCCGCTCTCGCTCCTTCTGGGTGAAGCTGCAAGTCCAAACGCAGGGGGCGGGTTAGCGGGGAGGGGCTGGTGGGGAGCAGAAAGGGCAACGCCCCCCGTCCCTGCCCCCGTCTCCCTGCCCCCACCCACACACGCCGGGCAGCCCCGGCTCCCCTCCCCGGCGCGCACAGAGCCACCTCCGTCGCCGGGGCTGACGGCGCCAGGTCCCCACCTGCCCCAGGGCCCGGGGGGGGGGGCGGCTCACCCGTCCCCGCCGTAGTGCCGCAGCACGTACTCCTCGAAGTCATCGGCCGCCTCCTCGTCGCCCTGCTCCCGCTCCGCCAGCTCCTCCAGCAGCTCCTCCACGTCCTCCACGAAGTGGCGGAAGCGCAGGCGGTCGTGGGCGAAGGTGCCGTCGCCGGCGAAGGCGCCGTCCAGCCGGGCCGCCAGCCCCGCGTAGTGCTGCCCCCAGCCCAGCCCGGCCATGTAGCCCTGCAGCAGCTGCAGGAACGGCCCCTTCTGCACCGGCGCCAGCTCAGCCCCAAACAGCTCCCGCCCCTCCTGGCGGGCGCAGTCGGCCACGCCCGCGCAGCCCTGGGGCGCCCGGTACCGCTGCAGCCGGGGCGGCTCCCAGACGCCGCTGTGCTCGTGGGGCCCGCCGAGCGCCCCCTTCCCACCGCCCGCCCGACGCTGCCCGTTCTGGTCCTTGGCCGGCTTGGTGTCCCGCGGCCCCTGGCGCCTGGCGGGATCGGGCTGCTCCCGGCGCTTCGGGTGCTTGGCACCCTCCTGCTCCCTGCCCCCCGGGTCCCCGTGCCGGCGCCTCCGCTCCTCTCCGGCTTCCTGCCTCTTGTGCCCCCCACCCGCCTTCTTGGCAGCTTTGGGTGGCTCCTGCCGGGGGGGGCGGGACGGCTCCGTGGCCCCCCTGTCGCGCCCCTCGCCGTAGTTCTGTTCCCAGCTCTCCGCCCGCTGCAGCTCCTGTGCCAGCCGCTGCTCCACCCCGGCCAGCTCCACCCGCAGCTGCTCCGTCCCGCCGGCACCTGGGGCTCGCTGCAGGGCCTCCGCCAGCTCCCGCCGCACGGAGCCCAGCAGCCCCCGCCGCTCGGCCAGCTCCCGGTGCAGCAGCTGCTCCTCGGGGGGCCGCTCAGCAGCCAGCCCCTCCCTCGGCCGCGGGGTCTCGGCCGCCCCCTCCCGCGCCAGGCCCTGCAGCTGCTCCCGCAGCACCTGCTCCCGCAGCACCTGCTCCCGCAGCACCTGCAGCTCGGCCTGGGCGGAGCGCTGAGCCTCCACCGCCTGCTGCAGAGCCTGGTGGAGCCGCGCATTCTCCCCTGCCAGGCTCTGCTGCTGGGAGCCGACCGAGGCCTTCTCCCCCTCGCTCGTCTGCAGCAGGGCCTGGAGCTCGTCCTTCTGCGCCTGCGGACACCGGGGGGGGGGGGGGGGGGGGGTGTCAGGACAGACGGGTCCAAGCCTGGGGGAGGCAAACAGCCCCCCCGGCCGACCCAGGGCAGAGTGGGCAGGGCCCCTTCCCCCAAGGAGGGAGGGGAAGTAACTCTTCCCCCCGATGCCCCCTGCCCATATCTGCGCTGCCTAGTCGTCAGGCTCCTCCCACCCAGATACAGCCCTCGCGCTGCGTCCACACGTCCCCCCAGCGCAGGCTGGAACGGCCCTGGGAGCTCAGCCCGGGGATGCGGGTGCCGGCCAGGGGCCATCCCGGCGCACAGAGCGGGCGAGCCGGTCACAGACACGGCCAGGGGCGACGCGTCCGCAGGGCGATGCACACCTACTGCGGCTCACCCCGAGGCGGCCGAGCGCCCTGGCCAGACTACGAGCTGGCTCTGCCCTAGCACAGACAGGAAACGATGCAGCCAGTGCCGCCCCCCCCCCCGCCCCCCGTGGACCCCCCGAGCACCCACCTGCAGCTCCGCCTGCAGGAGCCGGATGTCCTGGTTCTCCTTGGCCAGCTTATCCAGGAGCAGGCTCATGGAGTGCAGGCTCTGGGGGTCGCCGGCCGGGTCCAGCGGGGGCTGCTGCAGCCAGTCCTGCGAGCGAGGGGGAAAGTTCGGCTCCATGGCTGCACAGGGCATGAGAGAGCCAGGATGCCGGGGTTCCCCTCCCAGCTCTGCCCCGGCCCACCCCGCCTCCCTCCATGCCTCGGTTTCCCCAGCAGGGTGGGGCCAGCGAGCGGCAGACCTCACTGTGTGGCGCTGGCTGCCCCAGGGGCGGGCGGGATCTCACGGCAGTAGCGCGCAGGCCTGTGTGCCTGCCCGGGAAACGTGGGGCTGCATTTCCAGGGCCCCTGCTCCCCCCAAAGCCAATGCCGGGGACACCCCCCCCCCTTGTTCAACAGTGGGGCGCTAAGCCAATCTCAGCCTGGAGACCTGCCCCCCCCCCCACGTACCTTCACGCCAGCAGCCAGTGGAGGCTGCTCCCCGTCTGGGAGGTCCCGGGGATCCAGGCTCTCCATGGGGCCTGGCAGGAAGGAAGGAGAGATCTGAACAGCCGGCTGGTCTGCGTCTCAGCAGCTCCACACAGGGAGTCGGAGAGGGGGTGTCAGTGACACTGCCCCCCCCAGCAGGAATTCTGGGGGTCGGAGACAGGCGAGCGGTGCTGGTTAGTGAGGGGGAGGCCCCCCGGTACTTACCATCCCCGGGGTCGTAGATGGCACCTGGGGAGAGAGAGAGAGGGTGAAGGAGAAGCCGGCATCCGCCCCGTCCCCCCGCATCTGCCGCAGGGCCTCACTCACCGGAGAAGGCCAGGAGCCCGGCGCCCAGCAGCGCCAGCACGCCCAGCAAGCACCAATTCCCACTGAGCCCGCTCTGCCCGTCACCGGCTGCCTCGGCCCCACGGTGCTCGGCAGGGCCACACGGGGCCCGGCGCTGACCCTCAGCATCATCCTCGCTGCTACTGCTCCAATCCTCCGGCGACTCCCCTGTGGAGAGTGAGGGGAGCCCACTGGGAGCCTCATGGAGCCAGGCCCTGCCCCCCCGACACTCAGCCCCACCCCATTGAGCCAGGCCCCGCCCCCAGGAAAATCAGCTCCACCCCCACTGACCCAGGCCCCACCCCCCGACACTCAGCCCCACCCCATTGAGCCAGGCCCTGCCCCCTGAAAATTCAGCTCCACCCCTGCTGACAGACCCCCCCCCCAGTCCCTCAGCCCCACCCCATTGAGCCAGGCCCCGCCCCCAGAAAAATCAGCTCCACCCCCACTGACCCAGGCCCCCCCCCAGACACTCAGCCCCACCCGCGCTGACCTAGGCCCTGCCCCCAGACCCTCAGCCCCACCCCATTGAGCCAGGCCCTGCCCCCAGTCAGCCACACCCCCACTGACCCAGGCCCCGCCCCCAGACACTAGGCTCCACCCCATGGAGCCAGGCCCCGCCCCCAGACACATTCAGGCCAGCCCCCTGCTAAGCCACGCAGCCGCCAGCATGGAGCCATGGTTCCCTCCCACACCCGCTCCCCCGAGACAAGCGGGCACTGAGCTGGTCACCTGTCACTGGGGGCGAGTCCCGCACAGCACCCCTGTGGCCCAACCCTGGAGCCCGTCCCTGGTGCTGCCCAGAGACGTGGGACCCACCTGCTCTGCCAGTGGGTCCGGAGCCCGGGGTCTCGGTGCCAGGGCCCAGCTCGGGGTCCTCGGAGCCTGGCCCTTCCCGCGCCTGGATCTCTGGCGCCTCGCAGCCTGGTGCGCCCGGCCTGGGGGAGGCTGCCGGGCTCGGGGTCTCCCGGGGACACTCCTCAGAGTCCTGGGGACAGAGTGACGCTCTCAGGCTCCATGCTCCGCCCCCCACACCTGCTCCCCCTCCCGGCACCCTGGGCCCAGCGGGCAGGAGCTCTGCAGAGGAGACCCAGGGTGGGGCTGCGTGCCCTGGCGGGGCTGGCTCCTTCGCCCACCACAACCGGGCAGCTCGGGAGCCCAGCTCTCAACTCCGACCCCCAGCCAGGCCTAGCCAGCAGCGGAGAAGCAGGCGGTGTGGCTGGTTGGTCAGTTGTGCTGATTGAGCTCCGAGTCTATTTAGCTAAACACAGAGACGGTTCAGGGCTGACTTGATCCCAGTCTGAGGATCTACCTGGGCACAAATATTTCATCAGGGGCTCGTCCGTCTAGCAGAGGAAGGTCGAACCGGAGCCAATGGCTGGGAGGTGAAGCTAGACTGGAAATGAGGTGTAAATATTTAACTGTGAGGGGAATTAACCACTGGAACAACCGACCCAGGGTTGTGCTGGGCTCTCCATCAGCGGCCGTTTTTAAAGGGCGCATGGCTGGTTTTCTAACCGCTCTGCTCTCTGGCGTGGGAATCTGTGACCTGCCCTCAGGAAACGTACCTTGAACTCGGCCTCCTCGGGGTCAGGAGACGGGCTCAGCTGGGAGCCTTCACTCTTCCTGCCTGGGGAGAGACGCCAGGCTCGTTAGCATCCAGCAGCCCAGAGGGCAGCAAGTGGGGAGCCCTGCACCCTCCCCAGTGCCAGGGGAGGGGGACGGGACCTAGGGCCCCTCTTGTCCGATGCAGAAGCCCTGATGGGCCCCTAGGGTGACCAGATGTCCCAATTTTATAGGGACAGTCCCGATTTTTGGGTCTTTTTCTTACATAGGCTCCTATTACCCCCCACCCCATTTTTCACATTTGCTGTCTGGTCACCCTACGGGCACCTGAGGAAGCCCGCCCCCCACCCCTCTCTGCCCCCAGCCAGAAGAGACCCAGGGATCCTCCCCCTCAGCCCAAAGGGGAAGAGAGAGCTGGGAACCCAGCCAGGAGGCCAGAGCAACCCATGGGGCCAGGGATGTGCCTGTGTCAGGGAGTGAGCATGCAGGGGCAGGGGGGTTGGGGGGCAGGACTGGGAGATGGAGAACAAGAGGGGCTGGGTAGGGCGGGGATGGGGGGCTGGATGGGGGAAGCCAGGGGCAGACAGCCCGGGGGCGGGGGGTGCTGGGCAGAGGGGAGCTGGGGGCGGACAGCCCAGGGGCTGGGTAGGGTGGGGGGGGCGGAGGGGGCAGGGGCCAGATGGGGGAAGCCAGCTACTGGGTAGGGCGGGGGGGGAGGGGATGGAGAGCTGGGGGCAGACAGCCTAGGGGCTGGGGGGCTGGATGGGGGAAGCCAGGGGCGGACAGCCCGGGGGCGGGGGGTGCTGGGGGCGGACAGCCCGGGGGCTGGGTAGGGCGGGGGGGGGGCAGACAGCCTGGGGGGCTGCACTAGTGGGGCTCATCCCACATCTGCTCCAGTCACATGCCCGTGTGCGCATCCTCGGGGCCGCGCCCCTTGGGGAGGGCGTGTCCTGCTGGCTCCTCGTCCGCTGGGGTCTGGGTGGCTGCACCCAGCGCTGGGCCCACAGTTTCCACGGGCAAACCCTGGAGACACAACGGGCAGGTTACACCAGTCACTACCCGCCCCCCCCGCACTGCCCGGGCACAGCCCCCCCAGACAAGGGGCAGCAGTGAAGATGCTCCCGGGATTCAGATCCCCACCTCCGCCGCCCCCTGGGGCGTGTTTGGGGCCCACGGTTCGGCCCCGGACCCCGCCCCACCACAAACCCGAAGGGGGGGGGGGGGGACGACAGCCCGACCACACCCCTCGCCCAAGGGGTCACACGAGAACCCTGAGCAGGATACAGCAACTGCTCCCCACCCCTAGAGGGGCAGGGATTTAGGGAGCGCTGGTAAAGGGGGTCTCAGCAGCGGCCAGGGAAAGCCAATTCCCCCACCCCGAGGAGCTGTGCAGCCCAGGCCAGCAGGAGAAGGAGCAAGAACCGGAGAGACCAGCTTGGCCAGAGCAAGTTCTGGGCCCCCCCTTGGTACATCCCCCCCCCCCCCCCCCGCAGCCCAGGGCCTCGTCCCACACCTCGGAGCCCGCGATCACCCAGCTGTTATCCGGGTCCCGCAAGTCCGAGTTCTCGGCCATTCCTGCTCCGGTCCTAGGACAGCCCGGATCCCACCTGCAGGGGACAGAGGGGTCAGTGCTGGGGCAGGCGGCAAGGACCCAGCTGCAGCGAGCTGGGACTCGGGCCAGCGCGTGGGGCCAGGGGAGAGATGCCACCCAGAGCACCGGGACCGGGACTTTGCAGCGCTCTGGGTGCCCAGACAGAGGCTCTGCCCTGGGCGATTTGACTTGCAAAGGGAAATTTGCAAATGGAAACAAAGAGATCTTTAGGCCCTGCTTCCCGGCAGCTTGGCCTCTCCCTGGGAGCGGGACGCCGTGTTCCCACCGCCGCGCGGCACAGCTCCAGGCCAGGGAGCCAGGGAGAGACCCCACCCCCGCTGGGAATAGAGCCAGGGGGCCGAGCTGCCAACCCGAGCTGCCAACCCCACCTGCTCTCACCCACTAGTCCCCTCTCCCTGGCAGGGGTCGGGCGGTCAGGGTGCCTGCGGCGGGGGCCCGGAGTGTGCACCCCCGTGCGGGTTTGGTCCCTACGCGGCCCCCCAGCCCAGCGTGGTGCGGGGCAGCCTCGCTCCCGGGCAGGAGATTCAGGGACAGGGGCAGAGAGGAGCCAGCTGCCTCCCGGGACTCAGTGCATTCCCTGCACAGCTGCCGAGGAGCCCGGCCGCCCGGGGGCAGGGGGGTTCCCAGCTGGCACAGGGCCATGGTGTAGGAGGCCCCAGGCCAGAGAACGGGAGGGTGTCCAGGTGCCGGACTCCTCAGACTGGAGCTTCAGGTGCTTCCGGAGAGAGGGGTCATTCCCCACTGCCCGGCTCGGAGCTCCCTGCCCCGGGGCTCTTGGGATTTCACCGGGAGCTTCCTCCCCACCCGGCGCAGACCTCACTCCAGCTGCCCCTGAAGTGACGTCACAAGCCAGCTCCATGACATCACGGTGTTTCCATGACAATAAGATGGAGTCACACGGGTTTGGTTCACGTGGAAGGAAGAGCTGGGCTGGGAGTTTGCCCTTAATAGACACACCTGTGGCAAGCAGGGCATTGGGGGCTGGGAGCCAGGACTCCTGGGTTCTATTCCTGGCTTTGCTGCCACAGACTCACTGTGTGACCTTGAGGGAGTCCCTTCCCCACCATGCGCCTCGATTTCCCCATTAGTATAATGGGGAGAAGATCCTGCCCCTGATGTTTGGGTTCCTCCCACTTCAGCAGCAGCCCAGGGGAGCCCAAGAAAATCCTGGTTTCAACCACCGTCCTCTCCAGCACTCGCTCTCCCAGGGCAGGTCCCCGAGTTCTCAAGCGCCCCAGCGCGAGGAGAGGCAGGAAACGCTGCAGCCAGGTGAGACGCAGCCAGGGCCAGCAGAACGGGGGCGCCGCCCGAGGGGGCCCATGGCCCAGCCCCTGCGGGACACTGAAGAGGGTCTAGGGCAGCGGTTCTCAACCAGGGGTCCGAGTCCCCTAGGGGGCCGCGAGCAGGTTTCAGGGGGTCCTCCAAGCAGGGCCAGTGCTAGACTCGCTGGGGCCCAGGGCAGAGAGCCGAAGCCCCAGGGCCTGAGCCCTGCCCCCCGGGGCTGAAGCCGAAGCTGTGTGGGGGCCCCTGTGGCAAGGGACCCCAGGCAATTGCCCTGCTTGCTGCCCCCTAACGCCGGCCCTGGCTTTTAGACTTACAGTGGGCCATGGAATTTCTGAAGCATGTTGGGGGAGGGGGGGGGCTCAGAGAGATGAAAACGGTTGAGAGCCCCTGGCCTATAGCACCCCCTCTCCCCCCCACCTCCCCGACCCCCCCTTGCCCCTGCCAATGACACCAGTTGCCACATGTGGAAGTGACACTGGGGAGCTATTTTTAGCTGCTTTTAATGAAGTTTAGCAGGTGGAAGCCGAGGCGGGGACGCTCCGTCTGCCCAGCGGCTCCATAGGGCCAGGGCAGCCCACGCGGGGCCCCGGGCACGGCTGGGGGGGGGGGGGCGGGCACGGCTGGGGGGGGGGGCCCTTGCCCCCTCCTCCCCGGGCTCTGCTCAGCAGCCTTCTCTGCTGGCGGCGCCCCACAGGAAGGAAGCGGCAGCCGGGCGGGTGAGACTCCCTCCCCGGGGAAGCCATGGCAACGGGGGCTGGGGGCACGGGGGGGGCGCTGTGGGGCGGCGGGCTGAGCCCCGGGGCTGGGCACGGGCCTGGCCCAGCGGAGGGAGTCCACAGCCGCACTCAGGACAAGGGCACTAACAGGGCCCTCCAGGAGCCAGTGAATCGAGGGGGGCCCCCAGCTAAACTCGCCCAGCGCAGGGGTCTCGGCCTCACCCAGGCCAGGACCCCGCTCCCAGCCAGGATCCAGCCCGCCCCTCTGCCCCCTTGGCAGCGGCTCATGGTCCCCGGGCCTGCAGGGTCAGCTCCCCCCAACTGAGCTGCGTGCCAGAGGCGGCGCCCAACCCCCCTGGGTCCCCAGTGCCAGCCCCCCCCGCAGGGCGGGAGCCGGCCTCGCCCCTGGCCAGGGCACAAGGGGGCTGCCCTGGGAACGGGGCGATGGCATCGGGGGGACCTGCGCCAGCGGCACCCCAACATCAGCACCCCCGAGGCGGGATGGGGGCGCGCCCCGGGCGGGGGGCTGCAGCCGGCCCAGGGGCTCCCGCTCCCCCACTGACCTGCTCCGGGCTCAGTCTCCCGGGGGGGTCCCGGCCCCGGCGCGTCGCAGCAACTTTGTATCAAACTCCGCCAGCAGCTCGCTACATTCCGGACGGGCGGGGGGGGCACGTGACCCGCGGAGCCAATCACGCCGCCCGGAGTGGGCGGGGTGGGCCAATAGCCGCCCGCCCCCTGCTGTCGGGCGGGGCTCCCCGGGGCGGGGGGGCGTGTAAGTGACGCGAAGACAGGGAATCCCCCCGGGGGGGCCCAGGTCCGCCCCCTCCCCAGCCTGCTCGGTCCCCTGGAGACCCCGGCAATCGGGAGGGAGCCGGGCCCTGCTGGGGCCTCGTGGCTGCCCGGGCACGTGGGGCCGCCCCCCCGCAGAGTCAGGCCGAACCAAGCGCCAGGGCAGGGGGCAAGGCCTGGACCCACCCCCTCCGCTGGGGGTGAGGGGCCTGCCAGCAGCTCCGGCCTGCCCCAGGGAGCCCCCCTCTCGCTCTGGGGGCCCATCCCCACAGACCCCACTTACCTTTCGCTCCTGCCCCGCGGCCTCGGCCGGCCAGCAGCACCCAGGGGCGCACGCCCAGGAAGGGGCTGGGAGACGAAAGGCCCTTGTCCCGCCCCTCTGAACTCGGGGAGCAGCGTCCTCTCGCAAACCCCCCGGGGCAAAGGCCTCACGGCCCCACACACGACGTGCAGCGAGCCGAGAGGCCAACAGACACCTCGGCCCCCGCTCTACCCACTGGCCCTGCACAGGCTGTGACCTTCCTGCATCAACAAAGGGGCCGGCGAACCCCAGCCTGGGACTCTCAGGAGCAGGCAAGATGCTGCCAGGGTGCAGATAACCAGCTCGTGCCAGCTAATATACTAGGCCGCACGGGGCGGGCGGGGGGGGCAGGGGACTGGCTAACGGCAGCATTTCTCAGCTGTGGGGGTCCCCATTCAGCGAAACCAACCTAATGCCACAGTGGGTCTCAGACGGACGGACGGCCAGGAGTCTGATTTCAAATAGCTTTATAGCTGGACAATACAAAAAGTTTTCCTTTAATGCTCAGACTGTTAAAACGGGGCAAGACCCTCTGGTCCTGCAGAAAGCTCTGGGAGGTTAAAAACGGTTACAAACCACACCAGCAACCACTTTACAAAAGGGAACAAGTCATCAAAACAGCAAAAACTGAACAAAACCAGGGGATTCCCCCAACCCACCCGAGCGCCGCAGGGCCCAGCCAGCTCCAAGCCCCTCACACAGCACACAGGCCAGCTGCCGCCCCGTCCAGGGTGCCCAGCGAGGGTCGGAATAGCCCATGGCTACTAAACACAAGCAGCTGTTAGCCAGCTAGCAGTCCTGCCTCCGGGCGGTGTGCGCGCAGCAGGGTAAAGTGGGCACCTCCCAGCGCTTCTCTTCTCAGAACACCCACCCTGCCCCTGCCCATGACAGGCCCCTGCCCCTGGCCTGCCCACCCCCCTCAGCCATTGGGAGCAGGAAGAGACCCACCCCATGTACCAGGCCAGGCCTCTGGGTTCACCCTTCCCCCCAGGAGTCTCTCTGGGCTGTAACTGGTTCCCGACAGTGACACCCCTACTCCCGGCTCGCCAATCTCGCTCTGCGCCACAGGTGGAAAGCAAGCTGCCCCCTGCACCGCATGCACTGGCTAAGGGGCACTCCCGGCCCGGGGGACAGCAGGCAGGCACAGGGCCCTGAATGCAGGAGTCGGTTCCAGAATCCCGGCTTTGATTTAAGAGCGTGGCAGCCGAGAGAACCTCACAGACACGACCCGAGGGCAGCCGCGCCCTGGCTGAGCCTCCACTGGGCCTGAAACAACAGCGCCGGGTGGTGTGAACGAACTGCCAGGCAGCCGAGGGAACCAGACGGGCTGGTGATCGGAGCTGCCCGGGGAGCAGCACGGCAGGTTGGGAGCCAGGGAGACCAGCCCTACAGCGGGCTCCGTCCCTGGTACAGAGGGAAGGGCTGCTGGCAACCCCAGGAAAACACCCCCACTGCTGCTGATTGCCTGCTCCGAGCCCTGTGCGTGAGAGGGGGGGAGAGGGACTCCCAGACAGACTGAGCTGACGTCGCCACGTTGTTCAGAAGCTGCTTCCATGGGCAGCTCCTCCCAGGGGGCAGGGCGCCGAGGGGGGTCTCGTCACAGACGCTATGCATGAGTGACCAGGAGAATCCCTCTGGCGCCTGCAGCAGGCCCGGCTCAGCCAGGCGGAGCAGGCTGGGGCTGCGCTCCGAGGGGGGAATCCCGGCCACGCGTAAGCCCCACGCGCAGGGCACCGCACGCGGCCTGGGTAAAGGGAGCGAAAGCCGCCTTCCCTGCTGCTCAGAGGCACGCGGGCACCACACAGCTCTGTGCTGCAGACCCACCGCCCTCCCCTCCGTCAACAGCACAGGGCTGCTTGGGATGTGGTGAGACACCCCCCATCTCCCCCCAGGACACAGCCCCCACCAGCTCCGCCCCGTAGAGACTGCTCGGAGCATCAGCACTTGCAGGATGCCCCCTGCCCCAGGGCTCTGTGGGGGACAGTCGCTTACTCTGCCCCCGGACAGAGATTCCGCCACCGCTGGCTGCTCAGCTCGGCCCGTAACAGAGACCTCCGCCCCGATCTGGACGTCACATGCCGGGCTGGCAGGCGCGGGGGGCAGGAACTGGTCTCGCCTCCCCCAGGCCCAGCCACACGGACGAGCAGGAACCGAGAGGAAACGTTACCGAAGCCAGACGCCAGCACTCGACATCGTCTCTTGCACGCAGGGAGAGGGGTGGCTACAAAATAGGGCGGAGGGGGATTGGCCCAAAAACCAAGCAGGGATCTGTACAAGGGGAGGGCAGCACGGCCCCTCCCTAGCCGGGCCCAGCGCCCGCTCAGCCGTCATTGGCCGCCACCAGCTGCCCCATGCCCTCCCGGATGTAGACGGACTGGATCTCCTTGGTCTTCAGGCAGTAGTCGCAGGCCCAGACGGCTGAGGCCTCGGTGGTGAGCAGCCCGTAGGCGTTCTCCGTCATGCCCGTGCACTCCCGGTGGAACCACTTCTGGCAGGAGGCCTCGCACAGGATGGCGTCCTGGTCATCGTTCACCTCGCTGCGGCAGGCCCCGCAGGGGTACACCAGGCCTGGCGGGGGCTGGTGCCCAGAGTTGCCAGAGGCCTTGCTGGAGGGCGGCAGGCTGTTCGCTTCGGGGGTGCCGCTGCTCCGGCTGGCGCTGCCGGGGGCGAAGCTCGGCTGGGCCCCGTTCACCGCAGCCGGCGAGCCCGAGTGCGGCTCCTGGCTGAAGGAGCTGGGAGGCGGGTTGAGGTTCTTCCCCCCGTCATCCCCCCCAGCCGGGAAGCCGGGGTCAGCCCCAGGGAAGGGGCTGGTGTTTGGGGGCAGGTTCTGGCTGGGCCGCTGCATGGGCGACTGTCCAAAGAGATTGGCGGGCTGGCTGAACCTCTGGGCCATTGGGGGGCCGGCAGGGGGATTCAGGGCAGGCCCGGGTGCCATGTCTCCCCGGGGAGGCTGCCCCATGGTGGGGGAGATCATGGGCCCAAAGCCCCCGACTGGCCCCTGCATGAGCTGCCCTGCGGGGGGGCTGAAGCTCTGTCCGAGAGTCTGGTTGAAGGGCTGGCTGGGGAAGCTCATGCCACCGGGCTGCACATAGTTGGGGTTCTGGGGGGGCATGCTGAAGGCTGGGCCCATCTGGCTTGGGGCGAAGGGCGGGGGCTGCCTCCGCATGGCCTGGGGGCCCCCTCCGTAGCCCGGTGGCACCTGGGAGGTCATGCCCCCCTGCATGCGGAAGTTCCCAAAGGGCACAGGGTTGCCGAGGAACGGCGCCGACGGGGCCCCCACTTTAGGCGCCCCAAAGTCATCTTCAAAGGGGTTGGAGGCCACCAAGTGGTCGACCATTGGAGTCGGGGGCGGGGCGAACTCCGAGAGATGGGAATAGGCAGGACCCTGTGGGGAAAAGGCAGAGGAGTTAGTGTGGGGCTCACCCACGCAACAAGCAGACGTGTGGGGCCGGGGCCTGCCAGGAGCGCAGGGCCTGGGAGGAGAGACAGAGCACCGGCAGGGCCAAGCCCACCAGTTCCTCCGCACAGCCTGGCAACGGACGGCATTCGGAGCCGCGGGAAGCCTCATGCTACTGGGAGAGGGAAACTGAGTCCTGGCTGGAGCAGGGACCCTGGGCTACTAGCGCCATCCACGTCCAAGGAACCTGAGACGCCGGGATAGTCCCCAGCCCATGGGAACGGCTTTGGAGGACGGGCACCGCTGCCCGTACAGCCCCCACTGGCGGCTCCACGGGGGGATGCGTCTGTCCGTCCGTCAGCTCAGCTCCCTTCCTCTCATCCTACAAGCTGCAGGGAACTCCAAGCAGCCCCAGGGTTTGGCTGCAGCCTGCTGTAGGTGGGGCTGCCTGTGCCGCCAGAACCTTTTGGGGGTCTTGCCCCCAGGTGCCATGCATGCCTCTCATGGGGCCCCGGCCACGCCCCTACCTGTGTGTTGGATTTGCGCCGTTTCTTTTCAGGGCTCTTCATTTGCAGACCTGTGAGGAGAAGCACCGGTGAAGTCAGGGAGTGCAGTCAACCCCGGCGTGGCCTGAAGACAGCCTGTCCCCCGCCCTCCCCCCCGACCTGCACAGAGAGAAAATAAGGACCAGCATCTCCCCCCACCCTGTGCTCCCGCTCTCAAGCTGGCCCTGCACAAAGAACAGACACCCCCCAAGCCTCCCTGTTCTCACACCCGATCTGCTCCCCCAGGGCAGGGTCCGTTTCCAGCCTATTCATGATGGGATGGCCTGAGATGGTCACTGTAACTCATCTAGGGAGAGCAGAAGCAGCCCAAAGCGGCCCCAGGACTGAGCCGCACCATGGCCCCGCGTGTACACCCCTGGTTCTCAGCTGCGCGCAGGGTGGCTGGTGTCCCGGTCCTGCTCCCCAAGAGCTCTGTTCCCTTCCCCCACAAAGGGCCAGGCTCCGGCTGTGTTCAGCCCGAGCAAGCTCAACCTGTGGGCAGGACGGGCCGGAGGGGACGGCTGCTGCACCCGCCAGGCCTTCGCTCGGACTCTGCGCTCCGGCCCGTCCTGCGCTGCCAACCACACCCGCAGGGCCGGGCCCAACTCAGCCCTGGGTCCGCCCCAATTCACCCCCTGCCTGCAGTCGGGCGGCTTGTGCTGGCACAGCCAGGGCATGGCCAGCCCCCCTTGGAAGCACCGTGGGGCAGGGACCCATGGCCCAGGTTCTCCGTGCAGAGCACCAGGCATAGGGCCAGTAACGATGGGGCCCCCCCGGCCCTGGCCTGCCCTCTGCAAGCCCTGTCCAGGGTAGGAGGGGGCCGTACAGACCCCAGCGACCCGGGGCTACAGCCCAGCATTTACCAGTCACGCAACAGCCCTGCCAGCATCACTGCCCCAGCGCCCCACATCCCTCAAAGCCCCCCCGACCCCCTCCGTGACCCTGCCAATCCGCCCTCCCCCCACTAAAATTCCCTCATCCCCTTCGAACGCCCCCAGACCCCACCACCCCCTGAACCATCTTATGGCACCCCCACGTGCCCCCCAGCCCCGCCCCATGGCTGCCCCCCGCTCACCCCCCCACGTGCCCCCCAGCCCCGCCCCATGGCCGCCCCCCGCTCACCCCCCCACGTGCCCCCCAGCCCCGCCCCCCGCTCACCCCCCCCACGTGCCCCCCAGCCCCGCCCCATGGCCGCCCCCCAGCCCCGCCCCATGGCCGCCCCCCGCTCACCCCCCAGCCCCGCCCCGCTCACCCCCCCACCTGCCCCCCAGCCCCGCCCCGCTCACCCCCCCACCTGCCCCCCAGCCCCGCCCCATGGCTGCCCCCGCTCACCCCCCAGCCCCGCCCCGCTCACCCCCCCACCTGCCCCCCAGCCCCGCCCCGCTCTCACCTGCCTTCCCCTGCTTCCTGCCGGGTCCGCCGGGGGGGGCACTGCCCGGCGGGTTGGGGGGCCCCGGGGGGGGCGGCGGGGCCGGGACTCCTCCCTCCAGCTTCTCGGGGTGCGGAGCCGCCATGGGGGGCCCGGGGCTCAGAGCCGGGGGGGCCCGGGCTGCGCCATGGCCCCGCCGAGGGGAGGGGGCTCCGCGCTGCGGCTCCGGCCCGCACTCAGGGCGGCCGCGCCGGAACCGGAAACTGGCCGGGCCCTACCACCGCGGAAAGAGGGGGCAGAAACCATTCCTCAGGGGGGCGGGCCCCACCACTCCGCGTCCGGTGGGAAGGGGACCGGGCGGGACAAACCATTCCAAATGGGAAACGGGGGGCGACTACCACTCCCGGGATTAGACTATTCCACACACGGGGGGGGGGTACTGGAACAGACCATTGCAGCAGCCTATTCCACACAGCGGGGGGCTGGAACAGACCATTGCGGCAGACTATTCCACACACGGGGGGGGGTACTGGAACAGACCATTGCAGCAGCCTATTCCACACAGCGGGGGGGGGGGGGTACTGGAACAGACCATTGCAGCAGACTATTCCACACACGGGGGGAGGGGGTGTGCTGGAACAGACCATTGCAGCAGAAAGAAAATAAGAAATACTTTTCTTTTTGCTGACACAGACTAACACTGAAACCTGTCATTGCGCGGGGGGGGGGGGGGGGGGGCTGGAACAGACCATTGCAGCTCAGGGAGCCAGGCTCCTGGATTCTGCTCCCCAGGGTCCCTGAGCCAGTGGCAAGCCCCTGAGCCCCCCACCCTGGGAGCTGACCCCCTCGCTGGGGCCCCTGCCCATAGGGCACCCTCAAGCCGGGCCCTGCCCAGGGAGGGCTAGAGGGAGCCACTGCCCCTCCACTGCTTCCCCCAGGAGCCAGGGCAGGGCAGGGCAGGGCTGGGCCAGGCACTCCATCTCTCTGGGGCTGTCCAGCCCCTCCCGTCCGCCATCGCAGGTGGGGGCTGAGCCCTGGCCCAGATCTGAACGGCCCTGGCTGGGGGGCAGCTGGACGCAGGGCAGGGGCGACGCTCTGCCGCCCACCCGCTGCTGGGGTGTTCCCTCATTGGCAGCTGCCAACCGCAGCAGGAGGTGCCCGGGGGAAGAGGTCTCGGGCAGGGGCAGTTACGGGCCCTTGTAAAGCTCAGGGTCTAAGCGCCATGGGGAGGGGCCGCTGGGGTCCCATTCAGCCTGCTGGCTCAGAGACCCCCTCAGCCAACACGCACCCATGGCCCCTGGATAAGGAGCAGCTGCTGGAGATGGATGCAGCATGCACCCTCCCCCCACGCCAGCCCAGGAGTCACTCTCAGCCACGCGTTAAAGAAATACTAACTTTAATAATAACCATCCGATTCCTTTGGTATAATCAAGACCTGGTAACAAATCAAACCCATATAAAGGAGAAAGAGATAAGGGGGAGGAGGGAAAACAAAACCCTCCCCCCATCTGAGCCCCAGCTGACTCCTTGGGGGGAGCAGGAGACGTGAGGGGCAGGGTTACACTTTGGCTTCAGAGTATAACAATGTGCATGCAACACTGGGCTCTCCCCACTCCGTGCAGACCCCGGCTCCACGCCCTGCAGGGAGAGGGATCACCTGCCACAGCAGCAGAGCCTGGGAAGCCCAGGAGGCTGCTGCGGGCGGACACTGCTTAGCGCTGGCTGTGGGGAAGCAGCAGAGCTCAGGTCAGCCGTCTTGTCCAGCCCCCTGGGACATCCGCAGCCAACTTGTCCCCTGGTGTGGGGCGTTCCAGTTCCCCCCTTCCGGCTGCCATCTGGCTGGGTGCTACATGCTTCCTTTGGCTGCGTGGTTGGCCCGGGCCGAGCTGGGGGACAGGGAACTGGCAGAGTGTAGAGCACTGCCCCTCCCAACAGCTGGGGGGAGGGGGGCAAGGGGCTCCTCCCCTCCTATGGAGAACCCCATTTACCTCACCCAATGTCCATCCATGTCCCTCCCTGGACACAGGCTGGGAGTTGCCTTTCAGGATGAGGATGGGACTGTGAGCAGCCTGCTGCAGAAGGGGCCACCCAAGCCCGGCTTCCAGCCAGCAGGACACTGGGACAGGGACAGGCCTGGCTGTGGCCTCTGGGTGCCGGTGGAGCCTTGCATGAGGACAGGGGCTGCGGTCCCAGCACCCCCAGCCGGGGGGGGAGGGGGGGGGCTGACTGCTCGCCCCAGGGCCAGCTGCTTTGCATAAGTATCTGGGACCTGCAGAGGGTCAAGGCACAGAGTTAATACGTAAAGTGATCGGGTACATTCGGCGTGCAGCCGGCCCAGCCTTGTGCTTCGCGGAGCAGAGCGCCGGGTTCACCCGGGGAGGGCAGGGGGCCCTCCACTCCCGGGCTCTGGGGAAGGTTTCCCTTGTTCTCGCCCTGGCAGCAGGAGCCCTGGCGCTGTCTGTGGTGTGGGGTGGGGGTGGCTCTCCCAAGGGGTCACGCAGGTGGTGCCACCCGTGGGTGCTGGCCCCTAGGGATTGCAGGGGAACGGCAGATGAGAATCCAGCCCTTCCCTGCTGGGGGTGAGCTGCCTCTCAGGGGAGGGCGGGGGCCAAGAGCACTCTGCAACCTCCAGACAGGCAGGGCTCTGAGCCAATAGGACTGAACCCTCACCTTCCTCACAGAGGCTCGGCAGGCACTCAGCCGTCGGGGCAGGCTCCCTCCCACCCGCCCCGCCCGAGGGGGGATGAACACAGGGCGAGGGCGAATGCGTGTGGTTGCGATCGGCCCTCGGAGCAGTGCCCGCAGCCACCCGCAGGGCTGGAGTTTGGTGCTAGCGGAAACAGGCCCCCTCCCTCTGCCCCAATACCCAGCCCCGGATCCCCCGGCTGTCTCCAGCTCTGCTCTGTCTCCAGAGGGGCTGGTGTGAGCCCAGGGAGTCTGAGCTGATGGCGGGGAGCCCCCGGGCCTCCCGGGGAAGCAGCGGCTGAAACAGTCCAAGAGCCCTGCTGGCAGAGACGGGGTGAGAAGCCAGGGTGGGCAGGACCCGGGGGGCTCCGCCGAGTTCCCCACGCGCCTCACAGTCTCCTCTCCACGGGCTGCTGCAGACACAGCTCGCTGCCCGCCGAGATGATGGGCAGGTGATTGTCCATGTGGTAGCTGATCAGGTGACTGACGCTCTCGAAGCGATGATCCTTCGTCCGCACCTGCAGGAGCCAGAAATGGGGCTCAGGGGCTGGCCAGGAAGTGGGTGGAGCCTGGAGGCACCTTCGCCCTCTTGTGACCAAATGAGACATGGCAGCACAAACTCCGCAGAGCTGAGCCAGTGTCCTGTCCCGTCCACCCCCACACCGCTTGCAGGACCCGGCTGAGGCATCTCCAGGAGGGAGGGGTGGCCGTACCCACCTCTGGGGCGGGGTGGCTAAGGGCCCATGGGGCTGAGCTGGAGCCAAGGCCGGAGCGGGGCAAGGCTCCTGTCAATCGTTCTCACACACAAGAAACCAGGAGCCCGTGGGGGGCAGAAATATGGGGTGCTGGCCCCGTGCCCAGCATCCGGCAGGGTAACACCGGGCAGTGGCTTGGCTTTGCTCTGGGCTCCCAGCTCTGATTAGCTCTCCCCCCGAGCACCAAGCCCATAGGACTGGGGAAGGGCGCCACCGCCGTGGCCCCAGGGCGACTCACCACTCCCTCGGGGTCGACCAGCAGCAGGTGTTTGGGCTGCCCGCCCTGCAGCCCGGTCAGCACGTACTGGCCCGGTGTGGTGGTGCTCTCCCGCACCAGGAAGTCGCCGTTCACCTTCAGCAGCTTCTCCGCCTCCTTGCGGCTCATCTTCCCGTGGTACCAGGGCTCCCGCCGCAGCTGCTCCTCCATGGAGGCCAGGAGCTGGGCCGGCGGCAGCCCCACCGGCACCGCGGGCGGGACGCGCAGGGCATCCTCGAAGGGCTCTGCGGGGGGAGAGGAGCAGGGGTTGGATGGACACAGAGCCCACACCCACGCCCGTGCCCTGGGGCGCTAGCTGGTCAGACAGAGGCAAGCCAGGCCCCACAGCGCCAGTCAGTGCCAGCCCAGGGCTGCCGCAGGGGGCCAGCAGGACGGGCCAACCCCACTCACTCATGTCGAAGAGGTCTCGCTGGGCACTGCCGTTGGCCGTGCCCGGGATGCTGGCGGCAGAGGCCTGGCGCGACCTGTCCAGGTTCTGCACGTTGACATAGGACGGGTCGTCAAACAGGTCGGTGCGGATGGCTGGGCCAGCGCCGGGGGCGTATTTATCCCTTCCTGCAGGGAGGAGAGCTGCAGTTAGCAGGGCTTGCCAGCCAGAGAGCCAGACCTTCCCCCCCCCACCTCAGCTACAGGGTCCAACACCAACACCCCCCTCTCCCCCCGCTGGGCCTTGGGTTACCCCAGGGACCCCAGCAGAGACCCCAGCTAGGGGGCAGCAGGGGACCAGCCCTGCACTCTGCTGGGATCCCTTGATTTGCTCCACGTGATCCTGGCAAACCCAAAGATGATGCAGAACCGGACCCAGGGACATGAAAGCCCTGGGGCATTCGGCTCCCTGCCTTGGCACACACAGGGCACTGGGCCAGGTGCCATGGGGGATGCTCAGAGATTAGCCTGCCCCACTGTGGAGGGCAGCATGGAGGCAATGCTGGAGCTGGCACCGCTGTGCGGGGCAGGAAGGCGTACGAGGCCGTGCCAGGCCCCAGCAGGTGGGCGAGGGAGCCTGTGGCACAGCTGCCCGTGGTCTGGTACCTTGGGCAGGAGGGTGCTGCTTCCGGGGGTCGAGCTCTGCGCTGGACATCTGGCCCACAGGCTGCAGGAGGAAGAGACAGGCAGTGAGTAGCCGAGGCTCAGACTGCTCCCTTCTCCTCCCCGTGCCCGCAGCGCCCAGCTCCAGTGGCCTCCAGCCTGACCATCTGCCACCCATCCCTCTCCGACTGGCGACAGGCAGCTCCTTCGGGAGCGGACTGGCCTACAGATGCCCCCTGGGCATGGCCATACCCTGCCAGGTTTCACTCTGGGGTCTGAGCAGGCAAGGGGGACTCATTGGCCAGGCTCAGCCCTGAGTCGCTTCCTCTTTTTCCGGCCACACCATGGGGATGGCAGCTCCCCCCTGCTCCGAGCTGGCACCAAGGGACCCACCCGGCACGGCTTTGGGAAGGGGCGCAGTGGGACGAGCCGGCGAGAGCGTCACCCCCCCGTGGTGAGCGGTGCTTACCAGCGTTGCGCCCAGGTGGTTGGGCGTCTGTGCCGCGCTGGCGCCGTCACGCAGCCGCATGTCCACCACGCCCCCGAGGGGCGGCTCTTTGCCGGGGAAGTCGTTGTAGTATTGGTGATCCGATGGCTCTTCCTCCTCCTCGTCCCAGGCCGAGCCGTCGAACCCGGCCATCCTAGGGGGTGGGGAGCACTGGGTGAGTGGCAACGCGCCCGCTGCTCTCCCGTGAGCTCAGTGCCCGGCCCCCCACCAAGGCCGCTGGTGTTCCTCGTCTCAGGCCCAGCAGCCCCTGGACTGGACCCAGGCAGCCAGCGCATCCTGCCCAGAGCCCGGCCAGCCCGGGAGCTCCAGGGGCTCCCCCCACCCTGCAGCCCCCCCGTACCTGTCATGGGGAGTGACAAGCTTTGGGGGGTTTTTCAAGTACTGCTTGAAGCGCAGCTCGAAGGCCTGCCCAATGGTGCTGATCACGTCCTGTGCCAGGCCCTCGGGGCACTCCAAGATATGGCAGGCTGGAGAGGGAACAAAGCAGGGCTCAGAGGGAGGGACACCCCCCTCCACACACACACACACACACACACCCCGGGCACTGCCAGGCTCTCGTTACACCCACCCCTGGCCCACCTTGGCAGCAGGGCCCCAGCAAAGCAACAACTGCTGCTGCAGGCCCGGAGCCAGCCAGGGGAGCGCAGGGGTGGGGGGGCCGCCAGCCCAGCTCTCGTGGCCCTGGCTGGCTGGGGGGCAGCCCTGGGCTGAGGCAGGCGTCCAGCAGCCGTGGGCGGCCGGGAGATGGCAGAAGTCACTCACCTCTCTGATTGACGGGGTCTTTGGCAACGTAGGCGACGTACTCTGCAGTGTCCTGTGGGTGAGACGCAGCGGGTGAGGTGGCAGCGGCACCTGGAGCTGGGGGGGTGGGGGTGCCGCACCTACCCGTCGCCCACAGCCAGTGCTCAGCACACCAATGGCAGTCCCAGGCGTGAGGCTAGGGTGAAGGGCCAGGGGATGTCGCAGGGCACCAGCCCGGCCCTGCTGGCGTGGCTCACCCCTGCTTGGGCAGTAAGGGGGGTGCTGGCCAGATGCAAGGGCTTGGGTCAGAACGGCGCCGCGAGTGGGCCAGCCGTGGGGGAGAGCCCCCACCCCCACGAGGGAGCCCTGGGCGGAGGTGTGATGGAGCCCAGCCATCAGGGGAACCTGGACACGGCACAAAGGCCTCCAGCTGCTCACTCACCGGGTCCCCCCCGGAGGCGAAGGAGATGGACTGCATGTGATGGTTGGCGATGATCTGTGGGGAAGGGAGAGCCGTTGGTTAGACACAGCCCCCGGCTGCTCTGCCCAGCCAGGGACGCCTGTGGGGGGGAGACACCCCCAGGGACGTGGGGTCTCCGCTCGGCCTTCGGACCCCCCCGCCCCAGAGCTGGCAGCATGGACCTGCCCTGCACAGTGCCCCATGTTGCGGAGTCAAGGGCCTGGGTCGAACCAGTGACCCTGTGCGGGGGGCCCAGCACAGGGGGACGAGGGGCAGGCCTGGCCCGTGTCCCCCAGGCAGACAGGGAGTGGAGCTGGATAGGCGGGGGCAGGCGCCCCACTCCGGCCCCCCCGAGCCTCGCTCCTGCCCGGCCAGTCTCACCTGCTTGCAGTCGGACGCCATGAGGTTGAGGCTGCTGGTGGAGATGGTGAGGGTGATGGGCATGCCGGCGAACTTAAGGTTGCTCTTGCCCAGGATGGAGTTGAGGGAGCGGCCGCAGGGCTGCGGAAGCAAAGGACCGTCCGCTAGGGGGCTGAACACCTCTCACTGCCCAGCCAGGCCCCGAGTGTCCCGGGGCTCCAGCTCTTCGCATCGGCCGCCCCCAGGCCTGGCACGGAGCGACCGGGAGCCTCTCGCCGAGGCCCTGGGCCAGGCGGGAGCAGAGCTGGGCTCAGTCACACCAGCCCCTGTGCAGGCCCCACCACCCCTCACCTTCCAGGAAAGGCAGCAGCCCGGCCCCTCCTGCCCGGCTTTTGGCTCTGCTCGATCCCCCCCCCCCCCCCACATCCATTAACCCCGGGCGCTGGGTGGGGGAGGGCTGCGCTCGAGCAGCCGCCTCACCCCTCCATTAGCAGCAGACAAGGGCCGCAGGGACTTAGCCCAGCCCAGCCACCTCCCACTGCAAGGGGCAGACGCAGGGGCCGGCCAGGAGCGGGCTGGAGGCTCCTGCTCCAATGGGAGGGGGGGGAAGCAGGGGTGCGCATGGGCACCCTCCAGAGATCCATGGGGAGGGGGTGTGCATGTGCCTCCCTCCCCCCTCTGCAAACACAAGGGCTTCCCAGCCCCCACTGTCCGTCCCCCCCCCCCCGAAGCCTCCTGCCTGATTCCTAGAACCGGGTCAATTCCAGATGAGCGGGGGCTGGTCCTTCCTGCCTCCCTGGGGTGAGAGCAGGAGTGTGTGGGAGGTGAAGGAGCCAGAGTCCTGGCACCCACGCCATGTCCGCCCCTCGCCCCCACCCGTGGCCCCAGGGAGTCAGCGCCAGGGCTGCCCCGACTCGGCCCCACTCCAACCGCCGGAGCGCGCTGCCTGTACCCGGCCCGGCCTTACCTTCCTCCTCCGGACGGCTCCTTTGGCACCGGGCACCGCCTCGCACACCAGGCTGATCGCCTCCCTGCGGGGAGCACAGGGCGAGTCAGGGCAGCCCCAGGGAGCAGCCAGGCCCCAGCCACTTCCCCCGAGGAGCCCCCCGCAGTATCCCTTCCCCCGGGATACTGCCCGGTGACACACAGACCCAAGGGCAGGCAGGGCAGGCACAGATCTTAGCCCACTTGGGGCGAGCGAAGCTACACGGAGACGGGCCCCTAGCCCAGGGCCTGGAAGCGGCTCTGCAAGGGGGATCGGCCCTGCCCCCCAGAGAGGCTGCAGTCGTTCAGACATACCAGCCTTGTGCAAAGGGGTCAAGGGTCATGGCTGGGCACAGAAAGCGGGGAGGGGCTGGGAAGAGACTGCCATCCGGAGAGTCCCAAACCATTCTCTGCAGGCCGGCCCAGCGGGGCCCGGCCGGGGGGGGGGGAGGGACGCGGGCGGAGCCCAGCCGGGGGAGGGATGCGGGCGGGGCCCCCTTTGCCTGGCAGAGGCTGGAGCGAGCGTCTGGTTTCACTAAGAAGCCCATCGACAGATGCACCGGTCTCCTTGGTACCTCCTCTGCAGCTGCCGTTCAGACCCCCGCACGCTCCTTGGGGGGCAGGGGGCACCATGGGGCTTGCTCTGGGCCCAGCGTGGCCTGGCTGCTCCCCCGAGCTTGGCTCACCCGCAGGGCACTGGGTCAGAACCCACCCTCTGGGCCCGTGGGCATCAGCGCAGGGGCACGAGCGGGTGCCCCTCCCAGCGTGAGGCCTCTCTGCCCACAGCCCGGCTCCCAGGAGGTGGGGCAGCCTGGGGCTCACCTGGTGACCTGAGTCCTGGTGTTGAAATCCAGCGCCCGCATGGACTGGAGAACTTCCACGCAGCCCATGTACTGAGAGAGAGAGAGAGAGAGCATCAGACGGCAGGATAGGGGTCAGCCCCATAACCCCCCAAGCCCGCTGGGACGGCACAGCCCAGCCCCTCCCGCCTGCTCCAGGCTGCAATGCTGGCAGGCTGCTCCCCCAGCCCCACAGCTCCAGCCCCACAGCTCCCAAGCGCCGTAGGGTGAGCTGCAGGGGTGGAATGGGGAGGGGCTGGGGCTGGGCACTGGCTGGCCTCACCGACGGCCCCCCATGGGCTCACACGGGGAGGTGGGGAGCAGAAATATATCACGGCGCTAAAGAACACCGCCCCCCCCCCCCCGGTGTTTCTCGAGGGGAGGGTCTGGGTTGGTGCCTGGCTCTGGGGCACCATCCCTCAGATGCCAACGCCCCCCAGGCGCCCCCTGGGGGATTTCACCACACAGAAAACTGGGGTGCCAAAGCCCTCAGTCACTGCACACGCCCAGCCCCATTCCCAGGATGGTTCCGGGAGCCCGCTGGTGCCCCCTTGGCTTGGCAGAGCCCTGCCTCTCTTGGCTGAGGCCAGCTGGGTAAGCACTGGCCCTGGGAGCCTTTGGTCCCTGCTGGGCTAGGCACTCACGCCAATCGCAGGAACTCTCACTTCTGCTTACCAAGAACAACGCTTCTCTATTCTGTGCCCCCCGTTTGTGGCCTTGATGCCGAGGGGGGGAGGAAGGATCCCCCCGAAGAGCTAAATCCAGCCTTCCCTGTCTCTTCCTATGCTGCGGGGATGGGGGCGCAGGGCTCTGAGGGGAGGCCCCCAGCAAGGGACTCTGAGCAGGGCCCCCTGCAGGCTGGAAACGGGGCTGCTTAATCCTGGCTTAGGTCACAAGTGAAACGAGTTGGCTGGCCTCAGCCTGGTGCTCCGTGTGCATGACCTGCCCCAAATGCGTCACACACACCCAGGCTGTGAGCAGGGGGCTGCCCGGCAGGAGGGGGCTGCCCAGCAGGGCTGGGTGTGGGAAGCTGAGTCCCCTTCCACAGCCCTGCGCCCTGCCCCAGCCTCCGAGGCAGCACTCGGCAGAGGGACCAGCCCAGCTGAAAAGCATGAGGCAAACAGGAAAGGGCCAGCCCAGCTGGGGGAAGTGCCTGGCGCTGCCCCACCACGCACGGGGCTCTGCAGGCTGAGCGAACATTGCGGGCGGGCCCCAGCTACCCCACCCTGGGGGGAGACAGCCAGGAGCGCCCCAGCACCAAGCCTGAGGGCGTCTCTCGGAGCAGAGAGCTGGGGTATCGGGCTCTAAGCACATGCACTGCCGTGGCCAGCGAGTCTGGCTCGCTGCTGCCCTCTGCCGCATGGCGCCAGCGCCGCAGTGCCAGCACGTCCTGGGGTCTGTCCCCAGGGCAGGGTTTAAGCAGCGCCCATGGATTGGTTCCACACCTCCTCCTCAATTATTGGGAGTGGACCACACCCCCCTGACTGATTTGGCCTTCACCACTGGTTCTCTGCTTGTGAGGTAACTCCCTTCTCTTCATGTGCCGGGATATTTATGCCTGGATCTCTAATTTTCACTCCATGCACCCGAAGACGTGGGTGTTTCACCCACAAAAGCTTATGCCCAAATAAATCTGTTCGTCTTTAAGGTGGCACCGGACTCCTGGTTGTGCAGGTGTGGCTGGGCATGCCCAGTTATACCCGTGCCAAGGCACATGGGGGTAAAGGGTGGTCCAGCGGATGGCGCAGCCCAGAGACTTTGATCCCAGCATGCAGTGCTCCCCCTCCACGTGAGTGGCCAGGCAGCAAAGCATGCTGGGAGCTGCAGTCTCCACGGGCACCTCTGACGAAGCCCCCCACTGCCAAAGCAAACGGCCAGGGCGGGGGTCCCGGCATGGAGCGACAGGCGCCGCGGGAGGGACCCCCAGCTGGGAGCGGGCTGGGCTGGGTCACAGGGAGGGGAAGGCTCCTGGCCACCTGCATCTGCTCGGCAAGAGCCTCCATGCCCGACAGACTCCTCGTGGACATGGGCACCAGGGAGCCTGGCAACACTTCTCCACGGAGCAGCTGTGTGCTGGAGAGCTGCCTCGGGCTGACAGTGCCTCCCACAGCGCCCGTCTGCGAGGGCATCTGCCTGGCGGACTCGGGAGGTACCCTGATCCCAGCTGCCCCCACCCCGCCTGCCACACCACTCCGCTCGCAGGGGGTGCGGCAGCCACCAGCCCAGGCGCTTTGAGACATTAGTGGGGTGCCCTCCGGAGGGGCGGGGGCCAGCCAGCCGTGGCTGAGGTGCACAAAGGGGGAAGAAAACCCCACTGGGCACACAAAGGAAGCAGCTGTGTCCAGAGCAGCTCCCCGCCCGGCCCGCAGGGGATGGGCCCCGGTTTGGAGAGCTCGGGGAAGGGCTGAGGCACTGGACATGAAAGTTCCTTCCTCCCTGAGCAGCAGCCACACAGGGCCGGGCACTCGCGGGCCGCCCCCCGCATGCAGGCAATGACAGCGCCCTGGGCAGGGTTCAGAGACACTGCCCTGCCTGGCCCTCCCGGTGTCTCCCCCGAGCCCCATCCCGTCCCCGACAGGGCCCCCCCAGATCCGATCCTGGCCTCCCGGGAGCCGTGTTCCCCCTGGAGGGCAGTGCACAGCCCCACACACTGCCCTGCCGGGGCGTGGAGCAATGTCCCCTGCGGGGGGGCTGGGCCCCTCCCCCGCCGCACTCACCCTGACGAGGTAGGAGACGCCGGGGCCCATGACCTTGTCGTCGGGGTGCAGCCAGCCGCGGGTGGGCTTATTGACGAAGCTGCCGTGGCGGGTCCATTCGTCGCCCCCCAGCTGGCCGCCTTCCACCCGCGTCTTCTTCCCGCAGCTCAACTTGTTCATATCCTGGGGACAGACAGCGACAGGCCCCGCTGAATCGGGGCTGGGGGCGCCCGCCAGCGCCACACCCGGCTC
Organism: Chelydra serpentina; assembly: GCA_037349315.1. Classification (NCBI taxonomy): domain Eukaryota; kingdom Metazoa; phylum Chordata; order Testudines; family Chelydridae; genus Chelydra; species Chelydra serpentina. The sequence goes on from JBAIAC010000392.1 coordinate 228,640, forward strand.
CCCGAGGCTCCCCGCCTCCTTCATGCCGACGGCCGAGAAGCCCCGCAGGCTGAGCAGGTTGGAAGGGTAGGAGAGCTTCAGGTTGGCCATTTTGGGGAAGAAGGAGCACAGGGTGGTGGGGCTGTCCTCGGACTCCGACGAGAGCTCCCCGATGGGCAGCATGGGGCTGAGGGAGGAGGATGACAGGGAGCCGGGCAGGGACTCCACTGGGGACCCCGTGCCGGCCACTGCCTCCTCCAGGGAGGAGACCGACTCGTTCCGGAGGTGGCTGTATTTACTCTTCTGCAGCAGATCCATGCTGGAGGGGCTCAGGCAGGGCCAATCTGGCTCTGGATCAGGCCGCTGGAGAGGCAAAGAGCCTAGGGCAGCCAGCACCCTGGAGAGCAGGATCTCCAGTAACACCCGGCCAGGCCAGCCCCCCACCAGCGCAGCATGACCGCTGGGAGAGCCGGGCCCCGAGCCCCTAGCCAATGAGCGTCACCGGGAGCAGGCAGGAGGAAGCAGCAGCGTCTGTCCCCCGGCAGAGCTCATCTCCCCGCGACACACAGCCCCGTGTGCGCCAGCGCTCCCCAGGCAGCGGCCAGGCTGGGTCCCGCTCGTTACAGCCCGTCAATAACAAGCAGCGTGGCGAGGACCGGACAGGGAGGGACCCGCTGGTGCAGGCAGCTGGAGAGCAACCCCTGCCCCCGGCGGTCCCAGCTCAGCTGCAGAGAGGAAGCAGGCGAGGCCGAGGGCTGCGCCCGACGGGGCCGAGCGCTTGGCAGCCCGGTGGGCGAAGCAGCCGGAGCTACAGGCTGAGCCCAGGGCTGCTGCTTCTCCACCTGTCAGGATATCCGCAAGCCGGGCTGCCCAGCGCCCCCCGCCCTGCCAGCCCGCCCCGGCCCCTGCCCCCAGCCCAGCTAGCAGGAAATCAACGGCATGAATATTTAAAGTCCGGAGACAAGGCAGCCACAGAGCGTGTTCCAGCCCAGCCCGGCTGCACTCTGGGCACCAGCCTGGAGCCGACGAGGCCCCTCGGTGGGCCCACGTGCTGGGGGCAGGGAGGCTGCTCCCCTCTCCAAGGCAGCGGGCACCAGGCAGGCTTGGCGGGGGGCGCGTGGGCCAGGAGCGATGTGGCTGGCGCACGCGTCCAGCCACGGCCTGGAGCCGCCGAGAGGAGCCGGGAGCTGGGCAGAGACCAAGCAGGGCCAGGCGCAGGGAGCTGGTGCGTTGCTGGCCCCAGCCAGAGGTGCAGGCGGAGCTGGGGAGGGAGCTGCTGCAGCCGCTGCTAATTGCTGCTGCTTCCTGGCCGCGCTGCTCTAAGTGACTGCGGCTCCCGGGAGAGGAGGGGGGCTGCTGCCAATCGGAAGGGCAGTGCTGACTCACAGCCTCTGCCCACAGCCTGGGGGGGGCTCGCTCCCTCCCGAAGGGGTGGGGTCGCAGGGAGGATCTAGAGCAGAAAATCAAGGTCACGGGGTGGGGCGGAGCCAGGGTGATGGCAGAGCAGGGGGCTTTGCCTGCTGAGCACATGGGGGGGGGGCACAGACCGGGGGTGCCCTCTCCCTGTCTGTGTGCTGGCAGGGGGCACCACAGCTCCCCGTGCTTGGCCCCTTCCCCCATCCGGCTCGCGTCGCACCACTGACCAATGGGCTCCCCCAGCACCCCACTGCAAACTCCCCTTTCCGACGCCCCGCCCTCCCACTGGGGTGGAGAGAGCCTCCTTCTCTGCAGTGCCCGCAGCAGCTGTTTGCGGCCCCCTGCCCTTCCCAAACCTGCCAGCCACTCTGAGCACCGAGCTGGTTCCAGCACGCCGGGGCACGAGACCCACGTCCTCACGCCTTGTGTGTGTCACTTACAGCCAGGCCCAAGCCCCAGGGACTGGCAGCCCCCCACCCCGCCCCCCCATGCTGCTGCAGCCAGCCCTGGTCACGGCAGCACTGGGCTGAGGCCAGAGGCCTCTGGGGCAGCCTCGGGTCGGAGCGAGGGGGATACAATCAGCAACAGCCCCCAGGGCTACCTGCAAATTGCCAGCTCCCCGCTGGGCCGCAGAACCACGTCTGGAGAACACTGAGCTCTCTAGCCCCGGGCCAGGGATGTTTGGGCTGGTGGGCAGTCCTCACTAGTGTTCAGAGTGAACGCCCAATTCCGGCCACGCCGCTCAGAGCTATTGTTTCAGGCTCTCTGCAGACTCAGGACAACAGCGCTGCTTTGGCTGCTCTCCGGCCAGAAGGGCTGGAAACACAAGGGGTGGGGAGCACCCACAAGGGGTGGGGAGCACCCACAAGGGGTGGACCCCGAAGCAAACAAAAAGCCCTGGCTCCAGCCCTGGACCCAACGCCATGAGATTTCAATGGCAGGGCCCCTTACGGCCGCTCTGGCTCTGAATGGAGGCTGGAGCTGAGCCCCGCAGGGCAGGATGGGGATTCCTGGGCGCTGCACCCCTCAAAGGATGGGGAGCCCCGGCTCCAAGCCACGGAGCAGCACCACCTCGCCAAGGTCCGTCCCCCGCCCCCAGGTGTCAGCGCTTCCCGGCCGCTGTGCGAGCCCTGGCAGGCAGCCACGACAGCGAGGGAAATGGAAGTCTGGCCAAGGCTGGAAATAGCCTCCCGAGCGGCGCGTGCGGCGGCGCAAAGGGGCTGCTGCTAACTATAGCAGGGAGGCTCAGCCGGCCTCCGGGAGCCACCAGCACCACAAGAGAGTCCTCGGGCGCAGCGGTGAGACCCCTGTGCCCACCCCGGGAGACCCCCTGTGCCCCCTCCCAGGGAGCTCCCTGTGCACGCGCACACACACACACACACACACACACACACACACACACACACACACACACACACAGGGAGACCCCTGTGCCCACCCCGGGAGACCCCCTGTGCCCCCTCCCCCCCCCAGGGAGAGCCCTGTGCCCACCCCGGGAGACCCCCTGTGCCCCCTCCCAGGGAGCTCCCTGTGCACGCACACACATACACAGGGAGACCCCTGTGCCCCCCGCTAGGGAGACCCCTGTGCGTGCACACACACACACACACACACAGGGAGACCCCTGTGCCCACCCCGGGAGACCCCCTGTGCCCCCCCCCCAGGGAGAGCCCTGTGCACGCGCACGCACACACAGGGAGACCCCTGTGCCCACCCCGCTAGGGAGACCCCTGTGCCCACCCCGGGAGAACCCCTGTGCCCCCTCCCAGGGAGCTCCCTGTGCACGCACACACACACACAGGGAGACCCCTGTGCCCACCCCGGGAGACCCCCTGTGCCCCCTCCCCCCCCAGGGAGAGCCCTGTGCACACACACACATACACAGGGAGACCCCTGTGCCCCCCCGCTAGGGAGACCCCTGTGCGTGCACACACACACACACACACACAGGGAGACCCCTGTGCCCACCCCGGGAGAACCCCTGTGCCCCCCCCAGGGAGAGCCCTGTGCACGCACACACACACACACACACACAGGGAGACCCCTGTGCCCACCCCGGGAGACCCCCTGTGCCCCCCCCCCAGGGAGAGCCCTGTGCACGCGCACGCACACACGCACACACACACACACACAGGGAGACCCCTGTGCGCCCCCCGCAGGAGATTCCTGTGCCCCCCCCCCCCAGGAAGACCCCTGTGCGCCCCCCGCAGGAGATCCCTGTGCCACACCCCAGGGAGATACTTGTATACCTCCAGCCCACCCCATGGAGATCCCTGTGCGCCCCCACCCCAGGGATATCCCTAGGCACCCTGCACCCCTCCCGCAGAGAGATCCCTGTGCGCCACCCCCCCACCCCCCAGGGAGATCCCTGTGCACACACACACACACACACACAGGGGAGAACCCCGTGCACACACTCCTCCCAGCAGGATTCACCAGCGCTCACCACAGCCTCTCGCACGAGGGAAGGACCATTCCAGGGGTCCCTGCAGTCCGTGGCGGAGCAGAGCTCACCCTGGCCTGGGGCCCAGCAGTGCTGCCCAGCCACTCGAAAGAAATGCAGGAAGCCTGGGTGCAGGAAGCAGCGACCCCCGTCCCCGGCATTCCCTGAGCCCCACAGCCTAGCCCGGCTGCATGCTCGTGGCAGGCATGGAGGGGGCTTGCGCCCCCCAGAGGCCAGGCAGCTGCTCACTGCCCTCTGCTGGAAGGGGCGAACAGCCAATGGAAATGGGGTCAAAGGTCACCGAGCGTTTCCCAGGAGAGTCCAGACGTCCCAGGCAAACTTCAAACAACACCCCCCCTCCCCACCCCCGCCCAGCAAGCACCGGCCTCTTGGCTCCACCCCTGCACCGGGCTCTACCTGCCTAGCACGCCTGGGAGGGGGCTGGAGCTGTGCCCTGCCACTCTGCAGGAGGGGGCAGAGCAGCCCCCCCCCCCCCCCGCAACCCCCTGCTCTGCGCCTTTCCCACTGCCCGCCCCACCTCCCTGGAGCAGCTTCCTGCAGCGCAGGGGCCAGGACACAAGCTGGCTGGAGTTGCACACAGGAAGCAGCTGCCCCTGGGAGCAGGGAGTGAGGGGCAAAGGGAGCGGCTCAGGGCTTCCCCTTAACTCCTTCACTCCCGGACCGGGCCCAGCCCCGGAGCACAGGGGTGGGGGACCAGGCATGGGCAGTGAGGGCTTGGCGGGGGATTTACGCAACCGATCCCAAAAGAGACCTGAGCTCCACAAACTCACTCCTGATCTGCGGGTTCCCCGGCTATCCCAGCCGGGCTCCCCCATCCCAGCCGGTGCCCCTCACTCCCAACCCGCAGCCCCCCGCTATCCCAGCCGGGCTCCCCCATCCCAGCCGGTGCCCCTCACTCCCAACCCGCAGCCCCCCGCTATCCCAGCCGGGCTCCCCCAGCTCTGCCAGTGCCCCTCACTCCCGACCCGCAGCCCCCCACTATCCCAGCCGGGCTCCTCACTCCCAACCCGCAGCCCCCCGCTACCCCAGCCAGGCTCCCCCAGCCCAGCCGGTGCCCCTCACTCCCGACCCGCAGCCCCCCACTATCCCAGCCGGGCTCCTCACTGCCAACCCGCAGCCCCCCGCTACCCCAGCCAGGCTCCTCACTCCCAAACCGCAGCCCCCCCACTACCCCAGCCGGACTTCCCCAGCTCTGCCGGTGCCCCTCACTCCCAACCCGCAGCCCCCCCACTATCCCAGCCGGGCTCCTCACTCCCAAACCACAGCCCCCCGCTACCCCAGCCGGGCTCCCCCAGCTCTGCCAGTGCCCCTCACTCCCGACCGCAGCCCCCCACTATCCCAGCCGGGCTCCTCACTCCCGACCGCAGCCCCCCGCTACCCCAGCCGGGCTCCCCCAGCTCTGCCAGTGCCCCTCACTCCCGACCGCAGCCCCCCACTATCCCAGCCGGGCTCCTCACTCCCGACCGCAGCCCCCCGCTACCCCAGCCGGGCTCCCCCAGCCCGGCTAGCCCAGCCCTGGGCTCCCCCGCACAGCTCTGCCGGTGCCCCTCACTGCTGCCCCATGGTCTCCCTGCTAGAACAGTCCTTGGTTTCCAGACACGGAGCACAGGTTACATAGACCTAAGCCAAGCTGCAGAGATTTAGCAAGAACAATGTGGGACTAGGATGGGACCGGACAACTCACTTCACACGTGACTTGGGGCAGGCGGAGCAACCCCCGGCCGGCATGGACACTCCTTGGCCCCCAGAGTCCCGTTTACGCGAGCGAGCCCCTCAGCAGAGACAAACAGTCATGCTGGGGTTCCCCCCAGCACAGCCCCCAACGGACAGCTGGGTAAACCACTCCCAGCCACCCACTGCCCACTCAGGCAACAGCAGGGAAACCGGGTTAAAACCCACCCTTGGCTGTGTGTGGACCGGCGGCCCCAGGAGCCCAGTCCCAGTCACGTACCCCCTGCACCGTGGGGCCGCCTGCCAGGCGGGCCAGGCCAGGCCAGGCTCTCCCATCTCTGCAGCCCGGGACGGGGCATCGTTAGGTTCAAAGTTGCTGCGGGTAGCTCCCCAGGACTTCAACGGACCACAGAACGGCTGCAGCATCCACCCATCTCCCCAGGGCCAGCTGGTGGCCCTGCGCCCCCAAATGGGGCAGCCCACCCCTCTGGTGTAGTCCCCCCATGTGACGGGGACTCCATTAGGTAAACCTACAGCACTGCCTGTATGCAGACCAAGGCCCCAGGGGAGTAGGCAGGTCTGGGGGAGTAGCCCGGGGTAGCCTGGAGAGGGCAGGGAGCCCATGGCTAAGGGGGCTATCTCAGCGCCCCACGGGGGAGCCCCTGGATGCTGCAGGAGCTGGAGGAGGCAGAGCTGCTCTCTCCCAAGGCCGGGGGGACCTGCGGGGAGCCAGGGCCCTTGGAGAGCCAGACCCTGATCCCTGCCCAGATCCCTTGAGACCGGGAAAGCAGGTGGCCCAGGAGCCTGAGCTAGAGAGACAAATGGTCTGACCCGCCTGTCAACAACTGTGGCCAGGCGAGGCCCTAGCTCTTCTTCAGCTGCCAGTGCACAGGGAGACCCCTCCCCGCCAGGCCCATACGGCCTGCCCAGAGCTCCCGGGGAGCCCTCGCCTGTGCAGGCGGCAGCCAGGGGCCAGGAGAGAAGCCGGCCCCAGGGCTCTGCGGGCTCCCTGTGGGACCAAGGCCTTTGCCTTCCAGCCACCCTGCCGCGCTCCTGGCACCGGGCGGACAGCAGGGCCCATGCAGTGCAGCCCCAGCCAGGCATCGGGGTGCAGGACCCGGAAGGGGGAGAGTGCGGCCCAGCTACTGGGCACAGGACGTGCTCTCTGGCTGCCAGACTCCAGCAGAATCCAGCCCCTTCCCAAGCAGCTGCTCCGGCCCAGGGCTGAGTGCGCTGGGGAGAGCGGAGAGCAGGTGGGGACAAGCCCTGCGGACAGGCCTCCCCCCATCCCGCCGGGCAGCCCCAGAGACGTCGTGAGACTTCTCTGAGGAGCAGAGCTCACAGGCCCGGGGCCACGCCTCCCAACTCCTTCTCTGGGGCGGCCGCACGCAGCGGCTCTGCCGGGTCCTTCCAGGGAGCCGAGTTGTGGGGCAGGCGAGCAGCCTGGGAGGAGAGCCAGGCGGAGCCGTGCACACACACTGACGCACAGTCTGTGCGAGTTCAGGAGACGCTGCACCAATTCACGCCTCCTGGGCCCTTCCACCCCTCCCTCATGGACGTGCCCACCTGCTTGCTCCTGCAGCCAGGAGACCTCACCCAGAACTGACACAAGGTCTCTTGGACAGGCCAGATCCCCTGGCAGCCTGCGATCCCGATGTGCAGCCACCCGACAGCTGCGGATGGGACGAGCTCCCTGGGGGCAGGGCGGGCGGCTCAGGAAATGCACCAGCGAAGGGAGCCGTGCAGACGTCTCCCCGGGAAGGGGGGCAGATGTCGGTGAGGTTTGCCCAGTGGCAGGTCCCTTCCCAAGCGACACAGCAGAGACACGGGTGACACCGCTACCAGATCCCACAGGGCGAAAGCATCTGTCTCCCATCTCCCACGCCAGCCCTCTCCCCCTCTCGCACATGCAGGCTACCCGCAAGTCTCTGCGGCAGCAGGAGCCGTGCGTCCAGGGACGGCTCTTCGCCACCAAGGGGGGATGGAAATTGTGGGACCCCCAGGAGTCACATTCACGGCCCCCTTTGGGGTCATGACCCCATGGCCGGGCACAGCTGCTCAGTGAGAAACACACCAAAGCCCAGAGAGAAGGCGCAGAAGAGGCCAGTCGGGACCAGCAGGCCCGAGTGAGAGAAGGGAAGTCTGGTCCATCACCAAAGCCGCCTACCCACCACCACAGGCCCCGAGAGCCGCTGGCCTTACCACGTACTCCATCTGTGCCGCACCCGGGGAGCAGAGCCACAAAGCCCCTCTGCGTGGAGTCCAACCTGCGGTTCAGCAACAAACAGGGAGTTAGCCGGCCTGGCCCAGCCCCCCGGTGCATGGAGCGATCCCCTCGCCATGTCTCATCAGAGCAGCCTCTTCCCCGGCGGGCTGACTCGCTGCTGGGCTCTGTCCAAGCCCGGCCTGCCCCAGGAGGTCACCACGAGCCGGGGAGGAGACGGCGTCTGGCTGCTGGGGGTCGCACATGGGAGCCTCTGGCGCTGTCTCCTCGTTCGGATCCCTGCTTGCCCGACACTGGGCTTGGGAGGCCGCCTGGCACCCGCTGCCCCTGAGGAGGCCTAGCAGGCAAGTGCGGGAAGTTTGGGGTCTCAGCCAAGGTTATGCCGAGGCCTGGAGCCGCCAGGGTGCGGTGGGGAGATGAAGGGCTGCCTGGGGACACTGCTTGCCACACACACCCCCAGCCAGCCCACAGGAATCTCCCTTAGAGGAGCAGCAAACCCAGCGAGCCACTGGGACGACGTTGGAAGCCCATTTCCTTGTGTAGCAGCCCAAGGGGCACCAGACCAGAGCAACCGAGCCTCCAGACAGAACCTCCTGTGACACTGCAGCCAGTGGGGCAGGCTGACGCGCCCTGCCAAGAGACGCTGGGCTCTCACCCCCACAGCCAGGAGCCTCCGCCAGCACCTCCAGCCAGGAAGGGAGCAAAGCAGTGGGGGCCCGTGACCGGGTCCTAGCAAACACCCAGGGCTGCACCTAGTCCCGGCCCCCTCACATCCCACGCCCCATGGGGTCTATCCGAGAGCCGCCCAGGCTGCTGCTGGGACTCCCCAGGACACTGCAGCTTTGCCGGGTTAGTGTCGTGTCCCCCCCAGGGGGCCCCACAGCACCATCCAGAGCCCTCACCTTCCGAGGACACCGCCCCTGCGGGCCCAGCCACTCCTCCGCCTGCGGGAGCAGCACTCGCAGCCCCAGAGCAGCGCCCAGTGAGCTTGGCAGGCGCAGGGCATGGGGGGTAGGAGGGAGGCCAGGGAAGGGGAGGAGGTTCCAGGCCCAGGGAGAACATGGCAAGGGCAGTGGGCACAGCTCCTTCTACAGCCCAGTAACGCCCTACTCAGCTCCCAGGCCCGCCCACCCCTCCTCCCTTCGGCCAGGAAACCGCCCTCCAGGCACAGCAGGGAAACAAACCCAATTTACTTCCTGGTAGCAACCGGGCCCTTCAATCCCAGCCCACAAGCGCATCCCAGAGCCAGGGACAGGCCAGCGGGAGTAGATGCCACTTGCCCTTTGACCCCGTGTCCGAGGTAACCACCCATTAGCATGAGCCAGTGAGACGTTCACAGCTAGCGGAGCCAGGAGGGCTGGGGGGGCCCTCGGCTCCACTCCAGGGCACCCCAGGACCAAGGCGACCATCACACAGAGCACCCGGGGAAACCCACCCCAGAGGGAGGGGAGATGGAAGCACAGCCACTGGCAGGGTGGGGCGTGGGGAGCCTGGAAGAGGCGCTGTCTGGGCGAGCCGGGAGCCCTGAGATACCCCAGAGGGGCTGGAACGAGGCGATGCCCAGGTAGCCCACAGGAGCTCTCCGACCAGCCCAGCCAAAGGAAACCGCCCGGCCCTCCCGCCCCCCTCCTTCCCCAGGGCTACGAGAGCTAAAAGCAAACCCCAGTCAATCAGCCCTGGCAGCATAAAGTCAGGGACCGCTGGTGCCACCACCCCTCCCCCAAACACCACGTCTGGCCCCCGGAGCTGGGCCGGACCCATTCCCCAGACACGGGGCAGGCGTCAAGCAGCACTTTGGCCAGAGGCCGGTGGGTTCTCTCCCCTCAGCCCTTCTAGACAGGAAGCTCCCTGGGGCATGGGCTGCATCTACCGAGCACCCACACGGTGTGGGCAAGGGGCAAGCCCAGCACGCAGCCCTGGGCACACGGTGCCAGACCGTTCGGGCGCCACCTACGAGGCAGCAGAAATCCACTTGCAAAGCATGTGTCCGCGAGGTTCTTTCAGTCCCTTTCTTCTGCTCCCAACAGCAGAGACAGCGAAAGGGCTTTTCCCATCCGGGGCTGGATCCAGGCTCTGGCTGGCCCAAGGGAACCAAAGCCCCATTCTTCGCAGGGCAGGGATACCCCTTCCCACTCACGTCCTCCCTGGGAGCCGGAGCCCGAGTCTCACATCCGTTCTGCCAAACTACGAGCCCCAGCTGGGCCCACCTGGTTTCGCCAGAGCGTTCGGCCTGCTGGGGCCATGAACGTTCACAACACAGGAGGCTTCTCTGCAGCCTAAATTTCATTTCCTGACTCAGCATTTCTGGCAGGCATCACTTGGCAGCCCAAGGGGCGGGAGCCGGGGCTGTCTGAGCAGAGCAGCGCCTGGCACGCAGGTTAGCTGGGCAGCTGCCAGGCAGCCTGGCGAGGGCAGGGGAGTCAGGCCAGCAGCAGGCTCAACTAGCGGCTGTTTCCCAGGAGCGTCACTCAGGTAGGGCCCTGTGACTAGAGAGGCCCAGATGATTTTCCTCGCCCGGCCGGAAGAGTTCAGACGTAAATAAATAAGCAGCCATTAGGGCCTGGGCAGCCAGCAATAAATCACGTGGCAGAGCTGCCGGGCACAACACGGGCTAGGCAGAGAAAACCTCAGCAGCTTTGCCAGCAGACCCGGTGCCATTAAAGTGACGCTCAGCCCAGGTCCAGCCCAGGTCACTCCAGGGAACACTCCAAGCTACCCCTGCAGCAGCAACCAGGGGGACCCCAAGCCGGGACAGAGCATGGCCGGGCTCAGGTTGGAGGCTGTTGTGCACGGGAGGGGGAGCAGAGGTCGGCGGGGCAGAATGCGGGAGCGTTGGGAGTATTCCTGCTCACAGCAACTTCGGATGCCAAGACTCGGGGAGGTTCTTAAAATACATCCCGAGGGGAGGCTCTGTGAGGCTGGGACACAAAGGCAGCAATGTAGGTGTTAATCCAAGGCCCTAGCAACAGTGACTAATCCTACCCGCCCGCTCTCCCCACCGCGCACTGTAATTTTACCAACATCAGCTACAAAACCCAAAGTTTAAACAACACTCACATTCGGACAGCAAACCACAAGAGGCAGGAAATTCACAGGCTGGGTGAGAACCCGGGTCGCGTTTATGCAACACGGCCAGGCTCGGTGATGAGAGAACGCTGCTCTTGCAGCCTGAACTTGGCATTTCTGCACTGGGCTCAATAGCGCCGGCCCAGTCGCCTCTCAGGGTGAAGAGTCCAGCCTGTGAAATATACACCCGACAAGCGACAGCCCAGTCCTCGTCCTGCCCTTTGTTTACGTCAGCGTCTAGCAGGGCAGGAGGGGTCGATTGTTCTTTCGGTGCATAAGGCCCCAGTGCCCAAAGGGCCCGGGGCAAGGGATGTGCCGGACCGTGCCAACGGCGACGCAGCCTGATCAACGGCAGGCCAGACATGACTCCAACACCCCTCCGCCCTACACAGGAGACAAACATTCCACGGTCTCGTTGGGACGGGCGAGCATTCCGCACAGCTGCCCCGCCCACGGTCAGACAGTTCAATCCCGGCACGTGGTGGGCAACCCCTTGGAGCCCCTTTGGGATCCCGGGCTCTCAAGCGCGCTGCCTTTGCTCACACTAACACTGGCAACTCTGCACAAGGACTGGGCTCAAGCTAGCGCCGCGCAGGGGCCGGTGTGGCCGCCTGGCATAGCTACCTGCAGTGCTGGGCTTTCCCCAGTTCCCAGGGCCACGAACCTGCCCGAGCCACTGCTGAGACCTTCCCAAACAGCTCCCAAACTCCGTCCAAGCTCTGCGGCTGAGCGCGGGACGTGTCTGCTCGCCCCAGGGCCAGGGGCTGAGCCGAGGGATTTACCGCCCGGACACGTTCCCCTTTGCCCCCGAGAGCAAACCAGAGCTGCGCGCTCTGCCAGCACAAGCAGGGAGAGGCAGCCTCACAGGCCGAGATGAGGAGAGGCTGCCGGGAAGCAACAGGAAATGAAGAAACACCAGGAATGTTTCCAACCGGGGGAGGAAGGTGAAATCACAGCTGGCCAAAGGTTACCAGGGATGTAAACACCCAGCGTGGCCCCAGCCCCCGCTTCCTGTGGGAAGGGGGTGTCTGGTGGGGGGCAGTGAAAGGAAGCCACACTGGAGGCAGTCACAGCTTCCCGTCTTTTGGCTCCACTGCACCCAGGCTGGGACTGGAGAGCCATACCGCCCTGCGACTCACATAGGAAAAGGAGCGACTTGCTCCCACACCCCGTCCCCACCGGCTACGCCAAGTGGAACCCAGTTACTACTGCCAGCAGCATTGACACCAGGTTCCTCCCTCACCCGAGCCACTGGTGCCTGTTCACAGAACCAGGCTGCCCTGGCAATCACCCTGCAGCGATGGAGGCTGAAAGCGAGGGGGCCACGGGTGTCATGCTGGGACCCAACCAGCCCTGGTCTGAGGCACTGGGAGCCTGGCCCCATCTCGCCCTGCCAGTGGGCCTTCGCTTACTCACCATCTGCTCCGTGACACACACGGGAAAGTACAGGCACCCAGAGGGCTCCCGGCCACTGGCAGGTAACCGTCCCGCTCAGGGTGCCCCACGGGCCCCCTGGACTTTAACTGTCCAGCAAGGAACGAAAGGCCGCCGAGGACTTAGCGTAGACGCAGTAACAGGCCCGCGGCTGGCACCATCTACAACCCACGAATGCAGCCGCAGCCCGGCCGCGGGGTGACGGAGAACAGGCAGAGAGAGGCACTGGGGTGGGCAAAGAGCGAGAGAGGGGGCTTTCCAAGGGGGGGAAGCTGGGTGCACCGGGAGGCTGCGGGAAAGGGGAGCTTGGGGCCAGTCCATAAGAGGAGGGGCATGAGCTGGGGAGATGCAGGCAGGATTCTGGGGGCACCAGAGCAAGGGGGTTTGTCGCACCCAGGAAGCCTGAACCCCCAGGGACCGGCAGGCAAAGGGGGAGTCGTGGGGAGGTGGTAGGGAGCTGAGCCCCTGGGCGCAGGGCGCACCACAGGAAATGGGCAGGGGCGGGACAAAAAGGGGATGGGGGGGAGGGGAAGCAGGTCCGGGGCAGGATCAGAAGGGCTGGGGGGCAGAGGGGGATCAGGCCCGGGGCAGGATCGGAAGGGCTGGTGGGGGGGGCAGAGGGGATCAGGCCTGGGGGATCTGAGGCAGGATCAGGCCGAGGGGGGGGTGCAGAGGGGATCGGGCCCAGGGCTGGATTGTGGCAGAGGGTTGCGGGGGGGGGTGTGTGCAGAGGGGATCAGGTACGGGGATCCGAGGCTGGATCGGGGGACCTGGGGGGTGCAGAGAGGACCAGGGCAGGGGCAGGATCGGGGGGGCGGGGTTGGGGGGGATCAGATCCGGGGGGGATCGGGGGAGGGGCTGGGGGGTGTCAGAGGGGACCAAGTCCAGGGGATCCGAGGCTGGACCGGGGAGGGGGCCGGGAGGGTGGGGTCAGGTCTGGAGCAGGATCGGGGGGGGGAGGGGGGGTTGGGGGGGGGGGGTCAGGCCTGGGGCAGGATCAAGGGGGGAGGGGTTGGGGGGGGTGTCAGAGGGGACCAAGTCCGGGGGATCCGAGGCAGGACCGGGGGGGGGGGGGGGGGCTGGTCAGGTCTGGAGCAGGATCGGGGGGGGGGGGTGGGGGGGTCAGGCCCGGAGCAGGATTGGGGGGGGTCGGGGGGGGGTCAGGCCCGGGGCAGGATCGGGGGGGGTCAGGCCCGGGCAGGATCAGGGGGGGTCAGGCCCGGGGCAGGGGTCGGGGGGGGGGTCAGGCCGGGGCAGGATCGGGGGGGGGGGGGTTGGGGGGTCAGGTCAGGGCCGGGATTGGGGGGGGTGGGGGGGCAGGCCGGGGCAGGATCGGGGGGGGGGGGGTTGGGGGGGTCAGGTCAGGATCGGGGGAGGGGGTTGGGGGGGTCAGGTCCGGGCAGGATCGGGGGGAGGGGGTGGTTGGGGGGGTCAGGTCCGGGGCAGGATCGGGGAGGGGGTTGGGGGGGTCAGGTCCGGGGCAGGATCGGGGGGGGGGGGGGTTGGGGGGGTCAGGTCCGGGCAGGATCGGGGGGGGGGGGTTGGGGGGGTGTCAGAGGGGACCAAGTCCGGGGGATCCGAGGCAGGACCCCGGAGGAGGGGCTGGGGTCAGGCCCGGGGCAGGATCGGGCGGGGGGGTCGGACAGGAGGGGGCCGCGAGCGGGCCTCACCGGGGCACCATGGATTCTCCGGGCTCGCTCTGCTGCCGGCGGCCGCGGCTCCAGCACAAACTTCTGCCCGGACCCTCCCTCAGCCACTCACTTCCGGCCCCGCCGCCCCCGGCTCGGCCTCACCGGGCCCCGTCACGTGACGGGGGAGCGCTACGCTCCCGACAAACGCGGTCGCCGCAGACGAGCCAATAGGAACGCGCGCTCCTTCTACCCCGCCCCACCAGCGCCTGGGCAGAACGCGCGCGCCCCTTCTCCTGCTCGGCCAATGAGAGCGCTACGGGACCGGCGGGGATCCGCCCCCTGTTGGACCTAGCCAATCGCGTCCCGGGCGATCACGTGAGAGGAGTTCGCCCCGCCCTCTCCGGCTGGACCAATGGGCGCGGGGGGCGGCGGCGTTTGAAAGCGGCGGTTGAGGGCAGTGAAGGGAGGGCCGCTGGCGGGCGGAGAGAGGGCAGCGCGACGGCCCGGGAGCGCGCAGAGGCTGCCGGGAAGGGGGCGGACCGCGGGAGCATGGCGCACAACAGATTTACTACTCGGACAAGTACGACGACGAGGAGTTCGAGTATCGGTGAGAGGGGCGGGGCCGGCGCGCGGCCGGGGAAGGGGGGGGCACCTGGCGGGCTCCGCCCCCACCCCCCGGGAGCCCCCAGCCGCGCGGGCCCCGTGTCTGGCGGCGCTGCCCGGGGCCCCGCCGGGCTCGGGCCTCCCCCGCTGGAGCTGGGGGGTCAGGTGTTCGCCGGGGGGGGCGCACCCCGCTGACCGCGCCGGGCCTGGGGCTCCCGGCCGGGCCTGGGGCTCCCGGCCGGTCCTGGGGCTCCGGCCGGGCCTGGGGCTCCCGGCCGGGCCTGGGGCTCCCGGGAGAGCGAGCCGCTGACGCTGGCCGGGTACCCGGGGAGTGTCTCTGCCTCCAGCGCTGAGCCCTGTGGGGTTTTCCTCCCGCGTGCAGGCACGTGATGCTGCCCAAGGACATCGCCAAGCTGGTCCCCAAGACACACCTGATGTCGGAGTCCGAGTGGAGGAACTTGGGCGTTCAACAGAGCCAAGGCTGGGTCCATTATATGATCCATGAGCCAGGTTAGTTGGCCGCGATTCACCTCACTAGGCCTCTGGGCTACTTCACTAGCCTGGGAGCCTGATTCAAATCCTATTCTAGTTAGAACTGAAACCCAGACTTCGTGATGCCGGACGTGCTGGGTTTGGGGCGCGCTTCGTGATGGCTGGAAGCCACGCTGGGTACCGGATATGGGGCAGGTTTTGTGCTGTGTTCACAGGTGTGGTCATCATGACTTCTGTGGGAGTTGAGTATAAGTAAGGAGAGTGGAATTTGGCCCCCAGCTGGCTTACTGACTCAACAGCAGGAACATCCCAGTATCCTGCAACACTAAGAGTCTGCAGCAGGCCAAGCCTCTGTTACTAATGGTGATGAGCTTTGCAGAAAGAGACAGCACCCACTTCAAAACAGAATCCAGAGACTCCTGCTACTGCAGTGCCTTCCTAGGAGAGTCCTGCCCCCCCTTAAATTAGATATAGACCCTCCTGCATGCTAGTGGGGCTGTTTACGTAGAGCTGTCCCCCAGCTGGCCTGGGGAAAGAATGGAAGCTGAGTGTTCAGTATGCCAGTGAGGTGCTGAGGGAGGGACAGGGTATTGTAGGAGTGATCTCTGTAGCAATATGGGATGTTCAAGAGGGAAAACGCCTGTTGTCATCAACCAACTGGGATTCCCTTTCAGTCTGCAAGCTTGAGCACATTTGACCTCTGGGGCTGTTGGCTGGCTCATGCAGGGCTGGCCTTAGCAAGTGCAGGGCCCTATTTCGACAGGGCCTCGCCGCCAAAGTGCTGCCAAGACAGCGGCAGCTATTGAGCTGCTGCCGAAGGACCGCGCTGAGACAGTGGCAGAAGCGGCAGGACTGAGCTGCCGCCGATGGAGGTTGTGGGGCCCCTCTCAGACGTTGCGGGGCCCCTCTTAGGTGCAGGGCCCGATTCCCGGGAATCAGCCTGAAGCTGGCCTTGGGCTCATGGGGGAGATATAATCTATAAAGTGACTATATAATGACACACCTGGCCAAAGGGGCGTCTGGCAAATTAGATCAGACTGTCAGTACCAATTTATAGGGCTCTGGGTCTGTAGTTTTATTCCCTTTCTAAACATTGCAGACTGGGAATAAGTGAACAGAATGCTTGTGCATTTTAACCTGCAGATTGTCCTAATGCTCTGCTCTCCATCTCCTCTCAGAGCCTCACATACTACTGTTCCGACGGCCGCTGCCAAAGAAGCCAGAAAAATGAACCTGTTACGTCTGACCTGTGTATAGAACCTCCCTCTCTGTCTTCTTAGATACATGCACCTTTGGGGGTTTTGTCTCCTGTTTTAAAATATCTGACAAATGTTTCAATACATTAAAACTCCTGGCGATTAACTTCAAGCAAATCCAATCATCATGACAATACTGGCTGGTAGAAAATGACTTAACTCAAAACTAGAGTCTGGCCTTTACATAAGAAATATCCTGTTGTATAGAACCCAATGATTCTTACCTACTGAGTGTCAATGCTCTCCTGAGTTCTACTTGAGCAGAGAGATTTTAACTCCAAAATCTAGACTTCAACAGTTGAAGCATAAATATTTTAACATAGTTTGGGCACGTGATAGTTGCTGCTTTTACCTTTTACTCCAGGGGGTATGTTGGACTTTATTCCAGGTGGACACTTTATCCACTTGCTTGGCATCTGCTTTAACACTGTTTGATATGTATTTTTGAATCTGTATTTTTGAATAATTTTTAAAGTTCTAGAAAGTCTGTTCAGAATCTGTGGTTGAAGTCCTTCAATAAAGAGGAAGTTTTTTTTTAAATACATGGGTTTCCTCTCATTCATCTGAAACAATCCTCTCTGCCACCTTTTGTTGTCTAAACACTGGATTTTATTTTTTTTTTCCCTGGGAGTGGGTTGTGCAAACACATTCCTTTGTTTTGTTTCATTTCATTAGTTTCAAGTGTTAATCCTCCACAGATGTGTGGAGAGAAATAACTTTGCAGGATTCTGGTAATGTGCCTTTAATCTCATTTGCTCTCAGAAAATCTTTCCTAAAAGAGATGACTATTTAACTCTTTAAAAGGCTTAGTACCTCACCTCTAATATCCAGGGTTTCTCTAAAACTGTCTGAGACATGCCCCCGCCCTTTGTCTACTAAATTAGCCTTGGTGCCCTAACATGAACTTACTATGATTATTGCCTTGATGGAAGAAAGAGTTTAAGTATGGTTAGGTCTTTAGCATTCAAAGTTTAGAACAGGGGTTCTCAAACTGGGGGTTCATAGAATCATAGGATATCAGGGTTGGAAGGGACCTTAGGAGGTCATCTAGTCCAACCCCCTGCTCAAAGCAGGACCAATCCCCAATTTTTGCCCCAGATCCCTAAATGGCCCCCTCAAGGATTGAACTCTCAACCCTGGGTTTAGCAGGCCAATGCTCAAACCACTGAGCTATCCCTCCCCCCTGACCCCCTAAGGGGTTGGGACCCTTTAGGGGGCTATCCCTCCCCCCTAAGGGGTTGGGACCCTTTAGGGGGTCATGAGGTTATTCTATGGGGGGGGGTCACGAGCTGTCAGCCTCCACCCCCAAACCCTGCTTTGCCTCCAGCATTTATAATGGTGTTAAATATATAAACAAGTGTTTTAATTTATACAGGGGGGTTGCACTCAGAGGCTTGCGTGTGAAAGTTTGAAAACCACTGCTTTAGAAGACACCCCACTGTCTAACTAGAGGGCTAAGGTGGGTTTTCCTAGTGGGGAGATTACCGATGTCCTTTTTGGAGTCTGGATCAGCTGTCTATGTACAGCTCCTCTGCTTTGCTCATAGAGAAACCAGTCAAGCACTTGACCGTGGGTAGCTGCAGGTTTCTGACTTCCTGAACTCTAGTTAGCCCCCTTACTGGCAGGGTTTTTTTAGTAGGGCATGACTGAGCAGTGAAGCAAGGAGCTAGTTCAGTGTCAAGTGGTATGGGCAGGAACCAAGCCCCTGGCTCTAATTGCCAACAGCTAATTGTGCCTGAAGCAGTCTGCCGGAGTCAGCTCCAGCCTGGTGTCCATAGGTAGGGCCCCATGGTGTAAGGAGGGAAGGGTAGCAAGCCCGATTCGGGTGCCACAATCCCAGTACCATGAAGGGTGCAGGCGTAGCACCCCATGGGCTGGGCAGCAAGCCTGATCCCTGCAGCATGCCATGATCCCAGCACCGGGGGGGCCCAGGGAAGGGTGCCTAGGTAGGGTCTCGTGGGGTGGGCGGGCAGCGAGCCCGGATCCAGCACCGGGGGGGGGGCCCAGGGAAGGGTCGCACGGGGCCGCACCTCCGTGCACGCCCATCACTCAGACTGTGGCCACGCCCTGTACATAAGCAGCGCCCCCTGCCGGAGACACGTGGAGGCACCTCAGCGCCCCGCCCACGGGGAAGATGCAAGCCAATCAGCTGCTAGGACGTTCCATTGCTGGGAGGAACCCTCCACAAGCGGCAATGGTTCATCCCCTGCCCTGAGAAGAGCAAGAGTCTTCCGGCTCCGATGTACGTCACTTGCGCGCGAGTCAATACTGGCCAATCAGCGTATTCACAGTCTTCCTGTATACTGACTGGCATCCCGACTATCCAATGAAAGGAGAGAGGGAGGAGGTGGCCAGGAGAGCTCGGCTGAGGCGGGGCTTCACTCGCTGGGGGGCTGGGGAGGCGGGGCCGGGACTGGAGGCGCTGGGCTGCCAGCGGGTGGGACGGAAGGTGGCGGGGCCGGACTCCTGGGTTCTCCCTGGCTCTGGGAGGGGAGTGGGGGCTGGTGGGTTAGAGCAGGGGACGCTGGGAGCCAGGACTCCTGGGTTCTCCCTGGCTCTGGGAGGGGAGTGGGGGCTGGTGGGTTAGAGCAGGGGACGCTGAGAGCCAGGACTCCTGGGTTCTCTCCCTGGCTTTTGAAGGGGAGTGGGGTTTAGTGGTTGGGGGCTGAGAGCCAGGACTCCTGGGTTCTCTCCTCGGGGAGGGGAGAGGGGGGGGTCTAGTGGGTTAGAGCAGGGGACGCTGGGAGCCAGGACTCCTGGGTTCTCTCCCCGGCTCTGGGAGGGGAGTGGGGACTGGTGGGTTAGAGCCGGGGGGGCTGGGAGCCAGGACTCCTGGGTTCTCTCCCCGGGGAGGGGAGGAGAGGGGGGTCTAGTGGGTTAGAGCAGGGGGGGGCTGGGAGCCAGGACTCCTGGGTTCTCTCCCAAGCTCTGGGAGGGGTGTGGGGGTTAGTGGTTAGAGCAGGGGGGGGCTGGGAGCCAGGACTCCTGGGTTCTCTCCCCAGCTCTGGGAGGGGAGTGGGGACTGGTGGGTTAGAGCCGGGGGGGCTGGGAGCCAGGACTCCTGGGTTCTCTCCCCGGGGAGGGGAGGAGAGGGGGGTCTAGTGGGTTAGAGCAGGGGACGCTGGGAGCCAGGACTCCTGGGTTCTCTCCCTGGCTTTTGAAGGGGAGTGGGGTTTAGTGGTTGGGGGCTGAGAGCCAGGACTCCTGGGTTCTTTTCCCAGCTGTGCCCCCACTCATTGTCTGACCCTTTGTTTCCAGCTCTCATACCCAGTCTCTCTGCTTTGGGTCATTTCTCTGCTCTCTCAGGCGTTCACATTCATGCCGCCTTAGCATCCTTGTGAGCGCTCTGATGTTTGGTTGCAGGTGCTGTTGTCCTGGAGATGCCTAGGTGTCATCCCTAGAGCTGTGGGGACCTGACTGCGGGTGTCCATGCAGTGGGCCCTCAGGATCTGCAGGAGCATTGGGCGGGTGGGACGGGAGAGCAGGACTTTCCAAGCCATGGCTGCGCAGAGCAGCACCCTCCCTGCGCAGAATGGCCATGCCGCCGTGACAGCCGGGATCATCATCATCGGAGATGAGATTCTGAAGGTACGATACTGCCGCTGCAGGGTGCACTCCCCAGCTGCTCCGTCCTCTGCGCCACGCCCGTGTCGCAGCGTTTGGGGTCAGGCTCCATATAGGCAGAGACTAGGACAACAATTTCTCAGGCTGGCTGCGAACTTTGTCTTCCCCCACGCTTGGCCAGATTGCCTCACCCGTGCTCACCTTGTTAGCTCCTCACGCTGCGGGCCAACCTGGGGCTACTCGGCAGGATGGAGGAGCCCCCTTTGGCTGTAAGCTAGTGGAACTCACCCTAGAGTCCCAGTCGAGTTTCATTCAGGGGCCTAGCTAGGACATCCCCATTGTGGGGAGGCCGAAGTGCACGGCCTGGCCAATGTTCACTGACAGCACCTTCCCTCTGAGGGTCTGAAAAGTCCCAGGCATTAACCACTAGCCCCCACTCCCTCTCACAGTCAGGGATAGAACCCAGGGGTCCAGACTCCCACCCCCACCCCCAGAGGCATTTCCTAGTTCTGCAGCATGTGGCCAGTTGTGATGCACAGCAAAGGGGGGTGTCTCACACAATTTTTGCCTCCAGGGATTCACCCAGGACACAAACTCTTTCTTCATGTGCCGGAAGCTGCGGTCGCTGGGGGTGAAAGTTGCCAGAATCTCCGTGGTCCCCGATGACGTCGATACCATCGCCGCGGAGATCTCCTCCTTCGCGGCCAAGTTCACCTGTGTGCTGACATCGGGGGGCATCGGCCCCACCCACGATGACGTGACCTTTGAGGCAGTGGCCAAAGCCTTCGGGGAGCAAGTTTTCCCCCACCCAGAGCTGGTGGCCCTGGTGCACAGGTTCTTTGGCAAGACGGACATGCATTGCCCCGAGATGAAGCTGGCGCATGTCCCTGAGTCCTCGCTGCTCAACTACGGCAAGGACAAGAGGACGGGCGAGGCCTTGAAATACCCCCTTGTCAGCGTGCGCAACGTCTACGTCTTCCCGGGCATCCCGGCGCTGATGGAGCGGGCGCTGGAGGGACTCGGCCACCTCTTCCGCAACGAGCAGACCCGCTTCCACTCCCGGGAGATCTACGTCAGCGCCGATGAGACACTGCTGGCACCCGTGCTCAACCAGGCCAACGCCCGCTTCGGGCACCACGCACACCTGGGCTCCTACCCTGACTGGGTCAACAACTACTACCGCGTGAGGCTGACCCTGGACTCGGAGTCCGAGCAGCATCTGGAGGAAGCCTACAGCTTCCTGATGCAGAACCTGCCCCCGGCGCTGGTCGTGCCCCTGGTGACGGACCCTGTGGCGCGGGCGGCCACGGCCGTGTATGGCCTCGCTGAGTCTGGTATGGCCTGGCTGGAGTAGCTACAGGCGTGTGTGGCTCTGGGGCTTGGCCCTGTGCATATAATAGGGCAACCGAAGCACCAGGCTCCTTCATGGTGCTTCCCACCAACCTGCCTGAGCCCGGACCTGGTTGGAGTAGCTACAGGCACAGGGAAGAGCTTGAAGTGGGGCAGGAGGGGGGTGGGTTCAGCCAGACCTGGGCCTCTGGAGGCTGCCAGCCCTGGTGGGTTCGGACGTGAGCACCTGTCCGGCTCCAGGCTGGCCCCTAGCTCATTTGGCGCAGGCCAGTCACTGTTGGTTGACTGAGCTGGGGTGGCCTGGAGAGGGAGCTGCCTGGCCGTGTGGTCACAGCATTGGCCTGGGATCTGGGTTCAAATCCCAGCTCTGCCATTGGCTCGGTGTGACTTGTGCCTCTCCCTCCCCTGGGTCCCTGTGGATAAAACCAGCCTCCCCGGTCAGCCTGTGAGCTCTTTGGACAGGGACTGTCTCTCTCTGTGTCCGTGCAGCGCCTGGCACGATGGGCGGAGCCTGTAGGCACAGCTGTATTGTGCTGCTAATGATGGTGGAGAAGGTCTCTGGCGCCTCCATGTCCTTGGGGAGCTGGCAGGCCCTGTCAGTGCCAGTCCAGCGAGAGCAGCCCTGCCCTCCCACTGTGTCAGCGTGGGCAGAACTCAGCTGAGGGTGGCATAGATTGTGCCGGTTCCCGGCACCGGCACGGTTCTGCCAGTATAAATGCCTCTGCGAGGGCTCGTGCCAGCAGAGCTGGTGGGTGAAATGTCCCCAGCACTGGCAAGAGTCGGCAGAGCAGAGCAGCGTGGACCTTGGGGTCGGGCCTCTTCCTCCCGGCCCAGCTGTGCTGCACAGGCCTGTGGGGATGGATCTCAAGGATGGTTTTGCTAACCCCGTTCAGAACCCCCACCCCAAAGCCAGGCTTCCAGGGGCCCTGTGGAGAGAGGGTCCCTTTTCACATAGCACTGGGGCGGGTGGTGGGCATCAAACATGATGGGGAGCAGGGGAGGGCTCGCAGCTGCCTGGCCAGGCGTGTAGCCAGCCACCTCCCATCTGGGGCAGCCCCAGGCTTTGAGAGGCTGGGACCTGCCCTGCTGGCTGCTGAGCCTGCCTCGGCCCTGAGCAAGACTCCGTGCAGCTGGTGGGGGTGGGGGGTTCCGAGCTGCACCAAGCCCATTTCTCTCCCCCACCACCCCATCCCGCCGCCCGGGTCCTCCCCGACTCCTCTCCTCTGCAGCAGGTTCCGCCCTGGGCCAGAAGGTGGCAGCAGCGCTCCGGACCATCGAGGAGGCCTTGGATCGGTTCAGCCTGGCCCAGGTCTGCGTGGGGTTCAACGGGGGCAAGGACTGCACGGCCCTGCTGCACCTGTTCCACGCCGCCGTGCAGAGGTACCCGCTGCTTCCCCTACCCCGCTTGCCGGGCAGAGCCCCCCTGCGGGCTGGCCGGCCTGGGCATAGCACTCAAAGGAGGAAGTGGGGTCTAGGGGGTTAGAGCAGTGGGGAGGGGAGTCAGGACTCCTGGGTTCGATTCCCAGCTCGGGGAGGGGAGTGGGGGATACTGGGGAGAGTCATAGAAATGTGGGGCAGGAAGGGACCCCGCAAAGTCATCAAGTCCAGCCCCCTGCGCTGAGGCAGGGCCAAGTCAAGCTAGACCGTCCCTGACGGGGGTTTGTCCAATTTCTGAAACCTCTGCAGTGGTAGAGAGTCCACTGCCTCCCGCTCCAGAGCGTAACTTGTCTTCGAGTCAGAAAGATTTTCCTGACTCTCCCCTACTGCAGATTCAGCCCGTCGCTGCTTGTCCTGCCTCCAGAGGAGGTGGAGTACAATTGATCCCCATCTTTATAGCAGCCTCCACAGATCTGCGAGCCTTTCCTCCCAGGTCAGGTTTTCCGATCCGTTGTGTGGCTCTCCTCTGGACCCTCCAGTTTGTCCCCATCTTCCTTAGAGTGCCGTACCCAGAACTGGGCACAGGACCGCTGGGGCCTCAGCAGTGCCGAGCAGAGCGGGACACTTACCTCCTGTGTCTTACACACGACACTCCCAGGAATGTGCCCTAGAAAGATAGTGGATTTTTTTGCAGCTGCATCATTTTGTTGACTCCTCTTCAGTTTGTGGTCCACTGT
The DNA here is from genome assembly GCA_037349315.1 of Chelydra serpentina. Lineage (NCBI taxonomy): Eukaryota > Metazoa > Chordata > Testudines > Chelydridae > Chelydra > Chelydra serpentina. The sequence goes on from JBAIAC010000392.1 coordinate 251,904, forward strand.
AAGCCCCAGACCCTTTCCAGTCGTGCGACACCCCCCCACACAGTTAGTCCCTGTTTGTAGCTGTGCTTTCGGTTTTCCCTTCCTGACTGTCATGCTTTGCACTCATCTTCTTTGAATTTCATCGTGTTGATTTCAGATTCATTCTCCAATTTTGTCAAGGTCATTTTGAACCCTAATCCCGTCCTCCCAAATGCTCGCAGCCCCGCCCAGCTTGGTGCCATCCACATGTTTTCTAAGCATGAGCTCCGCTCCCTTATCCCAGTCAGCAATGAACACACTGTGCGGTACCAGACCCGATCCCAGTACATACACCCTCCTACTCGGACAGGGAGCCACTGCTAGCTACTCTCTGAAGACGGCCTTTGAGCCAGTTGTGCACCCACCTTACAGTAATTTCATCTAGACCCTGGCTTGCTCGTGAGACTGTCATGTGGGACTGTGTCAAAGCCTCACTGAACTCAAGATCTCTCACATGACCTGCTTCCCCCATCCCCTGGGCCTGTGACCCCGTCAGAGAGGGAAATTGGGCTGGCTTGGCATGACTTGTTCGTGAGAAATCCATGCTGACTGTTCCGTATCGCCCTGAGCTTAATAGCATGTTCCAGGATCTGTCCAGGGATTGGAGTTGGTCTGGCTGGTGTATAATTCCCCGGACGCCTGGCTTCTGGTCCCAGCTCTGTCATTGACTCGCTGCGTGGCCCTGCACAGGCCAGGCCAGGCGGCTGGGGCTGGTGAGTTGTGATGACGGATGTCTCTCTCTCCAGGCGATTCCCACAGCGGGAGGAGAAGCTGCAGGTGCTCTATATTCGCATCGTGTCCCCCTTCCCCGAGATGGAGCAGTTCATTCAGGCCACCACCCAGAGGTAAGGGGGGGGCTGTATTTCCAGGTAGCTCCCCACTTCGCTGCAGTGGAACAGCCCAGGCAGGATGGGCTTCAGAGGCAACCCTGGCACTTACAGGCCGGAGAGCCTAACTTCAGTACCAGGCAAGTTGGTTGAAACAACAGCAGAGAGCAGAATGATCAGACCCAGAGCTGAACTCGACAGGTTGGGGAAGAGTCAACATGGCCTTGGGAAGGGTCATCATGCCTCAGTGCGATTCGAATTCCTTGAGGGGTCAACAAACATGTGGAGAAGGGTGATCCAGTCGATATAACGAACCTGGACTTCCAGAAAGTCTTTCACAAGGTCCCTCGCCAAAGGCTCTTAAGCAAAGCACACAGTCGGGATAGGAGAGAAGGTCTGATCAGTAACTGGTTAATAGAGGGAACAAGGGGTGGGAATAAATGGTCAGTTTTCACAGTGGACAGAGGTAAATAGCAGAGTCCTCCAAGGATCTTTACTGGGACCAGTGCTGATCAACATATTCATGAATGATCCAGGAAAAGGGGGTAAACAGTGAGGTGGGAAAGTTTGCAGGCGATACTCAAGTATTGGAGATTAAGTCAAACGAGTTACAAAGGGATCTCACACAACTGGGTGACATGATAACAAAACAGCAGAT